>JAODKF010000138.1:4036534-4047431 GCA_026779585.1 Mormyrus proboscirostris
GCTAAGGAAAGGGAGAGAAGGGACGAGGGAGAGGGAGAGGGAGAGAGAGAGAGAGAGGGGGGGGGGAGAAATATCCTCGTTTTGGCTGAGGATTCAAACAAGGGGGGAATACCTACAGTTAACTACGAACGAAGTCCTGTGGAAAATGTGCGCCTGCCGTGCACTGACGACCTTTAACTAGGTAAGATTCGGCGTGGGAGTGGGAGTGTATCTGCTAGCTAGTGTCTCGTAAACTGGTAGATATTCGACTAGCTTAACCGCACTGAAGAAAGAGAGGAGGGTGATATCCGTTCTCGGAACAGGTGCATTTAGAGGAGGAAATATTCCTTGCGAGTATTTTTTTTCTTTTCAGCTTGCGCTGTCCGGAAGGGAAACGACATGCACGGGGGTTTAGTTTCATTTATTAAGAAGAGAATTGTTTCGATTTCGAGATGTGGAAGACGTGTCTGTTTGCAGTATTGGTATATATTAGCTGTCTGTAAGGACAGCCGTCGTTTCATATTATGCACCCCCTCCACCATCACCACCTCTTGCCTCCGGTCCAAATGAAAAATGGCCTTTGTGGGGAGGCGGCTCGGTGTTTGGCAGTGAAGTCGGTGTCTAACTATATACCAGGCTCCGGACTTGGAGAAATATGCGGCTTTGTCGCATGGAAATCTATTGTCAGTGTGGGGTGATTTAACCAGCCCGAGTTGGACTTTGACTGGCAAAACGAATTGCAACGGGACTTAACGGCGTTTTAGCTAAATACACCGATACGATGTAAGGTAATGCGATACTTTCACTCGTTACTTTTGTCTGCAATTCTGGCTTGAGCACCCCCCCCCCCCCGAAGTTTTCTGGCATGTGTTGGAGGAATTTTATTCCTTTCCCACAAGTTCACCCGAGTTCTGTACTTGTTATAATAAAAATCTCTTGAAAAATACGAGCCATACAATACACCCCTGTCAGCAAGTTTGTTGGACCAACTTTATTTTCTGTGTGTAACTTGTGATCAATCGTTCAATATCTCATTTCTAATGATCATTTGGGGAAAGGGGTAATGGTCACTTTGACTGATCAGTGTTGCGCATCCCCGTTTGTATATAGTTGACATAAAAACAAAAATGCACAAGGCGTGCCTAACATTGTGTTGGTCATTTTATTATTTTGCCCACGTCCTTTTCTCCATGGAAACGTTTTAATCATTCAAATGGGGAGGGGGGTCCGTCTTGCGGTCTTCCGAAATTAAATGCAGAGCAGCTGAAAAGGGGAACAGTGTCGGTTTAATGATCACATCCAACGCGCAAATGCTGGTTTTTAATCCGATTTTTAAATCACACACATGTCATTTGTACAGTTATCTGCCGTTTAATGCTGTGTTTCAGCCGCAGTACAGTTAGGCTCTTGTTAATCCACTTGAGTAAAACAGTTCGGCGTTTTCTGTCTCGATTTTATATACACATGACTTAAAATGATATAAATCATGTATGTCCAAATATTTTTTGTATACATAAATAGGTTAGAGGACGTATATTATTAAAAGAGCTCCCATCGGAAATTAGAATTAAAGTTGTATTTCAAGTGGGATATTTTAAACACATCGATCGATCATTCTGTTGAGAAAAGAAATGTAATTTATGTTGCATATCTTGTTATATATTTTTCAGGTTATGTTTGGCACAGCTACATACTTTGTTTCAAGTGATGTCCTATAACCGTTTCTGATTTTGCATTGGATTTTCCCCAGTGGACCGTGTCCGATATTCACCTTTACAGGCCTTTGCTGTTTATCCGGCGGTATTTCACGTTATTAATTTCCGCAAAAACGTAGCAGCGCTCATTAACACTGCTAATCTTATTTAATGTGTTTCACGTCATTGCCAGTGGAGACGTCCAGAATGTAATTTAAGCGAATCATCATTATTGCGAATCAGCGGATCATCATTAATGATTGTGGTAGTTATGAATACGAGCTGTGTATCTTTTGGTGTGTGAAGAAATTCTTTGCAGGAATAGATTTATATTATTTGCGTCATGGTGTGTAACTTTAGGAGGGTCTCTGTGGCCTGTTTTGTCATATGTGCCTTAAGTTGTGTGGCACATTGGGGGTTACCAATGCAGTTCAAAGACTCTGCTCTTGTGAGGAACAAGGCCTTCAGTTCTCTTTGATCTCTCATTCAGACAAATCACATTTACCCAGCTCTGTCTTAAGCAGGGGGGGGTATGGCTTCATGGTTTAAAGTTCGTCCCTAGAATCACCCCTCCCCCCCCCCCCACCTTGTGAGAGGTGGTCTACTATTACATTGTTTGCCTACCCTGTGCAGCATTTTGTATCCGGTTCTATGTGGTGTATTTTTTGTTTTATGAAAAGTATTAATGATTAAGTTATCAATTTTTTAAAGGGGAAGACTAATTGTATAAGAAAACAAAATGACTTTCTGCTACAGTACGATTACTTTGTCATAGCCAGAGGGCAAGCTGCTGTAGTTGCTTTGAAATATTCCCTGTTGTTTTCCTTCTGGGGTATCATTTACTAACACCACTGTTCACTTTAAATACTTTCCAGGATTGGGCAAACCTAGGCAACTGCTTGTACATTTCTAGCGCTGTTTCTTTAAAGCAGGTGGAATTCCTATGAATATTTGCAGGAATTGTGGTTGCAGCACGCTGTTGTGCCAGGTGTAGTTTTCTTCCGTTTTCCTCCCGCGGCTGTTCTGAAGTGTGCGCATATTGGATTTTATTTTGAATTGTTTGGCTTCAAAATGGATTCCAAAATAGCAGTTCCTCTTTTGGAATGTGGGGTATGGGGTCCCCACGAAGCCATTATACAAGGAAAAGCCATTATCCAGTGATTGTCATCAGCCGCCGTGTCTTATGGCTGTGGCCTGAGCACAACTTCCATTATAAATCACACAAAGCCTACTGCCATGATTTGATATGAGATTAGGGGCTCTGATGCTGTGTGTGTGTGTGTGTGTGTGTGTGTGTGTGTGTGATCTAGGTATACATTACATTGTGGGGACCAAATGTCCGCACAATGTGATAAAAGCCTGTTATTTTTACATTGTCTGGATTTTTTTTTTCCTGCCCCACAAGCGCAAACAATTTTTTAAAAAATCTGTGACTGCAGTCACAAAGCCAAAAAAAAAACCAGAAATGAAGGTAGGTAGAAAACTTTGTTGAATGGATGGTCCTCACACTGATATGGATGCAGACATGCGTACAAACGTGTGTGTGTGTGTGTGTTGTGCAATGTTCCACTGACAGTACTGCTGTCATCCTCCTCTTTGTTGATAGTTCACCCCAAGTGACCATCTGAGGAGGTGCTTAAAGAACACAGCTACTAGATTTCAGAAGCATCCTGAGTGCATATATTTTTTTTAATAATTAAAATAGTCATTGATGTCCCATGAAATATATAGATATATCACCCAACACCTTTCAGTTTTTTTTAACTTCAGCTTATTACATTTGATTTGGGTTTTTTGCCCAATAAATCATTCCATTCAGTCCGTATTGCATATATTTTTGTTCCAACTATAAGTGTGCTGGGAAGGTCAGTCTTAAACAGCATTTTGGTGTATTTGATATCCCTGTGTGCTCCAGTATCTGTTTTAGGCCATTTTATGACCATGTGCTTTAATTATAGGCACTGGCAAGAATAGCTGTAATTTAGGTACAACTTGTATTGTCCTTCAGAACCAAAAAAGGTAAAACAGAGCTTATTCTGTTTGTGCGGGAGCAGTTTTAACAAAGCTGAGATTAAGCTCCTTGTCAGAGGTCACTTTGAGCTCCACATACAGTAGCATTACAGTCCATGGTCTTAGGGTGAAGTGTAAAACACAAGTGTAGAATATAACATATATATATATATATATATAAGAAATAAAATGCTTTCAAGTTGAATTATAGAGATGGTAAATGGGTGGGAGTAAGTATATAGTTGGCATTAATGGTTAGGTGCTTGAGATATGACCCAATTAAGTATATTAGCCTATGACCCCTAACCAAAGTTTAGCAATAAGTTTAAACAATAGAAGATATAGTTGTCCATTATATGTGTTTAATTTCAAGCAGCATTTACAAATGGCTGTGGACATGGATAATGTTGTCATATATGATCTAAAGTTTATATCTTTGGAATTTTACAATAGTGCTGTTACTATTGTACTATTACTTTTTTTTTCTCAAATGTTGCAACTGTTATGTGTGTGTGCTGCTTCTCTATGCCTTATAATTGGCCCTCGGGGACAAATAAGTTTTTTGAATTTGAACATTTTTTCCCCATCTCATTGAAATTGTGATCTTTAGGCATGTTAAGGTTTTGGCAACACCAGAAGCTATTTTTGCTACCATTTGTTCAAGGACAATTGGGGAGTCTCATTTAAAGGAATGCAACAATCTTAAGACTCCTTTGCAACTTTATTATTGGTATTATTGTTTTTAAAGACATTTCCACTGATAGTCAGCGTTAAGCATGAGTGGTTTTCCAATACTGAGAAACCCCGAGCACTCCCTAGGTTATATCTCGGTATTGTGCTTCTAAGACTGCAAAGCACGGCCGAAGTCCAACTTATTGCGCTAAGGTCTGTAATTGCGTGGTGTTAAGCACGTCTGCAGTGCCGTGGGTCAACCTATCTACCCCGGTAGGTCACAGCTTTTCTAGAGCCAGAAAAAGACTACCTGACACGGTTTGCGTCTTACATACGCGTTCTTTTTTATTATTTCCGGGGAGTGGTTGTATATTTTACACTGACTAGTGCTGATCTGTAAGGCTTGCTTAGCGAACTTTGACTAGTTTAAAATTTCCTGAACGGCCACGGCACCGAATGCTATGTCTTCCCGAGCTTCTCTAATGGGAGGACACTGGCTTCTGGCATTGTCGCGAATACATTTTCCCCTCCCTCGTTCATTGCCTGTCATATATTTAGCCTTTTCTTAAATTTCATGCACGAGATGTGCAAAAATAAAATAAACACCGTCCGTACATCTGGAAGTATTAGCAAACGCGCCTCCCCCCCCCCCCCTTTCATTGTTAATCACTCGTCTTGGTGAGGGGAGGGGACTGAAAAGCGGCAGCATGACCTACTTGGCTACTGGGGGAGGGGGGGGGGGGCGTTAGCTCCAGGGTTAGGCTTTATCTGCTCGGTAGTCCGTAGCAGCAGCACCCATGTAATTTGCGTTACTAAATCAGGTTACCTGCATGCATGCGTTTGGAAAGCAGCGCTTGACTGCTTAGCTGGCTGCCTGTCTGCGCGGTTATTGCGAATACACGCCAAATCGCAAACTCTTCCATAATGACCGCTTTATCAGGGCTTTCTGCCGAAAGACATTGTCAACATACTAATGAAACTTTATCTCCTTCCGCGCTGCTTTAAATATGCCCGCCGTATATCTGTAACTATGAAATGGGAAGGTTCCTTTTGTTCCACCTACATTTATTAAGTCATATCATTCCGAAAGGGAACAAGACGAGTTGGTCTTGATTCCAAGATGAAAGGATGGAATGAAAGGAATTCTTTTTTTTTTTTTTTTAAAAAAAAGGAAGCCGAATTTTGCTTGGTCCTGATTGCAGTGTTGGACCTCTGTTTTGGATAACATTGTTTTAAGCCCTTATTGGGATTCCCACAAAAAGTAATATCCTGCTATGAATTTATCTGTGTGCGAATATTTGTTGGATCTTACAACTCACAGGCAAGCTCGACAAACTAGCTTGTGTGAGGAAGCGTAGAGAATAATTTAGAATTGGGTAGCACACCAAATATGGTGGGACGCAAGACTGGCTCGTGATTAGAATGGTATTAAATGTCACACAGCATGCATCAAACGTGCATTTCTGGGACCAACCAGTGTTTTTAATCTCTCTCGATTCATTGGGCTTTCAGGGATGTAGTTAACTGATGAAATGTGGAATGTTCCTCTTTTTATCAAAGCAATTCGCTTTGGTTTGCCACATTGGGTGAGACCAGTAACACGTTTGCATAATGTAGACAGAGGTTTGTTCCCTGTTGGAGTCCAGTTTTAAGATAAAGGGGAAGTCAAGGTGGCCAAAAGAGAAGTCTTCAGTTTAATAACGGCAAACAGTGAAATATTCCACATGCCCACACTGCTTTGAGACCAGTGTTCTAGGTAAACACAGAAGGGCAAAGTGTGGGGGTGGGTGGCATCTTATAGGTGTTCTGGTGGCTGCCCTGATATTGCACTGCTACTTCTAACACTTACATGCAAGTCCCTGTTTCTTAAGTTGAACAATAGCTGCCAACTTAAAGGGGGGGGCATGAGTGGGTTAGGGTGTCGGGTATTGCGATCGCTGTACTGTTTTCGTCACTGAGTCATACGAGTGAGGCGTGTGGGCATGGTGCTTTTTGGATGGGGTGGGATACTAAGTCCGGCAGAGAATCCGAGTTGCGCGGCTTTATCGAAAACTTTCCACAAACGTGATCAGAAAGTCCGTCTTGCCGCGGGAGAAGTATCCACAGCGGCAATTGATTCCTGTGCCCCAGTTATTTTCCTCAGAGTGTTACGGGTAAAACAAACATCCTGCTCAGATTGCATTTTTGGCTTTCTGATCAATATGGTCATGTTTTGCCTTTTTTTGCTTTGTCCAGGAGTTTTTTTTTTTTTTTTTTTTTGGCGTCGATGTGTTCAGCAGTGGCAATGCTAGTTGATGACTGTCAATGGTCGTCAACGAGTCCTTTCAGCTCAGCTGAATCCAGAGCCCCAACAGATGTGCTAATTTGGTATTTAGTTCCAGCGTCCTCTGTGAAGCCATCTGGTTTTTGCTCGAAAGTGGTGTTGGGTAATGGGCCCTGGGTCATTTGTATGTGTGTGGTATTGTGCGGTTAGGGGTGTCTTCTCAAACCAGTCTGATGGTGCGACATTTACATGCGTCGTTTCCTATGAGTTGGGCGTTATTCATTTACCAACTGCCTTGCCTTGAGCAAACACTGGCCTCTCAAAGGGCTTATGCTTGGTTAGCGCCTTTGTTGTTCCATTCTGTCCCCTACGCAGTTAGTGTCAGCCTGTCTCCCTAGTCTTTTTTTCTCTCTTCTCCTTGTACATTTATCCTACAGACTTATAGCATCTCATGAAGTGTGTTGCCAAATTGGTCAAAATAGGAAAAGGAAAGTGATCTTTCTTCTTGTCTAACATGTGTGGAATTGAGTCACTCCTTTGGTCTCCTCCCCTCTGACTTTATTCTCAGACTAGTCCTCGCTTTCATTCGTTCCTAGGGAAAACACTGGGAACCGGACCCTCTCCTATCTTCTTGGACGTCCTGAACATTAAGACGGTCATGTTTGGCAGTCAGCAGTCTCTGAAGCCCAGTCCATTTGGGCCACCCCGAGATTTGTCTGCACAAAAATGCTTCTATAGTACCAAAAAACTTAGGGCTTACACAGCAAAAAACAACTATTGAAGACGGAACAAAAATACCCTGTGTATGCATTTATTTTTTTTTCCCCCCTCCGCTTACCAGACTCCTCTGAACTATCTTCAGGTCTGTAGAACTGGAGGTGCATGTTCTACATGGCCTAATTAAATCCTGTACAGTTGGACTTCTTAAGGGGCTGGTGCAAGGGGAACTATGTAAACTGTAGTGCCTCTGCATCTTTCCTTGCCCAGTAGGTATAATTGGAGCATACCCAAGGACTAAGGAGTGCAAAGGAATTTTCTGCAATCTGTGTTGTGTCATCATTCACCCCTCCCACCCAAACCAGTTATCGGCAATATTATTATCGTGGCGATAAGGCATGAGCCCAGGCCTTGTCATGGGCCGTCTCTGCTTCTCGTTTGACCTTGCCGGAACTATTTTGGCCGAGAGGAGGGCCAGGGATAGGGGAGAGGACAGGATGTGTATTTATAGACGGACTCCTGATAAGAAAGTGAGAGGATTTGCAGTAGTACCAGGAGATATGAGGATATATTACTGCATCTATCTGTCTTTCACTTTACGTGCGGAGTGTCTTTGCCCCTTAGTGGGGATGGGATGTGCTGTAGGTGAGAGGTTAAGAAGTGCTAAAAAGACAGGAAGAGTGTGTAAAACGACCCAGCCAAGAGTTCCGCTGCAGATGAGTTAAGACACCGACTAATGCATGCTGGACATTTCAATGGACTTTTAATGGACATTTTTTGGGTGGGTTGGGTGCTATGACTCTTGTTGGGGGGTCCTGGGCTACCAGCTGTCCCCGGCCACCTTCCACCCTCCCAGCTGTCTGCCTGTCTCCAGACACCCAGCAATCACTGGTGGTCCGTTTCTTTAATGGCGAGTTGCACAGCTTCCTCCATGAGCTGTGTCCCTGGGCAGCTGTTGTTGTTTTTCATTCATACTCCAGCTGTCCCACCATTCCATTTTAGCACATCAGCCAAATTAGTTATCATAAATGTAATAATAGGTGACGAGGCGCCGTGAGGGAAAGGCAGTCGACGGTGGCCATGTGATCTGTTTGTGTGTGTCCGCCTGCTTGGGGCTCAGTGGATGTCATTGGAATAACTGTAATTGAGTTGTAATTAAAAGTTGTGTGATGTGGATATCCGAAAAAAATAAATGCAGGATTGAGATTAAGCCTGAAGGAAGGCTACTGTCTTGCGTGACGTTCTAAGGACCTTGAGGGTGAGAGTGAGCGTCTGTGCCGGGGTGGGGGGGGAGTAGCATGAGGGACGTTGGTTATTTGTGCTCTCATAGAAGCCTGAAGAGGTCTTATCTGAACTACACAGGACACAGTGATAGGATATAAATGTTGACATTTTTCACTCTGAATCCAGGCCCTTGCCCCCTTTCCTCTATGTTTGTCACTTGCTCATAGGGAAGGGGTATTGGAAGACCCCTGTGTTTCTCAGTGATCATACCCCCACAATTACCATGTAGCATAGACAAGCGGAGGGAGAATTTGTGGATATCTAATTTTAGTAAAATGTAATTATCATGCCTACCCATGGGTTCTAAAGCAGTGGAAAAACAATCAACCCACTTAAAAAAAAAAAAAAAATTGCTGCCTTATTGTTCTATCCTTTGCGTTGCAGTGACATAATTAGATACTTTGAAGAAATGCATGAAAAGGACCCGGCAGAGGGCTAAGTCTCTGGAGGAAGTGGCAGCGGGAGGCTCAGAGCCCCAGGCACTGGGTTTGGGGGTGGCCGTGTGTGGGAGCCAGAGTTAGCACCACCACTACTGCTTAGAAGGTGTCCTGCTTCAAGCAAGAATGGTTTTTAGCACGTGACATTTAAACTATCGTTCACCTTTGTTTAGATTTTAGAACTGAAATGAAACTTAGTGGAGGTGAGCGGATGGGTTTTCATCCTGTTTTCTTTGGGGGGGATATATTTTTATTTATTTATTTGTGTGTTGTGTGTGTGTGTGTGTGTTCTTCCTCTCAGAGGTGCAGGTGACATTATGCCTTTTGGTGACGTGTAAGGTGACCGTTGAGGGTTAGAAGTGTGATAATCTTAGCCAGGGGGAGCACATAATTTGTGAAGGTCAACATCTCAGGTACAAAACCATTGGTCAGTGTCAGGGTGGTGTGACGAATAGGTTCTATTGACAATAAATAGGAGATTCAGCTGATTAACGAATTGAAGACTAGGCTTGGTGAGTGTATGTAAAAACTCCATTATCCCTGCATTGGATATCTCATGGCTTTTGGCTGTCAGGGTCGTCAGTTATTTATAATGTGAATATTTTGTTTGTTGTTTTGTTTGAAGCGTACTTGAAATTTATTGTATAGAATATGACTTGCTCTTTAATATGGCTTTGTTTATCAGGTTTAAATATACATTTAGCAGCAGAAGCCTGCACTATTAGACCAGACACAGATCGATGGACGCATTAAGGCGCAGTTACCCCCTCAAATCAAACTGTTGTGCTTCATTCTTTTCCTTTTTAAGCTTCATTAATAAAAAAGTTATGAGATGGGAGAAGAGGCATGATTTAGGAGTGGGGGGGGGAGACAAAGATTTGCTAACAGAGTATCATGACAGCACTGACAAGTTAACTAGGTGTGAAAGCGGTTTCACTCTGTTTTTTATTCCCAGTGAATCTTCCATTGTATACATTTTATAGGATTTAAAGCTCTGTGTGTGTGTGTGTGTGTGTGTGTGTGTGTGTGTGTGTGTCTTTAGGAGGTGTAAGCAAAGACCCAAAGGCAAGTCCAGCCCAAGACAATGAGGTGTGTGGGGAGGGGGCTCATGATGAAGTCTGGAATGGATCCAGATGGCTTTGGTTTTGTCATTTCTGTTGTCCTTTATGGTGAGATCTAAATGATTGCTGTGCCCCAGGGACAGGAAGTCCTGTTAAGCTTTCATGGTCTGTACCAAGGCCAAAGCCTCATAGTTTTTGCTGAGCCAGAGTAAACTGTTGGTCCTCTACTGGAGGAGTGAAGTAATTCACAATACTCCACTCATGATCTTTACCACGGCTATCCAAAGATGATGTTTGACTTCTGAAATCACAAAATTGTAGTCTTCAGAATTAAGAAAGAATTACTATAGAATTATTGTGTTTAGACATTGGAAATATTTCAGTTGGTGAGAGGACAGTGACACAGAAAATGAATATTGATGAATAAGCCTGTAATAAACAGGGATACAAAATGGATCAAAATGCAGTCAATCAAATGATTCCGTTTAAAACGTGACTTCACTGTTTTTATGGGAAATGTTTGTTTCAATGGTTAATCTATCAATCAGTCAAACTAACAAAGAGTTATTGACTCCCTAAAGGTTGCAGAACACTCACCTGTTGTTTTTTGAGACCAAGCGATTACTGCTAGCCTGTCTCTCTATTGATATACTTCTCAGTTTGGTCTATTTTTTTTAGTGAATACAGATCTTTCAATGAATTGCTAAAGATAGTTTTGAAACTGAAATGCCGTAATTAGAAGGCGGACACCCCCCCCCCCCCACCCCACCCCATCCAGCC
>JAODKF010000138.1:4058873-4100952 GCA_026779585.1 Mormyrus proboscirostris
TGATATGCATACATGCATTGAGACTGGAATGAAATGCACATCTGGCCCAATGTGGGTTCCTACTGTCTCTGTTCCGGTTTGTACATTGATCTACCTTGGGACCATTAGCTCTACATAATTAATAATAGAGGATTTATAAATGGCAAGAAGTCTAAAGAAAGACTGTATTTGCTTTCTTAGGGTCATGCGTATGTATTTTCCGCAATCCTTTAGAGTTGTCCCCTCAACGAGTTGGCTCAACTTGAAATTGTGCACTCACCCACAATGTACCTCATTATTCTGGAGATAGATTTATAATGAGCTATATCTAAAACACTAGTATTTCAGATAGGAAAAAAAACCTGAAAACCATGCAACAAAATGCGTATAAATGCTAGTTTTGCAGAAATTGAGGCCACTAATAGTTAATAAACAGGACAGGACAACCTCAAACCGTGTGAAGCAAAACACAGAGCTATCCATTACATCTGCTCATTTACTGACACCTTAATGATGCATATTCCTGGAAACAGAATGTTTGATTGTTCTCATTTATTTTTCCAGATAACAGAGGCTGGAAAAGAGGTTTTGCCATCCTGGTTGCACTGGGACGAAGACAGTCACACTCTCCAGGGCCTTCCCCTGGAGGCAGACAAGGGTGTCCATTATATCTCCGTATCTGTGTCAGATGCCAGTGGAAGCCAGATGTCTCGTACTCCTGATGTTTTCTCAATCGAAGTGCATCCAGAAGACCACACAGACACTGACCCCCTTCAGCTGGCACTCCAGTCTGTTAGCACTGAAGCTCAGCCATTCGTCTGTAGTAATGAGGAACCCGTCACTGTACTTACAGTCATCCTAGATGCTGACCTCACTAAGATGAGCTCCAGGCAGAGAGTGGGACTACTGAATAGTATGAAAAAATTCTCTGAGGTGGGACTTCAACACATGAAAGTCCTACCTGTAGTTAACAACCGCCTTTTTGACATGTCTGCCTTCATGGCTGGACCGGGCAATGCCAAGAAGGTGGTGGAGAATGGGGCCCTCATTTCTTGGAAATTGGGTTGTGCTCTGGACCAAAGCAATGTTCCTGACATCAGCAGTGTCCAGACCCCTGCCAAAGAAGGAACTATGTCAGCACAGCTAGGATATCCTGTTGTGGGATGGCATATTGCCAACAAGAAACCCCATGTCCCCAAACGAATCCGACGACAGCTCTACAACACCCCTACTCCTATTCCCTCCATTCTTCCTCCAACATACCTTGATCCCCCTACCCGTATTGTGCCCACACCTACCTCCCCTTCTATTGCACCAGCTACCGATAGTTTTGCCCCTCCTTTTCGAGGTCCTGTACCTCTCCCTATGAAGCCCACTATAAAGGTCAGAGACTCGATTCCCCATACTCCCACACTGGGGCCTCCTCAGCCAACAAGAATAATGGATACCACAAGCACCCTTTCCATCATGCCTACAATGACCAGACCTGTGTTTGTTGAGGCTACAGCTTCTCCGACTCCGGCAACATCAACTACTAAGAAACCAAAGGTTCCACCCTCAACAAAGAAACCCAGGAAGCCCAAGACGTCTACTCCAGCACCCAGAGATACTAGAACCACAACAACTAAACCGTCAAGACGTACCACTCCTTCACCACCTTTGCTTGATAAGAATTCAAAACCAGAACTACGTAATCCTATTGACCAGGTGAATGCATGGGTTGGGACCTATTTTGAGGTAAAAATTCCTTCTGATACCTTCTTCGACAGGGAGGATGGTACCACAGACAAGCTGAGGCTGACCCTGCGAATGAACCACAATGAAGCAGTTGGGGATAACTCCTGGATTCAGTTTAACAGTACGAGTCAACTCTTGTATGGACTTCCAGACTGGCAGCATGTAGGTAAACATGAGTACTTCATGCATGCAACTGACAAAGGTGGACTGACTGACATAGATGCCTTTGAGGTCCACGTTAATCGCTGGTCACCTAGTAACAAACCCCCTGTTTCATTTATCGCCCGATTCCATGGGGATCCTCATATGATTACTAATGATGTTCAGAAGAAGATCCTTCTGATTAAAAAATTAGCCTTTTCATTTGGTGACCGCAACAGTACCACAGTCACATTGAAGAACATCACTGCGGGATCCATTGTGGTGGAGTGGACTAATAACAGCCTGCCACAGAAACCTTGTCCTAAAGAACTTATTCAGCACATGACACGTAAGATCTCTGATTTTAAAGGCAAGCCCTCTCATGGTTTTAGCAGTGCAATGGAGCCAGATTTCAAACCCATTAATATCACAGTCAAAGGCACAGGTAGCTGCCATACCTACATGTTTGTGCCACCAGGGGAAATCACTGTTCCTATCCTTCCAACGGATGCACCTTCTCTGGGTCCAGGACGGCAGAGCACAGATGATGTGTACTTACACACAGTAATTCCAGCCGTGGTCGTTGCTGCCATCTTGCTGATCGCTGGCATCATCGCCATGATCTGTTACCGCAAGAAGCGCAAAGGCAAGCTCACTATCGAGGACCAAGCGACGTTCATCAAAAAGGGAGTGCCCATCATATTTGCAGATGAGCTGGATGATTCAAAGCCCCCACCATCTTCCAGTATGCCCTTGATCCTACAGGAAGAGAAACCTCCCCTACCTCCTCCAGAGTATCCAAACATGGCTAACCAGGAGACCACGCCCCTTAACCAGGACCTTTTGGGAGAATACACAGCTCTGCGGGACGAAGATCCCAACGCTCCTCCTTACCAGCCACCACCACCCTTCACTGCCCCAATGGAAGGGAAAGGTTCTCGTCCAAAGAACATGACACCCTACAGATCTCCACCACCTTACGTGCCACCATAATGTTTAGTGAAACCTCCAGCAGAGGAGGGAAAGGGACTAATGCAGTTCCACGCCAGTGTTGTCTGTCCAGGAAGTAAAGAGGGGTGCTAAAGGTTGTACAATATGGGATTGGTTGGGGGGTAGAACCAGAGAATGGAGGAATTAGATGGTGGTTTGCAAAAGCAACCAACAAGAACTTTCCTCATTTTCATCTTGACTTGGCTACAGCTATTTGGGAAATGCACCCTCCTGACCCATTTTTTTTTCTTTATTTTTTATTCTGGGCTTTTTTCTTTTTTCCTTTTTTTCCCATTTTGAATGACTTCGAATCAAACTCTACTTGCCTAACAGCATTCTTTTTATCTTCCTCTAAATAATACAAGATGACAGTTCAAAGACTGCAGGCTGCAAATTTTGCTAAGAAAAATCATTCAAATAAACAAGGGGAGGGGGGGGGGGCAAGGCGGACAGTCCTTCAGACAGCACTGAGCTTGGTTTGCCTTTTAACACTAATTGTATCATTTTTACCTGTATTCATATTTGTCTAGCAAAAAGAGCATAACATCAACGAGAGATAGCCTAAAAAATATACAAAAAACTTATTTTTGATTTTAATCCACTGTATATTTGAGATGTTCTGGTAGAGTGTATTTAAGGATGGGGAAACGGGTGTGGGGGTGTGGTGAGTACCAGATAGAAATAACCTGCAGGAAGCCTTTTACCCCAACCAAGATATATAACATCATATATATCTAAAAGAGCAAGAATTTTCAAATGGTTATCAGAACGCAAAGGAAAACGTAACTGTGTAAAGCCTATGGTATTATTAAAGTGATCTACTGACTTCATTTTGCTGCAGTAGCAACAAGTTTTTGGTACTCTTTTTTTTTTTTTCTTTTTTCGGGGACTGAGTGTGCAACTTTATTAGATTGATAATTCCAGACTGTCCCTTATTAAGTAGTAAGATTAGTAATTTATGGAGAAAAATAACTTTTTGCTAAAATTCACAACTGTACATTAAATGAATCAAGATTCGTCTTTATCACAAAAAATATTTTTTCTACATATGAATATGCCTGTAAAACAAAGCATAATAAGAATATTTTCATAATTAAATAGGCACACTTTCAGAAAAATCAGAAAAAAATGCCTCCTGCAGTTTATTTTTATGTGGTAAATATTTTTTTATGTAGCATTGCTCCTGTTCTCAAATTAAAAATAAAAAAATATATATAATAAAAAAAACTAGTATTCAGATGAAGCCAACAAGTATACGAAATCTGTCTGTACTTTGATACTCCTGGTTCCGGAGAGGAAGAAAAAACTGACAATTAGGTAGAGACGAATCATTGTACGGGCAGGAAGGCATTTTCCTTAACAACGTCATATGGAAATCAATTGAGGAAGAGGTCTCAATCTGTTTTTTTTTTTTTCTTTTCTTTTTTTCACAAAATATTTTGATACAACCTCAAATTGTTTTATGAAAAATAATGAGTAGTGAACTGCAGTTTGTAAACGCTTAGCTTAGTAGAGAATTGATTTATTATCATTTTTCCTTTAATCTCAATGGCAGAAGTTTTAAAGCTACTTATCTTCATGCTGTTCGGATGGCCCGTACTGTGCGTGTGTGTACGTGCGTGCTTGCGTGTGTCCATGTGTGCCAAGGTTTAACTTTCCTTCCTGTTTCTTAGCCAGTGTCTAACTGGATCACTGCATCCAATATTACTGGTGTCTGAAAGTCCTCGTTGTAAGTGACCCTTTGCAATAATGTTAGGTTGGGTGCGGTCATGTGTGGGTTATGGAGCTCAGGGCAATACAAAACAGCCACAGCGGATCGTAGTGTGAGTTCAGACTCCCCAGCATGGAGCTTTGTGTCTTAAGGGGGACGGGCTGCCTCAAAATGGCAACAGACTCGGTACATGCTGCTCAAACAATCCGCCGTTTTAACATATTAAAAATGTCTCGCTGCGTAATGGAGGAACGTGCTAGATTACGTTATCATTATGAGAAGAGAGGTTTCTCTCTGTTGATAAGCTCTGGCTATAATGTATTTTGAAATGCTTCCATTTAACTTGTATTGATTTATTCACATGTGAAAGCCCACCAAGGTTTTATTAGACTCTGTCTGTTGTTGAAGCTTCAGCTCATGTTGCATTAGTCAGGTACCGTCTTTTCTGCTAAGCTGTACTGATATAAAGCCTTAAAAAGTAAAATGGTACAAGACCAGTACAGAGATAGGGAGTGGCTTTGTATTCAGGTACGATATCCATTCAAATCCCCCCATTCTCTCTTTGAGAATATCATCATAAGTTAAAAAATTGAGATTCATAGTAAGGTATACATTTGTGGCCTTTTTGTTCCATTTGCAATGGCTGTATTTTTTCCCCCCTGACTCTCCCTCTCCAGTCTTATCAGGTTGACTATCCGTGGTAATTGACTTCAGTGGGGCTCAGTGACTTGTGTGAAGTTTTGAGGACAAGGAAACCAAAGAGTAATCATGAAACTAATCATGCATTTTTTTTTCCCATTTGATATTTCATTTATAAATTACTTATCAAACACAAACTGCTAACTTCCATATTGTTTTCTCGCTTTACACTTTTTATACCTTATGGTACTTCACGACTGTGAAATAAAAAGGTCTCTATCGCAAATTGTTCCAATGGAATCCAACCTTTTAAAACAATCAAAAGAAAATGAGAAAGAGAAGAGGGTCCCTTTCTGAAAACTGAGGCACTTGCTAGCCGTGAAATCTCCGTGCTTTCTGGGTTTGCAAATTTGTAGATCCCATTTTTACCGGAAGCATTTTGATCATCATGCTAATCAGTCTGCAGCGTGATTCCTGGACATGGCAAGAGATTAAGCTCTGACTGTGTAATATTTGTTTTCCATCTCATTTACTTTTATTTTGCGTTTGTAAATCTAGGGATTGGTGTGTCAAATATCAGCCTTATGCCAATGTTTTGTGCAGCTCTCTAATTTCCACTGGGGCAACTTTCTCTCTATGAATAAATGAGTCCTTACAACTGGAATATTGAGGTTATCCTTATGTGTGAGGAATGAGAGATGATAAGGTATTATCTGTAAATGTTTGTGTGGTATTAAGTCTACACCGCCCCTCCCCCCAAATTTTTTTTTTCTCATTAGTTTTTGGTTGACTTTCTCCCCTGCTGTTACTTGACAAGTAGTGGGCACAGCTCCTCTTGTCTTGATGGGGCTGGTTCGGGGGGAGGGGGGGTGGTTGTGTGAAGTGAGCTTATTGAAGCCCTCAAAAAGAAGAGGGGTTAAGTGGTGAGATATATATTTTTTTGTCTTTTCTAATCCTTTGGCAGAGCAGAAGAAAAATGAGGAGAGCAAACAGAAAAAAAGTTTGCACCCTGGAAACCTGACAATTGTCCATTGCCATGGCAACCTAAACCTTACAAAGGGGGGAGGTTAAATGCTTAATTAAACAATAATGCAAGATGAAATTCTTTTCACTGTTTTTAATAGCATTGTTTTATTTATACCACTAGACACTGTATGTTGATCTTGTATTAAAAAAGTGTTTTCACCAAATACTGCCATTCTCCATTATTGCTTTTTTCCACCTTTTGTGTTGGTTTACAAAACTGTGTGCATTAAACTGTTCCTTCATGCATGTGTTAGTGTGTAATGCATAGTCCTTTTTCCTCTGCAAAGTCATTCAGGGGAATTTTTAGTACTATGTGTGATAATGCTTAGTGTATCTGCCTGAACGCCTGACCTGACCTGACAAGTTTAATATGCGTTTCAAGGTGGTGATCTTGAAGATATTTTGAGTGAGACTGTTGGATAAGATCACAAAGGTATTTTAATAATAATGCTTTTGCCGTTCAGACTGTAGCTCAATTCAAGGTGACATTCAAATTATTATCAGATAAAATTAAAAGACAACTGTGGCTTAAACTACATCAGATTAAAGAATTGAACTAATGCATCAGAGCTGCTAATCACTCTGCAACTATTAGAAAGGACGGGACACATTTACTGGTCGTCTCGTTTCAGGATGTGAGAACACCTTAAGTAGTAATCTGTACACATGCTGTGAGTCATTAGCATTAGGGCACTTAGAATAGCAATACAAATGAATCGCATCGGGAAAATGCACGTTTTCAGAATTTTGAAAAAGTGTAAGCATTAGGAGAAAAATGTCAGCTATTGTGTTCATTATCAGTATTGCATAGCACATTGTTTATTTCCGAACATTAACGAGAAGTACAATTATATATGTATGCTTTATTAATTCTTTCCATTAACCTTAAAATTATTTTTAATTATGTGGTTTGGAACAAACTAATGTAGCTCAAATGAGAGAGCTAATTTGTAATCAATTAGGGGAATTTATGCTCAGCCTTTGTGCAGTATGTTAACTAGACTTTTTTTTCTTTTTTTTTTTTTTTAAATCATTAGCCTTCACTGGATGATGTAATTTAGTGAAGAGAGATCTAGTATGGCAGAAAAGGAATGTGAACACTTTTGTGCTATTTATTTTTG
This sequence comes from Mormyrus proboscirostris, assembly GCA_026779585.1. NCBI lineage: Eukaryota > Metazoa > Chordata > Actinopteri > Osteoglossiformes > Mormyridae > Mormyrus > Mormyrus proboscirostris. The sequence goes on from JAODKF010000138.1 coordinate 4,066,218, forward strand.
CATGGTTGGGTGCATGTGCAAACACCCTGGACTGAGCTTATGTACCATGCAGGGGTTTCCCATATACGGTCGAATGACCTGAAAATATCATATTTACTCTTCTTTTTTCTCTATTCTCCAGAAAAAAAGATTTTTTTGTTTGTTTTGGGTGCAATTTCCACAAATGAATGTCAGGAATAACTTAAAAACAAGGTTCTGAAGCTGAAGGTTTTGATTCTGAAAGTTTTGTTTGTATAATTAAAAGTTATTTTGGAAGTGAAGCAGCAGCTGATGCAGCAGCATGTCAAAAATGTGCATAAGACGCATTTTAAACGTTCACTATTAAGCACCTACCGTCGGTATAAGCATTTGTGTTTTTTTTTTTATACATTTATTGTTTGTTCCTTTTTCTTAATCATGGTTAATCATTTAACACAATTCCCCAATCGCCAAATTCATTTTACTGGGCAAGTATCTCAGACTGTAGGAGGAGGTGAGGTGAGGAAATCGTAAGAAGAGAAGAAATGAGGGAACACTTTTTCAGGCCAACTAAATTATTTTTTCATTAACAGAATCCATGATGAGACGTGTCCAAAGCGTGGTGACAAAAATGGCTGGCTGGTAAGAGATGCTCAGTCAGCCATGCGTTTTGAAAGCCTCTCGTTCTGCAACAACTGCAGTACGAGTCAGCTGTTACTCCAAGATCAGTTTAAAACGAAATTCATAAATTTAATATGGTTGCCCAAACCTTTCAGGGTGTCAAGGTACTAATATACCTGACCTATGTTGTGAATCATGGAGCACAGACCTATACATATGACATAATCGCTGGGCTGGTGTGCGGCTCGGGGGGGGGGCTAAGCCTCTGTGCCCGGGATTGGAAGGTCTCTGGTTCGAGCCCTGGCAGAATAGTCACATCTCCATGGACACTTCAGCCGGGCCCCCAACACCCCTCCCCCTAGTCCCCGGGGTGCTGCACACTGGCTCCAAGCTTGATCTGACCTGTCTGTGTGTCTCATGGAGAGCAAGATGGTATAGGCAAAGAGAAGCATCCCATTATACTTGTGCAAATGGCAAATAAAGGGTCTTTTCATTTTCAGAGGATTTAGTACCTCAACAGTCGAAACATCAGTGTGTGCAATGAAGTTTATGCTACACTGCTCCGTCCACTCACTCGCCTTTCTGAGAATAGCCCAGTGAAGTCAGTGTCAGACAGGGAATGTGTGTCGCATGATCACTCTTTAGTACATCAGAATATCAAATGGTACACACTGCCTTCGGCTGCATTACACATGAAAAATATAGTGACCTGGAGTGATTAATTAATGTTCAGATAACAAAATTAAAATGTTCCGGTACTTGGTTCCGCGCTGCATTACACCAGAGACTATGTAATCAAGATCGCAATGCACCTGCATATTCTATAACGGAGGTTTGTTGAAGGTACTCATGTTCTCGATGTAATTAAGGGGAATCGAACCAGTTTGTACTTTCAGCTGTTTGTTCTAAGGGAGTCACTGAAAAATTCTTGAATAATGCCTTCATTAACATGGTGCTGAATGCGTTTGAAAAGTAACACAGAAATACAGCAATTGGGTCTAACACCACGCAAGTGGAAACTGGATGTCAATTAACAGAAGGGTGGGTGCCTGATCTGCACCTAGGCTATATTGTAGCCTCATAAATTCAGATGCAATAGTTGGCAAACTCTTCAGAGAAAGGAAACTGGGGGTAGGTAATAGGCAAGTGATTTCTGGCATATGAAAAAGCTTTTTGTTTTTTCTACAATTGCACATTTTTTGAGCAGTAACCTGGTTTTCTGTAAATTGTTCCTTTAAGTGGTCATATTTTTCGATATTGTCATTTTAAGGTTCAAACAGAAAACAATAATTTAAAAAATCATTTGTACTGTTAACTCTCAAACATACTCTTTGTTAAACTGAAGAGAATAATTATATAATAAATTTAACAGTAAAAGGGCCATCCTTTGTAATGGTCCCAGAGCCTATTATATACACTGTGTGGACAAAGGTACTGGGATACCTGCCATTACTTTTATGACATCCCACTGTAAATCCATGGTTTTGCCCATTCATCCAGAAGAGTATTTAGAAGATTAGACACTTATGCTGGATGTGTAGGGCTGGTTTGCAATGCTCCAGCATGACTGTGCCCCAGTGCACAAAGCAAATTCTGTAAAAGCATGGTTTGGTGTGGAAGAATTTGACTGGCCCGCACAGAGCCCTGACCTCGACCCCGTCGAACACCTTTGGGATGAACTGGAACAGAGATTATGAGCCAGGCCTTCACATCCAACATCAGTGCCTGACCTCACAAATGCTCTTCTGGATGAATGGGCAAAAATTCCCAAATCTCCAAAACTGGATATAATGACGTAAAATGTTTGTGCTTAGCATTAGCATTACGTTACGCACTTTATGTTAACATTGGTACACATACAAAACTAGTTTAACATATTGTCCAGGCTTTGTCTTTTACAGTAAATGGATTTTTTAAAATAAAATATATCAATGAAATGCCCTAGGAAATCACTTATAGAAGATGGAAAATTGGAAATAAATTATGTTTAATGTTATTGCGAACAGTGTACGCACTATTTATTTATTTTTTGTTAATATACCATGATTAACACGCATTAAATCTCCCTCTGCAAACATAAGCATGGAAATCATTTAATGTGAAATATGAGCTGCTGATTGCATTTGAACATCTTTGAAAATTAAATATATATAAATGTTCCTCAAACTGTTTAACAAAGGCTATGATGACTGTTAAATACCTAAATAACTCATAAGCAGAGGTGTGTTACCTTCATATCCGGTATTGTCTTCTGGCTTTTAAAATCAGAGAACAGGCGCCGTTCTTAATGTGTTTTCAAATCAAAATCCATTTGCTATGACAGAGCATAATCTTTGTTGGGTACTTTAGGCCAACTACGTGGAGAAGAACGCTATATGAAAATGAACTGAACTGAAGTGGAACTGTAGCTAAATTAGTAGATAGACTTCCATTTAAAGCACTTTGCCTGCATTGCTCACAGAGCAAAAAGAAGTCACGTTCTACAATAAGCCACATTTTCAGCTGATCCCAAACATGGGCTTGCAGACAAATTCAAATTGTGTTTGTTTGATCCGACTTGGTAGACACTTACCGCCACATTTTGTATAGACTATTGAAGCTAAGCTATGTTTTTACAAGACGTTAACTAGAAACATCAGACTATTACCTGACAGGCTACCCATAATCCAATTTTCACTCTGCCAGTGAGTAAAACCCAGTGAATACCACTGATTCTTCGTTAACCTATTTTCAAATCTCAATCTGGCTGTGAAATGAATGCATGCAGAACTGTCTTTGTCCTTTGTTGTCATCCAGTGGAATCCAACATGCTGTTTACTTATTCATGTTGATTGTGTATGCTTAATATAAAGGTTCTGAAGTGCAATGACTGTTCCTAGTCAAATGGAAATCCAGGCTCAACCAAGCCGGACAGCATAACTGTTTTGCATTCATGTTCATGTTAGTTTTGGCAGTTGCCAAATTTAGGATGGTTTCGTCATTAATTTCATGAGCCCACGATGCACCCATAGCGCCTCTCCTGCACTGCATGGAAAAGGGGAACCGCGTAACCCATTTGCTGCAAGGCTCAGAACTCTCAGTTAATGAATGCAAATATATTCGGCAACAAAGCTGGTGTGAGCCTGCGATTGTTCTCTACCTGAGGGGTAAAGACGCCCTGGCTGGCATTATGGGAGGTGATCCTGCGGCGATGGACGGAAACTGTAATGGGGACGGGGACTGCAGAAAGATGGGGTAAACAGCACGAAAGGTGACAGCGGACCCAAACGTTTGGGACCAGCACAGCGGCGGAGCGAAACCCGCTTTTCTATCTGGCATCCTAGTTTTTTTTTTCTTTTCTTTTTTTGCATCCTCGTCTACATCTGCTGCCTTTTATGTAGCTTATTATCTTCCCTCCTGATAGCTGCAGATGACTGGGAGTGGTATAGCTGACAGCTAAAGGCCTGGGGAATACTTCCTTACTGAAATAGCAAAGTCTGTTTTATTTATTTAGGCGCACAGGGTAGCCCATTTAAGGTGTCAGCTGCGTGTTGTGCCGTTTGTGTGATTTGGGGAAAATTGTAAATGCAGCGTGTGTGTGTGTGTGTGTGTGTGTTTTTTTTTTTTCTTGCTCGTCCATATTGACTAATAATGATAACGACCAGAAATGGGGACAGGAAGTGAAGTCATGGAGGGAAAGAAGAAAGGGAGGAGAGTGTGTTATGATTTTGTTATTCAATATAAACAAGTAGAAAAAAAGTTTGAAAACTTGCCTTACTTTTGTGGGGGCAAGTTTGTGTGGGGGGAGGGGGGTTCATAAGAATGTAGGACTTGGGTCTTGATCTTAAGGGGTTTCTTTTTATTCCAGCTTTGTTTTCTAATGGGATCTTACTTTTCAAGATTAGAATGTGCTGTCTGCTCCGCTCCTTCTGTCATTAACAAGCTACAAATCTTTTGCAGGTATATTTATGCAAATAAAATGCTGTGCTTGTCGCTACTTGATTTGCTTAATTTGTGCACATCAAACAGTACAACTTCATTAAGGTTAATCAGTCATTCAGTCATTTATTCATTTAAGGCATTCAATTATGTAATTTAATTTAATAATCAAATGCTTGTAATTAAATTTGGTGCTGTTATTTTAGGGAACAGAATAAATGAAATATATTTCCTATTACCTATCATATCAAAATAAACACACACATATACAGGAAATCTTGGAAAAAAAAACACAAACATACAGATTTGTCAGTCTTCAATCTGCAGCATATTGATGGTTAACCGAAGTACGCAGAAAGATCAGAGGTGAAAATCTCTAGTAGTTGTTCAGTTTTGATTAGCCTCACAAAAGTCGATAGGCTAGCATGTCCGTTAGCTTCATTATTTGCACAATACCACACCTTTCGCTAGGCATTGTGGGTGCGTCTGTCTGCAGGGTTGACGGCTCAATGCTGTGTGTGTATGCGTGTGAGTGCAGTGCATGGTTGTGCACCCATGTCGTGTGGTTAGTGATTTTTTTGTGTGGCTTTGTGCCCCGCATCCCACTCTGAGTGTCTCCTCATGCTTCCAGGGTGAGGCTCCATCCTCACCAGAACCCCACACTGGATGTGCAATGCCAAACGGCATTTAGGATGTTAATGCCACCGATACCATACTGTTTTGTTATGGTCTCCACACTATTTTAATTACTTAAATATTTTTATTATTTATAATTCTGAAATGACATTTATTTGGGTAATCAACACCTGCGGAAGCGGCTTAGCACTGGAAATTGTTTTAACATTTGATTAAAATGGTTGTTAAAACAGAACTGTCTGCCAGTGATCTATGAAATTTATAACTAGCTTGCCAAGCAATGAGTCTGAAGTAATACAATTGTGTAAGATTTTACTGATGATAAACTATCATTGTGAATCTTAAATAACTGAGGCAACTCTTGTTGATAAATATGCTTAATATACTTTATCTTAGCATGAACTCATTAAATTAAACAAATTTGCCTAAAAATCTTCACTGCTACCAACCAATGTTATATGCAACGGTGCCCCCCAAAGAGAAAAAGAAACCTGAAAAGATACCCTTTATAACATAGATTCTTACCTGGGGTGAATTTCACACCTTCTTTATTGACTGGGGTATTTCAGTTAATTTTATAGTTCATTTTGACAGGTGTGAAATCTTTGCTGCACCAAGGCAGACAAACACAAAAATACATTTATCTGTACAAGGTTGTCTTTGAAACAAAAGACACTGTATGTCTGAACCTTCGAAACGCATCTCATGGGGATGCTGAGTTCTAAACCATTTAGTCGGGACTAGCACATGCTGCATCACCCACCTCCTGTCAGAGAGAAATATGCTGCCCAGCCTAAGGTGAAAGCTAGTCAATGTCTTAACTGAGGACATGCAAAAACAATCACAGATGAATAAGTAAGTGATGCTTTATATAGTGATGCGTTTTTGGTCTGGAGTATTTATCGTCACAATTTTGTACCACGTACAAACCACATACAAACACTAATATAGCTTTAACTTTAAGTAACATAAGACAGATGATGCAGCTGTTTAATAAGTTTAGTCATTTGAACGATGCATTTTTTTTTGTTCAGATTTAATAGCTACCAACTAATTAAAAAAAGAAAAAAAAGAGGGACGAGAGGGATTGTGTCAAATGCAATGTGCAGAGACTAAATGGGACACCCCCTTATATGTGTGAGAAGGTAAAAGCAGTTTAATGATGTTTTTAAAGTGGAATTTAAAAAAGAATTGCTTAAATCCAGTAGTATTTGAATTGAAATTAGGAAGTTTAGCACATACGGCTTCAGGTCCCCATGAGAGAGATCTTAGTACAACCTCATTTCAGTGTCCAAGACGTGTAGCTATCAGTAATACAATTGTGTCTAATCTTATCTTGAAATTCACATAAGCCGCCTCATGTCTCACGCTCTTATGAGCTTTTAGAGATGCAGTGGCTAATACTGGTTTCTTTGTCAACACAGAGTTTACCCAACACAGATGTATGTGACACATATCTGAATGCAGAGGGCTCTATGCCAGAGGACTTCGCTGTATTTGCAATTTTCTCATTGTGACCCAGTTTTCCATCTTTCAGTTACTGCAGATAATTTTCACAGCAGAAGTTATTTTGCAATCTACACTTCACCTTTTTTGTATGTACTGCCTTTTTGTCATAAGTGACCTCCAGATATCTCTGCTTCTTCCCACAATCCAAAGGTTTGCTCATTTTGTGTGACCATATATGTGTCATCCTGTGCAGCTTGATGGCTGCCTCATGTTAACATCACATCCCCAACACCCTGTTTGGATAAGGTCATCCTTAGTCATTATCAATAAGACTTATTGATAATGTTTTATTGTGTATGCATGTCATTGCCGACCTAAAGGCCAAGTCATATTCACCTTTTTTGCGTGCACTTTTGGTTGCGAAGGGGAAGTGACATAAATTTCGTCAACCTGGGCTTACCACATATGGCTGTTTTTGGTTTGCGTGTATCTCAGATCTTTATGTCTATCAGAAACTGTGTGTGTCTATGCACATTGACCACGCATGTGCAAGATAATTGATTAGGTATTTCCAGTAGGTGGCAGTGCCGACTTTCACAGATCAGCGGACAACAACGAAAGAGTAGAGGAAGAATAGCTGGTATTCTTGAAGCAGTTATGGTGAGCGGCTGCATGAGGAGGGTCAGAAGTACCCGCATATCTAATTGTTCATACTGTCCGGACATTATACCGAGGCATATGGTATTTTAAAAAGCAACACTATTCCAGTGTTTTGAAGTATTTGTGAAAAATTCACCGGGGTGGGAGGGGGATCCTGGCTAATTTTGTCATAAGGACTTCAAAATACCGCGATATGTCTTATTACTGTAATATCGCCTAAGCCTAGACTAACAACCGTTCATAAGAGTTTATCCATTTCACTACACTGACTGTACTGTATATGTGTTTGTTCCAATTCATCTGCCCCCTACTGGTCTGGTGGAATATTACTGCAGTATGCATGGACCGACCGTGACCATCCTCATCCACAACCAGGTGTAGTATGAACTCAAGCTGCCGCTCCCACGACTGTCCACTGCCCTAAAGCGCACGCGGAAAAGCAAAATATGAATTGGCAGTTTGACCTGGCTTAGAACAAAAACTGAGTGACTTTCAGGAGTTATAATGCATCTCAAGCCCTTGTTCTTTTATGTTGTTTAATTCTTGTTATTTTCTTGCATACTGTTTTTCCTGCCAACAGTGCTGCCCAAATAAAAAACAAATAACCAGTGAAACGGTAACTTCAAGCAGCAATTTTGTCATTATCTATGCAAATGATCACCTTGCAATGGATGTAAATTGAGCAAGCAGTTACTGAAAATGATGGATGAATAGACACACGTATGGATGGGTGGATGGATCAGCTTGTCCAATAGGTCTTGGTTAGCATTTGTTTTCTTTTTGAAGTTGTGTTGGTCTCTTTTGATGATGAATGAACCCTAAATTTCCTGCTTTTTGAATTATTTTCCATAGTTCCTTAGTTAATATAATCATTCATCGCCAGGCAGAATAAGTCTCAGAAGATGGACATTCGACCCAACTGGTTGGGAATCTACGGGAAGGAAAACGTCAGTTCATAGTGTCCACTCTGAACATAAATGAGAAAAAGCCCTTTGACGGGGAAACCCCAGCTTCTCTTGGATTTCACCGAGTCTCTCATGTTACACAGCTGATCTTGAGTGAGAACCGAAGTATTTTCTTCTTCATCAAAAGAGCGTCATGATCTAAAACAGAATACATTTACGCCTTAGTAGCAGTTCATGCAGCTCGACGGATCCACAAGGGCCCGTTTCTGCTAAACGGAACATTTTCATGTGCGTGCTGAGATTTTAGGTCTGTTTATTCCCTGCACGAACAGTGAAATTTGTTTCTATTGGCAACAGCAACTAGCAATTCCTCCCACCTAAGACACCTCACGACAGCAGGGCTTATAAGTTTCATTTTTCATGCTTTTATTTATTTGTTGGCATCATGAGGGGGAATAAAACTTCACATATTCTATCAAAATTCTGTTTTGGAGTATACAAAGCATCGGTGATTTGGAAGAGGTGGATTAAGAATGTGTGAATGTGAAAATTTCATTATCATTAAAATAGCAACAAATTAAACTGTTGTGGTGACTCATCAAACCATTTCATGCTTTTTATTTTTTTTTAATAAAAACATCGAATGCTAGCTCTGTAAAGAAGTCGGAAGAATGTTTATTGAGGTAGATGTTACATACCCTTCATATTAATAAACATTACTCTAAACTCACCTTTACCTGTTCATGGTAATTGGTCGCTAGTTAATCTCTCCTGTCAAGGGATAACACAACTAAACAAAAGATATATTTCCTCAGTTCTTTATGCATAATAAATGTAACACTGAATGATACCAGTAATAAAGTCCTATTATGGAGTTCTGAGTATGTGGTCTGATGGAATTTCCTCCTGCAGACCAAAAACATTTAATTTAGGTGAGTTTCTACCCTGGGGCAGAGAAAACTAAATACTCACACCCTGTCAACTAGAACTGTTCAATTTAACTTATGATTATTATTATTTATCTATTTATTGATTTATTGGTAATCAACAGACACTATATTTATTCCAATTTTATGCTCCTGAGTTATTTATTTTCTACATGTACACTGATTTAGGAATGCACTTCTTTCACATTGTCTAATGCTTCTGCACTTTAAGTACTGTGAAACCTTCCCCTTGTTACTTGCTGTTTGTATGTTTGCCCAACGATTCTGGCAGAACACTCTTTTGTGGCACTTTATACCTGTATATGTATGGTATGACAACAATCTTGACACAATTGACTCATTTGAATTGAATTTCACGTATGAGCTACTTTTACTTAAGTAAACTTGTACAGTGGCTCTAACAGTACTTTGATAGATCTTCTGAAATATGAGTAGTGGATAAGTGATGTTAAGTCAATTCAGATAATTCTGCTTGAATTAGGTCTTTGTATTATACATCTTGAGATTTAATGATATGTGATATGTCCTCAAGGGCTTGGTGCCACAATGAATACATTTAACAAGAACATATCCAGAACAATTTTAAAAAGTAGCTTATATGTTTAAAACTATTTTTTAGATTTTGATATATGAGCTTTAACAACTATGGGAAATTAACAAAATGGCAGTGATTCAATTTGATATGGTGGAAAGCAAAACAGTACCATATATTTTATTCAGGAAGCAAATATAATAAAAAATTAAAAATCTACACATCTCTGACAACTGACTCCCTGGTTCTGAAGGATTTGCGATGCTCATCTCATACGTGGTGTTCCTACAATCACATCGGATGCATCCTCAGAGCACAAAGATATCACACAGAGAGCACAAATACAGAGAAAGCCAGTACAACCAGCATGCTTCTTCAGACAGTAGCTGTCTTGCATAGCCTTTCTATCAAGAGTATCACCCAGGAAACCGTGGGAGGTGACAGACAGGCTCCAGAGGCTGGGATTGGAAACCCAGATAAGAGTGACCAGTCAAAACCTGTTCCTACTCAAATCCTCTCACTTTAGCCAAGCATGCTGTCTGAGTCAGGCACCGAATCCATGTTCCACATGCTGATAAATGTTAATTGGCAAATATCGAAAATAAGCAGCCATCTCTGGCAGCATATATGTTCATCTAAAACTAGAAATTCAGTAAAAAGAATTTAGCATTTCATAACTCATTTCGGTTTTCATACTGAATTGCATATAAGTATAAAGTAAAAATCCAAGTAAAGGTTGAATGGCATCGTTTCAAATGATGGAACTTTCAGCAGTCATACCTGTAGCATTATTTTAGCTACTAATGAAATGAATCAGTTTGCTGCTACATTGCCCTGACTTGCCCCATTATTTTATTTATGGACATAATTTATTATATTGGTTGTCCTTGTTTGTTTTGCATAACACCCCAAAGTGAATTCCTGGTATGTAAATGTACTTGGCCATTAATAAACAATTCTGATTTAGTATGATTTCATCTTCTGTGACATTAGCATAGAATGTTTAGATAGGGACACATATTTCTTTTTTTACTGTGAGCCGTCCATCCATCCATCCATCCATCCATCCTGCTACCCTTTATCCCTGTTATAGGTGCAGGAGTTCAGCAACCTATGCCAGGTAGCATAGGGCACAAGGCTGGGGAACACCCTGATATGGATGGCAGTCCTTTGCAGGGTTCGTACACACTCACACTCTGGCAATTGTCTCCACAATCTGTATTACAGTGAGAGCTACTTTTGCAAAGAAATCAATCTGGGAAGTTAAGGAATAGAGATACTTCATTAATCCTAATGGGGAAATTCTCTCTTCACCTACCCCATCTTGCTCTGCATGAGACACACGTACAGCTGAGAGCAAGCTTGGGGGTCACAGCACAGGGTCAGTCAGCGTGCGGCGCCCCTGGGGCTGGGGGGTTAAGGGCCTTGCTCAAGGGCCCACAGACATGTGACTATTCTGCCGAGGCTCATGCCAGCAATCTCCGATCACAAGCTCAGAGGCTTAGTCTGCTGAGTTACCTACCGCCCCCTAGGGGCGAGAGCGCCCTCGGTATGTTTTGCCAACCAGGTGGGCTGGGAGGGGGTGTCAAAAAGCCTACATGCCTTTGGTAAGAAACCCAAGTACCCAAAGGAAACCTGTGCAATATGAGGAGAAGATGCAATCTGCACAGACACATCCCAGAGGCAGGATTTGAACCCCGTCGCTGGTGGAGTGAGGCCAATGCAGCGCCCTTTTCTCTGTGATACGACTTAAATTCGTCTAAGCTTCCTTTTTCTAGTATACTCAGTTGGTATTCCATTACTATACATCTTGTCATTGACGAAAATTTCACTTCAAGTCACGATCCTTTCAGGGTTACGCTGTATATACAGATATATTCTCGCTTGCTGCTCCTGACTGCAGTGGATCAAAAGATAAACAAAAAAACACAGCTGTTGTAGGTAAAATGTTATGAATACAGAACGCTGGAGAAGTGTGCCTAAAAAGTTAATGTTCATTTACTGAGGAAAAATCCAGGACAGGCTTCCCTGAGGAATGGGAAAAAATAGCTTGTCAAAATTCCATGAAGAACCGTAAGAATGTAAGCACATCTGTGCAGGCTTTTCATAAATTTGTCAGGTTCAACATTACGTTTCTGATCATTTTGTGAAATGAAATCAACGACCCAGCAATCACCGACTGATGATCTTTGCTTTGCATTTCCCAGTTTATTCCAGCTTATTATTTTCTTTACCTAATTGTTTTGTAGAAGTTAGTGTAAAAGTTTTGTTATTAAGACATTAATAAATTGGAAAATCAATAAGTAATGCAGGGAAAGATTTCTCAAAGTCTCAATTTTTGAAAAAAAAAAAAAAGAAATGCAGTTCACTGACAACAATTTATAAAGAGCATTTTGTATTTATGCTATGGTGTCTGTAAACATAGGGATGGCAAACTAGCTGGGACCTGACGGATGGAGCGAATCAGAACCATGGCCAAAGAATAAATACGCAAATAAATGGACAGAAATAGCATAACAGGGAAGCAAAAACCGCAGCTTTGTTTTCCCGTACATCAGCGCGGCTGCTCCTAAGTAGTTCATTGAAGATCAGCTGGAGCTGAAACAAGTACAAATGTCAGAACCGTCATGGAGTTCTGTTCATTGATTGTTGCCTCGTATTGCATAGACACAATCATCTTGGCAGTGATGGAAACATGACAATATATAGCTAGACAAAAGTTACAGGTGTGGCCTGAAGATGAAGACAGTGATGATCCTACCAACGGCACATCCATCCACCCATCCTGTGGGGGGGGAGGGTGTTTCCCCAGCTGGACGTAGCATAGGGCTACAAGGCTGAGCTAATGACCTGGATGATGCTCCATGTTAGGACACACAACCACACACTTCACACGACGCATTAATTAGCCTAATGGCATGGATAGAAGAGTGGAGGCTGGAGTGGAGTCGGCTTCTACTGTCAATCTCGGATGTGTGACGTGTCAGTGCTACCTACTGGGCCACCGTGCCGCACCATCAACATTCCATCAATATTAGTAGATGCATGAGGTTTCCAATATTGCACATTTTCTATTTATGCTATCAAGAAGGTAGCTTTGCCTGTTGTCAAATCTTATTTGCTGTAATTTTTCTATATCGAGGAAGCTGCCAGACATTCGTTTTTATGTGTATATCTGTGACGTGGCTGGTCTTCTGCATTGTTATTTGACATGTCGATTTCAATAGTTATGTGACAGCGAAGAACCTCTTAAATCTTTTCCATTTATATAGACCAATAAAGTTTGGGGGCCAGACCTCAGCCTGGCAAATCCCAGTTAATTACATGACACAGTGTTCCCTGAGAAATTGGTAGTCAGCCAATGACTTGAGTTATATCAGTTATATCACTTCTAAAACAATTTGCATGTTGGCCTGTCTTGTTTACCTATTGTAAAAGATATTTGTAAATTCTCCATCAGAATTACGTGTAACTAGGGGAAATGTCCAGGATCTATGTAATTTTGCTGTCCAGTCATATTGGAACCATTCAATATTTTTCCACTTTTGCTATATGTCATCAGTGAGGATAATGTATATATATATTGCTCCCACAAGCATGTTGTATTATTATGTAGGATACCTTGAACTTTAAAACAGCATTTATATTTGAAAATGATATGTGTCATTTGTGAAATCTGACATTTGGTGAAACATGAACCAAAAATCAAAGATGATCATTTGTCAGGGTGCAGAACAAAAGTAACTAGTGGGAACAAAAATAATCAAGACATCTGAATAGGCTCCAGGAGCTTCATGGTCTCCTTCTTTCTGGGATTTTTGTGTAAAAAGAGTTTTTTGGAAAGATCTAGTAAGATCGGGCTGAAGAATTGCATGTATTGTTAATTTTTTATGTCCTCAGTTTCTCCCTAGTACAATAATTTGCTATGAAAAAAACGTGCATATCTGCAGTACCTATGAAAAGTCCAGTCCTACCCTTCTGAAATGGGGGGGAGGGGTTTCTGCCGAGTATTGCAGCAAACTTCAAATTTATGTACACAGTTTGAATACTAGGTGCAGCACAATTCACACTGGATATTTTGGCTTAACACAAGAAATTCCTAGTCCAGTTTAAGAAAACAAATGCTGCAATCAAAATCCTGACAATTCAGTAGAGCTATTCCAAGACTAGACAAAAATACAGTAAGCTTAAAAAACTCCATCTGAACTTTAAAATCATATAGTACGATGTAATGGCTCGGTCTTCCCGACATGTTATTATGTTATATAAAAGCTACTTTAAGTGTTGCGATGGCAAATCCAAGACACAGAGCAGCAGTTGAACAGCCGAGTGACATCAGCACCTGCTCAACAAGAACAGCCACTTTGAAAGCAGCGTCCGCTTCCTCGGCTGTCTCCCTCGCTGCTTGCCTGTGTAGCATCTTTAACATAAGCCAGGATTTCTTGGTCTTCCTCCCCAAGGATACTGGGACAGACAATTTTTAAAATGCTCATATTACTGTTGAAAAAATAAATATGTAGTAATCTATGTTAAGTTTCTTAAAACAGTATTTCTGAAGCCGGTCCTCCAGACTGTCCACGTTTGCTTGTTCTTAGCTCCAACCCAGACAGTCCATATTGTTGAAAAAAAAACATAGACTCCCTGGGGTCCCCAAGGACCAGTTTGAGAAGCACTGCTTTAAAGACCACAAGTGACCTTCAACCTATTGAGCGAGATATGTGGCCGCCTAGAACGGGGTGCCGACTTAGCAATCCGCAAGTGAAACTTGGTAAGGGCACCAGAAAAGGATGCGGCTGAAATGCCCTGTCGCTTGCAACGTGTTTTACGCTACGTTACGTGTTTTACGCTACGTTATACTTCAGCTCACCTCCTGTTTCGTTCAAAACCTTGCGTAACTTTAAAGGGTCGCTCATGTCTTTTTCCCCTGACGACCTTCCAATGATCTCAAAACTTTTCAAACTTTTCATGTCACTCGCATGTTGTTAAAAACATAGTCGTCTTCCGGAAAGGCCAAACAACTTATGTATATATGCTGAAAAAACACAATATGAAATACAAATAATAAAGATACAATGTTGCTCCTGAAAATAAATCTCTTAAATATAGGGGGAAAATGCTGAAGATGCAAAGAAAACAAATGAAAAAAGAAAATAAAAAACTGACACATCACCTCAGGAAAATATATTCTTTAACAAAGAAAAAGTGTCAAGTGCAAATGTGAGCCTGTACACACACAGCTGTCAATGCTGTCCACATATATAGATATAACAAAAAATCACACTTTGTATCCAGACTCTGCATCCAGAGACATTGAGACGCATGACTTTCATGTCCCAGCTCTGGCAGAGGTGTCGCTTCTCCATGCAGAGTGATGGGTTGTTATGCACCTCGGGGAAAAACAGTGTGTGACATCACCAGCACAGCCTGACCCGACAGAGTGCACCACGCCCTCCCAAGCTGGTCTGTCATTGCTCTGTGGGAAAGTCGTGTGCCACAGAGCCCGAGAAATGTGGCTGCGATGAAACGGTCAGCTTCACCTTGATCGTCGGCCAAACGATGCATCTGCGTCAAGTCATTTGTTACGAGTCCTTCTTCAAGTGTAAGGCTGTCGTTTCCTCGCTGGCCACTTCACTTCTAAGGTTTGCTTTGTGGTTACTGCGTTATCGTTACCTACCCACTCACTTTAATTCCCAGCTGTTAAATTATCTCCTACTCGAAGGCTGAGGAGATGCCATGTGGCACAGTGTGAGATTGCAGTCAAAAACTGAGACAAAAGCTTATGAATGCCTCTTGGGCATAGATGCATAAAAGCTCCGTTATCTCCAGGAGCGAGTGCGTCGCGTGGTTGAAAGCATAACTCCACTGGTGAAACAGCGTCCAGGTACCACATTGACATTTTTTCCTTGACCTTCGCTCCTGGTGCAGCAAACAATTTGTCTTACAAAACCTCTGTTTTGAAAGAAAGCTGCTCTTTATATCAACACTCTGCAGAAAGTTTCTGGAATGCCTTTATTTTTGGGAAGTTATGAGAAAATTTCTCACGTACCACAATAATGAAATTCACATGCTCTGTGTTTTAAATGGCACTGCACATGTTTATTTCATTATAATAATTTTTCATTATCTGCCAGACATGATGCGCTAAAGTGTTCATCTGGTTTCCGGAACGTTCCGACGTATAATATTTACTCAATTCAGCACATTTTAATAAGTGCCCTTTGAAATACGGATTTCCCCAAAGTGCTGAGTATAAAAAATAGTAGCACAGTAGTAAATTTAAACAGTCATGGTTTTATAGATAAATGAACAATATTAATATTATATTAAAAGTTAATGGAGACACAGGTGACAGAGGTGAGAACAAAAATTCCCAAAGTTGAGGAAAGAAAAAATTGTAGCCAAGTTGTTTCTGATCCCCCCCCCCCTTCTCCCCACGTGGCCCCACCTTTTCGGATCCCATACATTTCAAAAAGAACAGTGTGAGTGTGGCCAGACCCCTGCTAAATCAAGCAGTCCACTGCAGCAGGCTCTGCTGGCTGGCTCGGATCTGGTTCTGATAGTTTGATGATCTCAAAGTTATACCCAAGGACACGGGAAGAGAGGAGAAACGGACAAAAAAAAAAAGGTCAGTAAGCAAGTAAAAAATATGACAGGTACATTCAAAGGCTTACAGACAGCAGCATGATAAGCTGCATCAGCATGTCTAACCATAGCATTTCTTCACTCATGATTTACATTCTTGGACCCAGAAAATATTTCTTACAGTATATTATGTGAAAGCTGCTGTTATTTATTCTAGGAATTGCACAATAAAGCGTTTATCCTTCTGGCAGGAGAGTGTGAGAGCGCTTAGTGTGTGTTAATATGAGTATATATAATTTATATAACAGTATAAATAATATAAATCTATAAGCACAAAGGCTCAGCATCCCTGTGCCTTTTAAATTAGAAGATCGGTTTTGAAGTTTGTCTTAAAAATCCAAAATGAAGAATCCGTCCATGGTAAGATGTTTGTATCTTCTGTCCACACAACCCTGCCCAGGATGGTATTTTGAAGGTGGATGGATGGATGGATTTTTTTCCTCAAGCTGCAGTATCTTTTGCATTTTGAATGAGCCGTTGATTGTGTCTTCAGTACACATTGTTATTTTGATTCTGAACCTACAAGAAATATTTTACCTTTAGGCAGCATATTCTTGTGCAGAGAATTGAGATCTAAGTACAAATTTATAATTAAGATTAAATCCTTGCAATTAACAATTGACAACAATATTAGAGTGTGGGAGTTTTTGTTTATGGGGTTTTAAGTTTACACTTAGATTAATGTTTGATAATTAAATTGATGGGTCTGTGAAGCTTGGAGTAGGCGGATTGAGAGCAATGAGAGCGTCTCTGTCACATTAAATAATGCCATTTACAGTTCTTTTGTTTAAGGATAAGAGCTTACAAAAGGGCAACTTGCAAAGGCTGTTAAAAGGACTAGGTAACACGGGAAGCGGGAAGAGAAATCTATATGAGTGATGCTGATGTTTAACTCCTAGCAGAACAATCAAACGTCTGGGTCCACATGCCGCAAAACAAGGAAAGCAGAACTATTTGTATTGCACACACCAAGGTATGGATGTAAGTCATCAGTGAGGATAATATGCGACGATTAATTCTCCCGATTCCCCGCAGCCGAGGACAGAAGGCGAGTAGCTCCCTCCGTTTTTCATGGTGATATGGGCACCACAACTTATTAAACCGCTATGTGTATCTGTCCTCTCTCACTACTGCATTGTGGTTATCTGTGAATATATACATACTACTATCAGAATAAGAAAGCTGAGAGTGCTTATGTAAATAGGAAAAAATTAATGATGTACCTTGATGAAATAATCTATTCCTGGGCAAATTGAAAAGGACTAAGTCAAATATCGGTTACAGTTGAGAGACTGTGACAGGGGACTCACTGTGTGGCTTTGATGCCCCCAAACCTCCAGCGATGAGAGTCTGAATCCTGCCTGTACTCTCTGTGTGATGCTCTCCTTCTCTCATCCAAAGACATGCAGTTAAGCTAACTGGCTTGTCTGTGGTGTGTGTATATGTGTGTGTGTGTAGGTGGCTCGGTCATGTATACAGTACATAGTGGAAACTAAATGCCCCCACACTGTGATAAAAAGCTGTTCTTTTGACATTGTGGTGACCATTTTTTTCATTCCCCACAAGGGACTGCAATCAAAAAACTAAAAATGTCAAAAAAACGTCTTGTATTTTGGTTGGTTGCTTATGCTTAAGGGTGTCATTGTTGATGAGGGTGTTTCCCATTGAAATAAATGGAGAGTCCCCACAAAGATATGAATGCAAATATGTGTATGTGTGTGTGCACCCCTGCCCTTTACTGCCTGCATTGTCAGAAAGAAAGTTTGTACCTTTGTACCTTTGAGGGAACTATTACGTGTCACTGGGACAGAAGGATGATTAATTAATGTACAGAATTTGGTTGATAAAGATACAGTTGAGACATATTAATGAAAGGTCAGTCAACTACAGGATTGCCTTAGACACCCTGTGTTTGACTAAACTGAGGATGTGTTCTTAGTCTATATGTTTCAATATCTATGCATGTTCAACTGACAGAGTACATTAAATTTTATAAGAAGAAACCAATGCAAACAAATCATATTCCAGGAGAATAATGAATAAATTTATATAACCATTAACTGTGCTTTACAACTACAATTATGAGGAATGGTATCATGATCATCAGGGACAATTAATGGAAGACGTCAATCATCGGTGACCCAATTTATGGAATAATGACATCAAGAAAGAGGTTAATGCACCTGACTAGATCATGCTGAAGTTTGGGTACTTACTCTGGATATCTGTTACTGAAAGCCTTTGGGACCCGATGGGCCTGAATAAGAAGCAGAAGGGAGAACTTGGAAGAATGAGAGACCAAGTGTTCTATTGATAAACAGCCTGATGATGTGGAAGCGGAGATAACCAAATGTAATAAGGAGTAGCCCCCGGCGGAGTAAGCCGCATGGCAGAATTATAACAAGATGCTAGGTAGG
Organism: Mormyrus proboscirostris; assembly: GCA_026779585.1. NCBI lineage: Eukaryota > Metazoa > Chordata > Actinopteri > Osteoglossiformes > Mormyridae > Mormyrus > Mormyrus proboscirostris. The sequence goes on from JAODKF010000138.1 coordinate 4,084,903, forward strand.
GGGATTTATGCAGCTGTGAGGCTTGGTGCACTCAATGCCCATGTAGTACCGTCACACAGCACATGCAGATGATTCGATTACAAAGGAAAATGCATTTCTGGGAGTCTATACAGTAGGTTAGAAGTGTGGAAGGACACAGTATATCTTATGTATAGCATCTGTCTCTCAGAAGACATATTTTTCTAATGCTTTAGGATGAATTTTTAAATGTGCACTCTCTCATCGCATTTTAAGTTGACATTTTGTAAAATTGCTTCCCATTGCATTTGTGGCCTCAATTTAGTTTAGTTAACTTGACAGGGAACATAACTGGCCCCGAATATCATATCATAGACTCAAAAATCCATCCATCTTCCACAACAGCTTATCTAGTATGGTATCACATTGGGCCTGGAGTCTATCCCAGTTAGCACAGGGCACAAGGTAGAGAGCCCGGGCTGGGTGCCAGTTGGCTAAGGAGATTAACGTAATAATATATCTAACACATATGTGTTAGATTCCAATACATTTTTGAAACTGGAATTATTGATGGGAGGATTCCTATCAATAAATGCTTGAATTGCAATCAGTGAGTAATATTGCAGCCAGAATTTTGGCAATATTCAGCAAACTCTGCACCCGACACTGTGAATTCAGGGAAGTGTATATAGAAGCAGGTGTGAGAAAAGTGTCAAGGTTGTATCCTATTGTGAGGGCCCCAAACCAGTCCGGTCCCGGGTCCGGGATCCACTAGAATCAGCCACCATTCCCTAACGGTCCTCACTGGTTTATTACATTCACCTGTCTAACAACTCCATTTGCAACAGTTAAATGGTGGCTTCATGACTTCATTTGTTCCCTGGGAGGTATTGTGAGTTTTCTCTGTACTGAGCATTTCTCCCTGCAATTTTCATCATTTACTGATCCATTGCCTCTTTCTTGACTGTGTGGATTTTGATTTTGCTGTTGTTATTCCCCATTCTGTTTTTCAGACTGATTGCTCCCCGACAACTTTCAAGTTTTGGAATCTGGCTTAGCTTTCTATCGTAACAGCCATGAAACACTTAGTTCACAGGATTCTGCTTAATTCATTACACCTATGTACTTTATTTCTCATTTTTCTCAAAGGAAGTTTCATTCCAGGAAAATCCAAGAGGGTCAAAAAGCAGACCATTAGTAAGCTGAATAAACAAGCATATTCTGCAATATTTTCATGTACTGTTACAACCATCTGTAGAATCGTAATTTTACAGAAATAAACTTTTATTTCCCCCAAAACAAGTAGGCATAAGGACTTGACAATAGTAAATCCTTCCTGATTGTGTCAATGGCTCCTACCACAGATCTGAGACCCACAAAATGAAGACCATGGAGTGGTGTAATTCTGACACAATAAAGAAAATGTCAGCTCTTAAAACATGTATAATACATTGTGAGTATAACATTATATGACATTCAGCAGGTAATTAATCTGAATAATTTCAACTAAGGCTCCCTCATTTGTTCTGCTCCCGATGACCTGCCACAACTGATTTCTCCTGATGGCCGATAGGATGAGAAAATTATGCTCCTCAGTCTGAGCACAGGTTCAATGTCATTTGGAGAGAGGAGAGATTGACAGAAAAAAGTGGGAAATTGTGAGAAATTAATTGTCATTCCTGGATCCTCTAAGAACTTTACTATATATATATAGTACTGGCTTCAAACTATAATTATCTATGATTTACACTGTAAATTGTTATCTCTTATAGGAGAGAGAATGAGTTCCATGGATAGGGGTTGCTTTGTTGGTGAAGTAGTTCGTGATCTTCGCAAAATCCATTGGAATCTCAACCAGCAGAGCTATCATGGCACACTTCAAAGGCATACCATTCCTTCAGGATTGTGGCTGATTGGACAGTCCTTCATTCTCCAGCAAGATAACAACCCAGAATATAACTCAAAAACACAGGAGAACTATTGAGTGAAGAAGGAAAGTAAAGACTAATGACCAAACAGAGTCTCCAGACTTCATTCCCACAGAACTTGTATGAGACTAATTGGACAGAAAAGTCAAAACAAAGCAACACACAAGTGCTCTAGATCCATCTCTTGGAACTGCTGCAGGGATGGAAAGATGTTGGATGATTTCCTGCCAAAAGTTTTTGTTATGAAGGCAAATGGTGGCTATTCTGAGGAATCCAAGAGAAAAATTTCTATATTGTAGAGTGTTTTCGTTTTCATGCATTTACAGAATAAAAACACAATATAAAACATAAAGCAAACCTTGTTTCCAGCAAAGGAACCCAAACTTTTGGTACTGTACAGTACATACAATGTAGATGTTGCATTGTATACATTTGAAAAGAAAATGTATGTATAGTTAACATTCATTGCATGTAGTATTATTATTTCATTTTGTAGGCTCACTTAAATTTTAACAAAATAATTCCTATTGGATATTACTGATTCATATGAAATTTCCTTTCATATCCCAATAGGCTAGCTACATCTAAAGACGAGTGACTAAAATATAGTGGCTAATACTTACAGTTCACTTACAGAAGAGGCTGACACAATAAACCACACACGTACTTTATGTTTATGGTGAATCCTGCACCAGTGTTTCCCAAACCAGTCCTAGGGGGGGCCCATATTTTTGCTCCCTTCCAGCTCAGTGCCAGACAGTCCACAGTAGGGAGCTGGGAGGGAGCAAAAACATGTACTACCTAGGGGTCCCTGAGGACTGGGTTGGGAAACACTGTCCTACACAATCAAGATACAACTTTGGGAGGAAAAGGCTGACACTGAAACAGATAGGGTAAGATGAGCCAGAGGCAAGTATAACATAACACACTCCTACAGGAATACCTACCTATTCCCCGACTACACCCCAAAGTCACATTTCACTTTTTGATACAGTAAAATTATTCCTGCATATTCAATCAGCTGCATAATATTTAGTCCATAACTGCATCAGGTCTTTACTTACAATTTCTAGGTAGGAGTCTAAAGTTCCTTCTAGGTCTCTGAAGAATTCAGGTTCAACAGAATGTGTGAAAGCTCTGCCATCTGTTTCCATGAGAAACAGGTCACTGATGCACATAATAAACTTCCATTATTTTACCCCAGTTCTTATATTGAGATTCACCTAACAAATGCACTAGTATTCAGTTTAACTGTGTTTATTCAGCATTTAGTATGGATTTATAAATTAAACATATAACCAGACATAATAGAATGATTTCAACCAATTTCACTGGTCTATAGACACTAATTCTGAACTAACTGTTATACTCATGACACATAATATATCTAAATGTATTCAAAATTCTACTATTTTTGAGTACTATCCGACATAAAAATGGGAAATGTGTTGTGGTACAATGATTCATAGTGTATTAATTTTGAATAATGCTGTCTTTTGTGTTTCTTTTCCACTGTTGATAGCTTATCGTGCAATATCACATCCAGGCCCAACGAAGTGTGCATCAGTATAGGCTTGGAGGGGAAGCCGCATCCTCTGTCGCTTGTCTTTTAAGTCAAGGATCAACTGAGAATCAGATTATTCATGGTGACTTGTAACACGTCGCCGGGGAAGGCTTGCATCCAGTTATCTAGCAAGGAACTTGTTATTGGCTGTGCTTGTGTCTGTCAACACACTCTGAATCAATGATGAGCAAAGCTGAGGGGCTTCAGCTTCTGCGTGCTGGGTTTATCTGTATGACAATAGCTACTACGTAAGCTTGCCTGCCTTATCTTTACTTATTCATATATTTCAATATTTCGCATTGGTGTGGGGAAGAAATGTCAATGATGCTTGCAGCAAGACATGTCCTTCATCTCCTCTAATGAGTGCAGGCAGCGGAGAAGTCTAATTAGCCTTAATTTGCTCAATACAAACTTGAATATATATATTTTTAAAGCTTTCCTCAACCCATTTACCTCTGCCCCGAGAAATGTCAGCAGAGGTTGTGCTAAGTGATGCTGGCATCAGATCAGATTCAGTTGATGTACGTCTTCCCAAGCGCTGTTGCTTTGTACCGCCTAAGGCATTGCGCGCTGTCTGGGGGGGGGTCCATGACAGGGTTTCGCCCTTGCACAAATGTCATAACAACTGGAAAGTGCATGTCCAGATTAACATTTCACCAGATATTTTGTTTGAAGGGTGCCAGAAAAGATTCTCCAAGAGCACTTGGCACGGGAACAATAAAATCAAGTGAAAAAATCCACATGGTAGGTTATCAAGCAATCAAAAGTAGGAGCAAGCTAAAAGAGAATCAATTTTTTAACTACCAGTAAAATATGCTACATCTCTAAAAGGGAAACACAACACAGATGTTAATTATTGTATTATTATACAACAAGTGTTAATTACAGAAATAATCTGAGTGCGGTAGACAAAGATAAATTATGTTGATTTGCCAATGTTGGTGTATTCCAAGACAGAAAAGCTGGTTTCACTGATTGACTCAACAAAGATCTTATTTACTGTTTTAAGTATCTCCTTCAGAGACATTTTAACAAGAATTGATTTCTGTTTAATTGCATAAGCAATGCAGTTCTTGGAGTTTTTTATTTTGCTCATAGCTACCATTGGTGGATACCGATGTACTTAAGAGTTCTGGCTCAGGCAAGCGAAAATGAAAATGTATCATTGTAAAAATCACCAAGTGCAAGAACGTAGAAGAGAAAATACGGCGGCTTTAGTGTCTTAGTCTCTGTTGAATTTCTTTCGATAATTGAAAGACAAGTAATTAAAATGGAGGGGATTATGGAAATGTATTAATTGTATTTAGCACTGTGTTCTTCAGCTTGCACTTCACCGCTGCACGTGCACCTTCCAATGTTTCATAAATTACTTAAAATAAAAGTGCTGGGTTAAATAAATAAATAATAAGTAGCTAATGACAGGAGTGCACACTTCCTTTGGAAGTAATCTGTGGGAGGCGTAGACAACCTTGATTTTCTCATAGGTATTCATGTGTATGCTAATGTACGATCAGAGGGTATGATAAATAGGTATTCAGTATGGAGAGACAGGACTATAATCTACGTCTAATACACTAACATTGCTGACACATCGAGTCTCGCACCTTTCTTTGTCATGTTTATGTGAAGATGTGATGGGGTTTTAAATGCATTTCTTTAAAACTGGGAAGAGTTTAGCTGAACTTTTGTCATTCTGCTGAATCGCATGTTTCTCATATCTCTGCCCTCCATCCCCATCCTTAACATTTTTGGGCCTTTTGCCATTTTCCACATCTCCTAGCCATGTGATCTCATGAAGCCATTGGCCAGGACTGAGATTTTTAATTAAGTCTGAAGCTCTGGAGGTTTTCATCCTCTTCGTTTACCCATAGTAGATCCCTGCATTCCTTTCCATGATTAATATTCTTCTCAATCTTCTGAAACCAATGAATTTGTACTGCGTAATAACTGGCGTATGTCGGGCACGTATTATAAAGAATCAGTTGGTTAGTCTTTCCTCCCTCACTTATGACAATATTCATCTGCTGTGGTGGATGCCAGTTTTCATACGTAAGTCCTGGATCCCATGGAGAATGTCTCAGCTCCATTACAGAACCTGCAGCAAATATATATATATATATATATATATATATATATATATCCTTGAAGTATGTGTATAGAAACTTTGTTTTGTCTGGGCAACCTCTGATTCAGAAATTCCTGTCGTCTGCATGAGGTTTATTGCGCCAGCTTCTCCATAACGGCACCCTGTGCAATATAGACAGATCACGAAGGATTAACCATGAGTTACTAGGATGTATCACTGTGTCCATTTAAAAACAGTATAGCTTGATGATTTTTTTATCAGCAACCAATGGATTCACTTTGCAAAGCACTATATCAGTGACATATTGTCAGTGTTTTACTGCACACTGAAAAATGAGTTATGAGAGTTATCCAATAACACATTCATTGGCAAAAGATCTGTATTTGATAGTAGTATGCAAAATCCATTCATAAACTAGTCATACTATCAATTAGTCATTACAGCTAGTCATAGCAGTTATTTTTGAATTACTGTTTGTCCCTCGGAGGGTAGTACTCTTGCCTCACAAGCTGAGGAGCCCAAAGACCATCTCTGTTGTATGCTCTTCCCGTGTCATTGGGTTTCCTCCCGCAATCCAAAGGCATGCAGTTAGGCTAATGGTTGTCTCTGAATTGCTCATAGTGTGTGATTATGTGTGTTTTTCCCCTGTGGTGGGTTGGCCTGCTGTCCAGCCTGTACTCTAACCTTGCAACCTATTCTGCCCAGGACCCAGTCTGACCTCGACCAGGATAGAAGATAGATGGATGAGATAATATTAAATATAAATGAATAGGACATTAATTTAGAATATTGAATTATATAAATTTTTCATAATTTTGGATTTCCCAATTGTCAAAGTCACAAGGGACTTTAGTAGTTAATTCTTTCTTTTTCATATAGCAGGCCATTCCTATGTTATGTACTGTAAAATCCCATTGTTGGCTGATATGACAAAAAACGACTATCTCGTCTCAGTATCATCGAGTTCAGTACCCACGAAATAAACACAGGTCGTTAAAGGGGCTGAATCCCATTTTTGTGTTTGTTGTTCATATAAAAGTATATTCGTTTGGTTAACTCTGCTTTGATAACTCCAGAACTTTGACTGACCCTCCATTGCACATATATTTTGCTGTTGCTGCGAGGTTTTTCTTAATGCTCACTGTTGTCTCGTCTTGACGTCATTTGAAATGATTGCCTTATTGGATTCTGCATGGATTTTTATAAAGGCATTTATGAAAGTGTGTACAGAAATAGGGGTATATGTGTCAGCTGTAAGAAATGAGGCAGCTCTGCAGTATCAAATAATTTTCAGATTTACCTGTTTATTTCCTGAAGTGCATGATACAGGGGCTTTGCGGTCATGTTTGACATTCACACATCATAAGAAGCTGTTAAAACATTCCCTCCTTTAATAAATAGACAACACACATACATTCATATATTAAGGGTCAATATGGAATCACTCTAAAAAATGAATAACGATCTCTAGTACCCTGTAATGAATAAGATTATAAAAGTGCACATGGATCAACATGGAGTTCAACATGGTAAACGTTTATAATATTTTATCATTAATGTATGTTCAGTGGCCAGTTTATTAAGTACAACTGCTCCTCCAAACATTGGGTCATGTGGCTGTAGCTGAATACACAGAGCATGCAGACAAGGTCACGAGGCTCACTTCCTGTTTGGCTAAGCATTAGAATGGTTAAGATGCCCTTTGGATGTGGTGTAACCGTTGGTACCGGATGTGGTTCCATTATTGCAGAAACAGTCATCATCATGGAATTCTCATTCACTGCATTGTCTAAAATTTACAGAGTATGGTGTGATGAACCAAAAAAATCCAGTCATTGGCATTTCCTGTGTCCAATAACACTTTGTCAATGAGTGAGGTCAGTGGGGAATGACCTGACTCAGGAAGGGTACATGTGCAAAAATAACAGCTCAGTACAACAGCAGTATGTAGAATGGCTTCTTTGAACACACAACTCATCCATGCCTGAAGTGGTTCAGGAGGCAAAAGCGGGTCCTATCTGGTACTAGTTATGAATACCTAGCGAAGTGGAGACTGAGTGTTTCACATATATTTCAGAATTCCCCAAATTCCAATCCCAAACTTGTTCAAATTTGTAATAAATAATTTAGTTTTTTATTTGTTTGGCTTACAGTTGTTAACGTTTTACAATATAATTAATAAACAATCAAAAAACAATATTTATCAATTACATTAACAATGCAATAGCTACAATAGTATTTAACTCAATGCATCAAAATATTAAAAGACACATAATTAACCATTACTAATTAAAAAGAAAAAAAGTAATCGTACAAAAGTCATATTTGGAATGAATATTCAATTTAAAATAAAAATATAACCTATTTACCTACTTATTAGTTTTTAATGAAACAATTGAACTAATTGTTATAACAATTAAATATAACTCATTGTTATCTTATTTGGACAATTTTTCTTACTAAGTTTTAAAATTCTTGATGGGGGGTTTCAAGGACAGTTCATCAATTCTAGTCCCGAGGGCCAATTTGCAACAGAGTTTGCTGATTTTCTTGCTTAAATACACCTTCTTCAGCTCGCCAGCCAATTCCCAAGGTTTAGTAGGTGTGTTTGAGCAGGGAAGCCTGCTTATTTATTTTCCATACCTGTTTAACACATAAAGTATTATAATACAATAATACAGACATACTTCTTTTGTGGCAAGTTTTTACAATTTGGTCCCAGAATATCCATGATTTCCATGAACACTGCATCATTTTTATAACCATTCGCAGAAATGTCATAAAGATATATCTATTTTTTGCATATAACTAGGCGGAGGGGGGTTGCTATGACAATCATTTCATTTCATTTCATTTCATGACATTTTATAAAATGCAAAATTACACATGAGATGCAACATTCTAAAATGCATGTGGTGCATTGGACATTTGCATAATAACTGCTTACAAAAACATACCCCTGAAGACATTTAGCATTTTTACATCCACAACCTCCCTCCACAGCACTTATCAGTTGCCCAGGGATCATCTATATCCCTAGAAACAAAGCACTACCTGATACCATGTTACTACTGCCTTCAATACATTTAAATTTAAATAAATAAATAAAATACGGCCACTCCATCCATTGTGAATTTTTGCAAGACATGAATTTTGCCGTTAAAAAACAGTGATATACATGGAAAAATATATAGTGGATGGAAATCAAAATTAAATACATGTCCAAGATTATGTCTCTTTCAAGTTTCAGAGTACTTATATCTGTTAATGAATATTATATGCTGGCTGTTGAGACTGCAATTGAATTGGACAGCCTCAAGGTGTCAGCATAACATCCATGTAATATGCTTTACTTAATAACAAAAAAATCATTAATTTTTTTTCCCAGGGCCCCTATTTTTATTTTTAAAAAATTCTCATTCATAATCAAACTCGTTTAGTATGTCATTCTTCAGTAAACCTTGAGCACAGGTGTCGCACCAGATTAGCCTGTCGGTTTAAATAAATCGTAAACCCAGCTATTGACGCAAGTTTGCATGGAAACTATAATTGTTGCTTGTAGCTATATTTCTTAATTTACTTCCATTTTATTCTAGAGTCCTTGAGAAATTTTTGGAAGTAAAATGGATTTATAATATGTTGTAATCAAACATACGTTTGCTGAATGCAAACAGGGTTACTGTGACCAAACTGCCCGCTGATTTAACTAATGGAACTTTTTAACCCCGCAAGTCTTTGCACAATATCTGTTTTTGTAGAGTTGTTTGAGTCAAATAGACGTGTTTGTTCGTAATTGTCCACATTTTCTAAAACCAAAGGAAAAGTCGCTAAATGATACATGTTCATGAGTTTGCAAAGCGAATTCATTTGGATCACATCTGCACCAGCTGCCCAGATTATACTGACAGACTGTCGTAATTGATTAAAACTTCTTTTTGTAGTACAATATTTCCCATGTCAAACACATTTTTTTCCCCATGCTTAATGAGTAATACACCAGTACATATTTGCAATATGACACGGAATGGTAAACATCTACTATCTGGCTAATAATGTTTCCACATGCAAACAACAAAGGGTGCAATCTAGGGATTCATGACCTTTTTGTGTCAAGGACCTTTTGGCAATCTGGTGAAGTCTGTGTAGTTCTGTTACAGTAGTTCTCCAATTCCGGCCCCTCTATCAACCACTGACTGATAATATGACGTCTTGCTGTTCTTTCACTGTCTTGTTAATATCCCTTTGCACTACTCGAGTACATACTGCCGTACAAATCACTTTATATTACACTGTGCCTCCCTCCCATCCCCATTGTATTATTTATATGCTACCACTGTCTTGCAATGTTTTCTACAGTGGAAGTTATTACATTGTCACTTGTTAAATGAGTCACCTTGAAAATAAATTGAATTGAGCGTAAGTTACACAATTGTCTTGATATTGTTAGTTAGGTCAACTCTGAGGATAAAGTTGAGTCAGCTACATTTATACTACGTCAAACAAAATTTCTGTGTGGAAAATGAGTCTGAATCTGATTAGATGTTTATTGAATTTAACAGCTAAAGCACAATGAAATATTATGTATTTTAGTGTTCTTTTTTCCCCTTTTGCTTCACAACTTTTCACCAGCAATCTTTGTTTTTTCCACGTTTGTTTGTTCATAAATTTGTAATTTTTTTAACTTAGTTGGAAGCAACAAGACTGTGAATAATCCATCTATACATCTATCTTCTAGATACTTGTCCTGGTCAAGGTCGACATTTTTTATGAATTATATATTAGCATGAGAAACAGGGTCTGTGCCAAACGGAAATGTATGTCACACTTGCAATCTTGTAGCTTGTATCGATATTACTTTTTTGAACTGGTGCCATAATAAAACTATGCGTAAAAATAAAGACAACATCATATAGGTAGACCGTTTTATCCATTTAATGAATCAGAACATAAACATAGACAAGGAGTGTCCACAATGGGGTTGGTCTGTAATGGAGGCAGCCACTGTGGCTGTAGCATAGAGGCAGTGGCTGATCCACAGGAACATGGTCTGCCAAAGGTTACCAGCACTTGGGATGATTAATGGCAGAGAGCAGCTACCACTCCTTTGCTTTGTTAGTCTTTGTTATCCTTAACAAGTTATCAAATCTTTCTTTTCTAGGTAGTCTTTAGGTAGTCTTTAAGTAGTCTTTAGGTAGCCTTTACTACCTACAGTAGTCTGCTTTTGGCTTTTTTCTATTCCCATTCTCCCATATTGCTTTTTGTTCTGAGCCCCCCCCCCCCATTACCTTCATCTCCTGACCAGGTGCTAATGTCTTGCTCCCTGGCTCCCTCTATTTCTGTCTCCAAGGTTTTTCAGACCCTTGTGGACCTCACGCCTATATCCTGTGACGGGACGACAATTTTGGATTGCAATTAGGAACTGAGGCCTTTGGGTTGATCTGCCTTGATCACTGACCCTGATAATCACCCTTCAGTTCAACCAGCTAATTTATCTGCTCCTGTTCCATCTGCAACTTCCTCAAAGATCAACTCCTGGCAACTTCTGTTCTGTTCCCTAACCCTTCTCCTGCAGCTATGCACTTTTGGCGAAGTACATTGGAGAGAGTTTTATATGCACATATGTTGAGACTACTTCTTTGAAAATAAAGTATATCTCCTGAAGTGTATCTCCACCATTGTCTAGTGATCCCAAGCAAAACAGGAAGACAAAAAAGTGGATTCTGATATCTAGACTGGTTAAAAGAGTAACCAGTTTCTTTTCAGTCGAGTGTGTGAGCTGTGGAAAGACAGGGGAAGAAAAATTACATCAGGCAAATTATAATTAATTACTGAAGTAGGTTGAGCAGTTATATTTGCAGTCCAATACAACTGTCAGTCACATTATTATTTAATTATTGCGGGGTTATTGGTGGAATCTGAAGTTCAGTCAACAGTCAGGCTCAGGAGAGAAGTAAATTACATTTATAGAAATAATTTTTGGTATGATAATGTAATTACTTCTCCTTGACCTTACTCTCCAGGGTATATAGCAGAATACATTTTTTAGCTACGGATAAAGTGGTCAGAAAAAAGAAAAAAGACATCTGTTTTTTCTGTGATAACTGGTACCCGGGAATTTAAGGCCAACATGGTACCAACAGTGCTAGTGATAATGATTTTTACATATACCCTGGTATAAACATCTGGAAGTTAAGATACGGTTATTACAATAATTGTCAATCTTGCCTGGGATATAGCCCATGACGCACATTTTTCAGGTGGACAGACAGGAACAGAAGATCTGAAGATTGATTTCCTAATGCTTTCAGATGACATTAGTCTGTCATTACACTCTAAGCTAGCCCTACGCAACTTGTACTTCCTGCAATAATATGGGATTGGTCACATAGAATCCCATAAGCTCTGTGACCGCTCCTGCAAGCCCCGTGACTATATCCGATCGAGAATGGCTGGCAGCAGTTTGTGATGGCACACATTCTAGAACCAACAGCGTTTTTGAACAAGACTGAAATCATAATCAGAGACTCCCAGAGTGCTGCCATAAGCTTGAATAATTAGCACAGGTGCTCAGTATTCTTACCATAATTTTGTAAAGGCTTCCCGTTGTTGAGCAAATAGTTTTACAGGGTAAGAAGGTTAAATATAGCATCTCAATCTTCCGGCTTTAGGGCTTTCAGTTACAAATTAAATTTGCGGCATGTGCATTGTTTATAAGTTTGTACGCAAAAAACCCAGCAGTGTTAGCTCAGTCCCGTTAGTGTTTATTTAAGGCTCAAATCAACACCGTCAATGTTAAATCTGCAGTTTTGTTGTGTAGTACTAAGCTGACCTATAGTATTTCCATGTATATGTAGTGGCTGGAAACACCTTTCTGGATTTGCCATCTGCCCTAATCATGCTCCGCCATCTTGCTGGGGGTCTGATTGTGCCCGGCTCACTGCTGGAAACATTTCCCCAGGTCCACTTTCCCCACAGTCGGGGACGGTAATGAAGTCAGCTCCGATAAGGCCTGCACACCTTCTCCTTTATTCCCCTCTCTGCCCATTATCTCCCTCGGTGCCCTAGCAGGCTACCCCAGAGAACAAACTAGTCATGAATCATTTGTTCTGTGTTGCTGCTTTGCCTGTGAGATTCACTCTTGTTGCATCCCTGGAGTTGATGTCACTAGAGGGATAATACTTGTTTAGATTGGACGGAGTTTTGTTTTTGGCTTTTATTTTTTTTGATAATATTGCTTATGGTAAATGAAGTTCTACTTTTTACGTAGTACAAATTGTTTTATTCTTCAGGCATTTCCCTAGTTGTTGTATTCAGACCCATGGGATATTAGAGTTATGTTGTAAGGTATCCCACGATATGTGAGTGGAAGAAATTCTTTGCACAGTTCATATATACTGTGAGGCTGTACTCGCCTAACCCAGGGACCATGAAAATGAGGATTATTGTCTCTCATCTTGCTTACAGTAAACAAGCACGAGGCCTTGGTGTCCATTCCAAGTCAGTCGCTGTTAATTTTTTACACACACATTGCAGCACCTAACAGCAGAATGGGGGATGGAATAAGAGTAAAAGTTAGCAGCAATAAAACAGTAGCTAAAAGCTAACTGTTCATCTGTGACCTCCGACAAGGTCAGAATTACATTATGTATTCAGTGTTGAATGGGTGCTTTACAGTTGAATGCAAACCATTTTAGATTTCTAATCTTTGAAATACCAAAGCAAAGCGCCCCCCTAAAGGAATATGCAGATGAAACATCTCTTACCCTCTTTCAGAGGAAATACTGATCTTTCACCCAAAGAAGCATTGTATCGTTCAAAGTACTTGAGTTGCCATTTGATGAGTAGAACAATAAGACTGATGCCTTTAATAAAACAGACTCCTAAGCCTCATGTCTCTCTCCACACAAAGCTGCTAAACCCATAGCAGGACATTTGATTCCTCCTGTGAGGGGAAGAGTTTCCTACACAGTGGGAGTGAAAAGAACTGCTTCACTCTTTCCCTCCATTTTTTATCAGCCTTCAACCGGAGGGACAGCCGGCAGTCCATGTTTAATTGAACACGCCACAGTATCCTCTCCCCAAGCGCCATTTATTTCAGGGGGGGCCTCTGGGCTTTTTGGGGCTCCGCGGTACATGCTGTGCCACCGACCACCTCGTCCTCAGCAGGTGGAAGATTGAAGCAGATGGTGCCCCGCGCCGTGATTTCATGGCGTGGTGCACAGTGACAGTCCCTCTATGATCATTTAAATCAATCACATCTCCCATCTCAGGCTCCTAGATGCAGAAAACATCTCCTAGTTCCTTTAATTTGGGAAGAGTAATGTGTGTGTCCAACATATTCCCATCTATAACTGAGGCTTGTGTGCACCTTTACATAACTATTTGGTTAAATGAGATTGTCCTTGTTTCACTGGAGATTAATGCCAATGTATCCATTTTAAGATAAAGTATGTAAATTACCATTGTACTTATGCTTTTCTCTGTTTTAACTTAGTCATGTACTGCAGGTATACTATAAAAAGGATTAATTTTGTAACATATTTTTTGGGATCTGCTATCTACAAAAAGAACCTGTGGTTATCCAAAGCCGACTAATTGATCTATGCTAACGTAGCACTTTTAAATACAGCTCCGTTAAGGGCCGAGATGCTGTTCTGTCTAACTTTTCCCTTTTTTTCCCCTATTCCCCATATAAGTAACTGGCCTCATAAGGTGACACCCACCAGCGCCCTCCATTCATTAAAGAAAAGGCTGCACCCAGCCCAGTGAAACCCGCCTGTCAAACGCCTGTCTGCTAAGACTTCGATTTTGAGGTCTCCAAACTCCAAAGGCCGAGCCCTGCTGGATCAGCCAGAGGGTGAACTTAACTGGAGGATTCTCCAAGTATTAATGAAAAAAAGAGGGGAAATAAATAAGAAATATTGGATTTGGTGGGCACCTTTGAAAGCTGAGAGGGATATCTGTCAGGCAGGAGAACGCTGTGTGTCGTTGAGACTGGATGAGGGAGGACTCTGGAAATAATTCAGGGGGTTGGTGATCATTATCGGCTGCAGCACTCAGGGAACCCATTTAACAATATGTATTAGTTTTATTGAATTTTTCTCAGCACTCTTGACCTCTCTGAGTCAATGGAATCAGTTTAGTTATGATATGGAATTAGTACATTTCGAATGAAAAGAGCACGAGCTAAAGGAAATTCATGTCATAAGATTTCATTATTTACAGCTGCTGTGGTTTGTAAGTGAATCAAAAGCCATAATATTGATATACTGTAGTGCTATGAAGACTTAGCAATATCACAATCCAGACTTAATTTACGCTTGTCCTTCTTCAGCATTTAAATTATTTTAATAATATAAGCAAAACTAATAGTCAAGACCCAAGTACGGGTAAACTATGAGATGACGTTCAGAAAGCCATAGCGGGTGGGTTAACCATGTACTATCTACCACTTTTCATTAGCTAACCTGTCTGGCTAAACAAGGCGGTGAAGGAGTCTTAGCTCAGGTTTCAAATTCATCCACAGCTGCATTTTAAGGCTCCTAGCACTTGTTTGGGTTCATATTTCACAGCTTTCACATAATTACTCCGCTCACTGCTTCGAATGGCTACTGGGGTGACTTCAGTAACCTAATATTTCACACCCACCTCTATAGTCACCTGCAGTGCTGTTTCACCCACTGTTTACCAAGCCTGCCTGGTTAAAAGTGGCGTATTTCAAAGGCTGTCAGAGTCCATATGCACTTTGTCCATATGTACTTTGGTAATCTGTTTTTTTATTTTAAATACAAAGAAATGTCAAGACATAGCTGATAGACTAATGGGAACTGTACTTGTGCCAGATGAATCGCATTGATATTAATTATATTATATGTTATATTATTATTATTATTATTTAGAAATATGCTCAGTTTACGTATGTCTTCTAATGACTTGCATATTTAAATTCTCAAGACATGGCCATTGTACCACATTTGTCTTTAGGATAAAAATGCAATTTTCCATTTGACACGCGCAGCACAAAGCACATAATTTCACTTGCATGCTTCTCAGACGTTCATTTTATTGAATTGGACAATATCGATGCCCCGTGCCTTCAGTACTTTACAAGAACATGGGTCGGGGGGAGCGGCTCAGATGGGGCGTTTATGGATGGCGGTCATGAACGCTTAATGAAATCTCTTGATTGAAATGAGGTATACAAAATAGAAAGGATAAACAATAAAAGAGTAATAGGAATTACAAGCACCTGTACTGCAGCAGGGGGAGATGGATGGGGGAGTTTGGCAGGTGAGGGATCGCCTAGTATAGGAAGAGATGAGGCATTCTCATGCATCAAGGGCACTTACTCTCCCAAGTGAATGACTTTTCTATTACGTGACTAAAGAGTGTGTTGGCTGAAGGAGATCAAACTGAGACATAGATCGTGGCTGTTGGGTTAAATAAATAATCTGCTATAATTTCGTTTAAAAAAATCGACATTGACAGCGGGAAAATTTATTTACCTTCTAACC
>JAODKF010000138.1:4110281-4132749 GCA_026779585.1 Mormyrus proboscirostris
TAAAGTTATTTCTGTGACCATTGTGAGTTTTTCTTTCATTGACTGAAGGGTACCAACAATTTTGTCCACGTGTGTAATTTTGAATATTCTGGTGTAGTTTACACAATAAAAATAAAATGTACAGCAATTCATAGATAACACAGAGACAAAAGTACATATGAACACACTCATTAGACAAAAGTTGTTAGCTCAGATCTCAGAAGGACCATTGCTGCTGTACCCTTGCAAAGAAATGATGTGAGCTGTTCCAATACAATATACCGGTGAATAAAAAGTATAAGTAGTTTTGAAAAATAAAACAATAGCTAATATTGCTTGGACATATTATATATTTTGGGTATGTGTTCAACAATTTTCCTTTGGGCTAACCCATGGAGAAACTAACAGACAAGCATCGAGGATTTGCCATGCAACCAGTCATACTGGTTTAGTGCTATTCTTAAGTTAATAATCTTTTAATCATGTGACTGAAATTTTCCAAGGTCGGCAGCTGCCATGTGCAGTGACTATCAATTGTTTATATAATGAGGCCATTCAGTTATGGTCATAAATGGGTAATCCAGCTGGATTTGCCCTTCTTGTTATCTGACTGAAACACGCGAGGAGCAGGAGGACCTTGGGTGAGCGCCCACTAGAGGCAAGCTTTCTTAAGAACTACTTTCACAACTGAAATATAGAGGGAAAAGTGTAAATTACACAAGTAACCTAATGTCTAGTGCCAACACCAGCACTAAACTTTCGGTTTAGATGGTAGTCTTGTGCGTTCCTCCATTCTTTGTGCCTGAAATACCCTTGTCCTGTTCTCTACGCCACTGGGAAAGTGGAGTCAGATGGAGTGATTAGTGGCATCCGGTAGCTTCGTCTGGGGTGTTTGATTGTTGGTCCAGGCTACTATCCATGGTCCTGAATGGCAGAGCTGCAATGTTCTGTGGATTCCTGCATTATTTATACAGAATAATTAAAAAAAACTGGGAAAAGGGAAGAGAAAGAAAAGAAAGAAAGAAAAACTGGGAAAAGGGAAGAGAAAGAAAAGAAAGAAAGAAGGTCAGATGACAATGCAGGAGAGGAACCAAAAACTCCCAAGTAGGGAGAAAAAAATACCTCTGGGGCTCTTTGGTCAACTGCAACCCCCTTGGCATGCTACCATTATAGAAATAGAAAGTGCGGCCTTGCTTGCTGTATGAGAGGTGTCCGTCAAATCTCCACACCGGCCTGTATAAGATAGCAGGTTGAAGTCTGCACCCACAATTTTGCTTGTAAGTCACATCCACGATGTCACCCCCTCCATGGCACTGAACCAGGACTCCAGCTCAGATAGTGCCCACCTCAGTCACCATCCAAGCATGAGGGAAAGAGGGCAGAGAAGATTGGTTATCAAGACATGCATAGACACATTAATGGAAAAGCACAGTAGACCAAAATGGCAGGTACAGAAGCCACAGTAAATAAACAACCGGAAGTGCTTCTTTTCTGGTATGTTGGAGAATCCGGATTCATTGAGTTCTGAAGGGTGCGCTAGTGTTAACTGTACTTGGTCTTTTAAGTGGTGCTATTTGGATGTTAACTGACCTTGAATTTCAGGGCTGAATCAGTTGCTAACAGAAAGCTTGCATGGTCCTTCAGTTTCATTGGCTGAGCTTCATTAATTTCACCTTTTAACTTCAACTGAAAATTAAGTTGTGCTCTTTCAATCGCCTCATGCTATAAATTTCAGACCAACTACCTGCCATGGGGAAAAACATCACCTTGAACTGAATTAGCAACCAGAGTGTTATGACTAAGTGGCAGTTCTGTAAATGTAACCATATTGTCTGAAAAGATTTTTTTAGCCTTAAGAACAAAAGCATTACCCAGATCAATGAAGCACTCCCAGGGTAATTTGCAGAACATGTCAAAAGTAGTCCGAAAGTAGTATTTGTGATATAGCATTAACCACACTAGAGGTGGTGATTTCAGGTCCAGAGAGTACAAATCCAGTCCAAGATTTTGTTTCAACCAACCAGTTGAGTATTCTGTGACTGTGACTCTTTATACTCAGCTGGTTGGTTGAAACAAAATCTGGATTTGTACTCTCTGCACTTAAATTTTTAAGTGCATCCACCAAATCTGCACCCCTGAAACACACTGTAACACTTTAGCTTGTTCTTATAATTTTCTTTAAAATACGCAATATCCCTCGTAATACTCAGCAAAACAACAAATAGACATGCTGGGAATGTTTGTTTCAACGTTCTGAACGCCAAAAATAGGGACTGGGCTGCTTCACGTCATTAAAACTGAGATTCACTTCCTCTAAGCACAATGCTGTAATATTAAAGGACCGTATCAAAAGCTCAAACTGACTGAAAGGAAATGGCGTGCCTGTCTTGGTGCTTCCTAAACTACAAAATGTTCAAGTTCTTTGTGGATGATAAATCCAAGGGTTTAAATTCTTGTTCCCCAATCGCAGGACGTGTGGAACTTCTTTTTAAATTCACAGGGGTTCCTCTCAGGTGTTTCAGTATCTTTCCACAGTATAAAGATGAAAATGAACATTATAGTCCCATTTGCCTTTATTCTGGATTTGTGGTAATAGCTATTTATATATTATACTAAATTAATTCTTTAATTACGACTTTTTATGAGTTTTTTTTCTTTACTTTCCACAGCAAATCTGGCTGTGACAATCCAATTATAAAATCTGATCAATGAGTCAGTTTTATGATAGGAGCAATACTAACCAACTGAGAATTAGAAATTGGTACGATATCAGTAAGCTTTAATCCAGAACTGTATTTAGGAAATAAAATTGATTGGAGTCTTCCCTCCTCTAAAAACACAAAAGGTGGTTTGAGGCAATTACAACCAATTTCCTTAAATATAGGAAACACCAAAATAAATGTTCACTTAAATAACACACTATTTCCCCACTTCACAACATACATCTTGCTGATGGATGGATGAAAAGAGATGAACATGGCAACAAAATAGAAATACAAGGATTACAAATGCCATAATTACATGGTTTCATAACTGGAATTTTCACTTGTCACCCCCTTGATAAGTGAAGTGCTGGATTAGGCAAAGCTACTTAATGATTTTATTATGTCCTTATAACTGAGATAAGTATGTCTATTATGAACTTTAACTTTTCACTTCTGACCAATATTTTAATGAGTTTGAAATGTAGCTCTTAGTTCCTTTGGAAAAAGAAAAAAAGAAAAGAGGACAAGAATCATAATTTTCATACAAAAAATCTTTTTAGCTCTTAGTATTTCATTTTACTGCAATTTCCACTTGAGTGAATATAAATTGCTTTGAATTATGAATCAGTTTAATAAAGAAATATAAAATGTGATTCTAAAACATCTTATGTAGCTTACTTTTATGACGAAAGTTCTGTGTGGTTCAGTTATATGTGTGGATACGTGTAGATTTATCGTTAAACAAAAAATTGTTTCCAGCACATGTTGCAACTCATGAAGAGTGTACAGAAATATTTAAGCTAAAAGCAATGCTGAATTTATACATACAGGTAGGGCAGACAGCCGCCCTGCCTGCTTATGCAGTGTTTTTCTAAACTGCTCTGCAATGTATCTAAGATGCATGTCAAGTAGCATTAGAAGCAAATGACACTGCAGGTGAAATCAGAACTCAACCAAGGACTATTCAACAATCGACAGTTTCTGTTCCATCCCAGTGAATTTTCATTTTTTATGTAGAAGTACACACTGATGAAGGTCTATTTCTGATACTTGTGTGCCAAAAATGTGGTGCATCATTAATTAAAACGAATGTAAGCAAAGTGAATTTGGACCCAATAATTGTGTATTTGATTGCATTGCATTGTTGATGGACTAATGATATAATCATAAGAAAGGGTAGAACAGTTTCCTGGGCCTTATTTTGATATGAAAAACACCTAATTAATTAACCGAATGGTTAATTAATTTCCCCATGACCCTGCATAGGACAAATAGGTATAGAAAATGGATAGATGGATGGATGGATGGATTAATTAATTTCACGTAGAATAAAATCATCAACAGTATCCCATCTTCATACATGTCATGTTCATGTTTTTCAGATAGCAAACATCATCCATCTTCCAGTCACTTAAACAGTGCAGGGTAATGATGAGCAGAGTCTATTCATAGGACGTGAACAGCAATAGGCTGGATGCCATTCACACCCAGACACACTATATGGACTGTGGAAGGCCCTATGGAAATCAATGCCAACATGGGGGGAACATGTAAATGCCACTGCAGAGATGAGGTGGGAATGAAATCGCAGCTGTACGGGAGCAGGGCTACCGCGCTACTCGCTGAACCGCTGTGGTGTGCAAGTAGCACCCAGACAAGTTGATTATATTTCTATTCATATTACCAAAACGTGCATTCAGACATAATGGTATAATAGAAATTACAGCAACTACCTGACGCTCTAACAACATAAGAAAAAAAATATATATAATATGTATTGTTAAAAACTATGGTAATTTGAGTAACTGCTTTTAAAGCAATTACTCAATGGTACTGAATGCAGATTCTACTTCCTCACGTCCGAGAAGCCTTCCGCTTTCTTCTACGAGAGCTTAACAGTCTCAAATTTGATTGTTATCATCGCCGCTTCTTTCTTATCATGGAACCGCTCAAGAACTATGGTAATTTGAGTAACTGCTTTTAAAGCAATGAATCTAACTGCTACTAGGAAAATTAATGACATAGCAAAACTTTTGGGGCATGAGTAATGTTTTTTTTTTTAAGAGCATCATAAATGTATAGACTACATTCAGTCTGCATTAAGCTTTTCTGAAACAGCAAGCAAAAAAAAAAAATCCAAAAAAAACATCCCAAAACAAAAATGGCAGATGATTCAGGGATCTTTAGTTATAGCTATAAAACTGTTTTGGTCTCAGCAACCATACAGATGGTGGTGTATGAATATTTACATTATTGTCTGGTTGTGGATAATAAAAACTAAGCTTTGAAAATCTGTTAACAGTGCATTAAATTAGCCCATGCTTTGGAAATGCAGCTGAATGTATTATACACTCATTAGACTCTGAACTTTCTTAATTGGTTGGCAAACACTAGAGCAAATCATTTAGTTTTTCAAAATAATTTATTTACATTTTTGCAACCAATTTAGTTGTCTGAAGTAGTACAGAGAATTTGTGAACTTCTGACACGTCTGCTCTGCAATGGTGGTGGTGGGGGGGGGGGAATCCCATAGTATGAGAAGAGCTAGCATTACTGTAAGGCAGTAGGGCATTTTCTGCCTTAAAGAGTTTCTGTCCCTTTTGACCAGTAAGACGCTTTTCTACACCACCTGTGTCATGAAGGGGACTGAGTGGATTCCCACTGGGGAGAACACATTAAACGCAGTTACTCCTTCTGAGGTCCCCCGAAATTATATTTCAGCTGGATACTGGATCTCGCACAGCAGCCCTACAAATCTGCGAGTTTTCTTAGCAAGAATGATAACACTTCACTGTCGGGATGCCAGTTACTGCTGACACTACTGTACTTGTTTTTACTGCCCTTAAAGCCATGGTCACTTTAAGTTTCTCTAATGTCTGAAATATGAAGAAATATGTAGACTCCATCCATCTATTCTTCCAGTGTCTCTATTTTGAGGTCCCTTGAAAAACATTACGTTCTGGGCAAACTTTCATAGAAACCTCATTTTGCTGATTAACTGCAGCCTTGCTCCTTCAGTCAGTACACACAGCTCATTTCCATAGATGATGATAGGGATGTAGTTGACTGGCTAACTATAATACTTAGCTGCTGTTTGCCCATCATGGACTTCAGCCCTTACCAAACTGCAGCTACTGATCCGATCCACGTCTCAGTCTCACACTGCATCTTGCCACTCATCAGCCAGACCCTGAGGTACTGAATGCAGATTCTACTTCCTCATGTTCGAGAAGCCTTCCGCTTTCTTCTGCGAGAGCTTAACAGTCTCAGATTCGGAGGCATTGATTGTTATCATCGCTGCTTCTTTCTTATCATGGAACCGCTGAAGAACACACTGGAGATTCTGTTCAGATGAGGCTAAAAAACACCTGTAAACAGAAGCTTTTCTGGCCTGTCAGTACCAATCAGTTGACTCAGCTTGACCTGTGTACGGCTGACTTTTCTACGGGTGTTACCTTGAAGGCTTCCATTTTCATCTTGACAGCTTTTCTCACCATTGGTGTTCACCAGCAGGTCCTAGGGTTACCGCTGTGACAGCTACTAACTGCTTTCTAGCCACAACTTATGGAAGCTGTTGACACAAATGAAATATGGGAGAATTTATTCCTGGAGGTGTGAGTTTAATTTGTCTCACATGGACGATTCAGCCACAAATTCCCAGCACGCTATAGATAGCCAATTACAGTTCATTGTTGGGGTTGAGATCCAGAAGGTCATTCCTCCCGGTCACACTGTTCCAGTCTCACCATCATTCCCAACGTGTCCATTGAAGCTATGAAGCTGGATGACAGAGTAGGAGCAGTGACACAGGTGGCCTCCTAGGTTATATCATTTTAAGAACCTCCGATCAGCACTGCCTAGGACGTATCATTTTAAGAACCTCATCCACTTTATCAAAGGAGGCTACTTCTCTAAGCTGAGGCAAATCACAGCCTCAAACTAGTGATGGTAGCGGTGCTTAATTTGTGCTGGAATTCATCTTCAGGACCTCTGGCTCAGAGCAGCCTGCGCTCCAGCACCTCTCTGGTGCACTCTGCCACCTCAAACGCTACTCCCAATGTAATTAAACTTAAAATTAATTTGGAATTAGTATGCTTTGCTTATCTGGATTTTGGAAGGAAAAACCCACTACACGCAGGGGTCACTGAAATAGATAAGGTTATGCGCCAGATTGTTACAGCACAACAATTAAAAGGAAATGTGTGAAAGACATTAATCTATCTATCTATCTATCTATCTCGATCTCTCTTTGGGCAAAACAACAAAGTCATCAGAACCCAAGCTGACATGCCGAAATCAGCCAGAAGACCTGATGGAAGATGAACCAGAGACAGTGAGGAGAGGAGCTGTGTTGATGGATGCTAATGCTAACGAGAAAGACCACAAAAAAGAAGCAAGAAAAGTGCAACGCAAATGAAAAGTTTGTTGCGACTAATAGATATCAATAGAAAATACTCTATTGCTATGTGTTTAAGTAATTAATAGTGCATTATCATTGTTACAGGCCAATTTGTGTGTATGACACATCTGTGGTCTTCACAAGCTCTGGCATCTCGGAGTTTACAAATTAAGCATTGAGTATTACTGTATTACTCACATGCACTAGAGCTCTTTCAGCATGGGGAACCTTGATGATAAAAGAGACTCCACCCAGATCTTTATATCCTGATGAATAGCTTTGCTTATTAACTTGTTAATTTGGTCCTAATAATATTAATATTACAAAATCATTTCAGCTCATTTTTGACAGAAAAGTACAACTATTGAAACTTAGGAAGTTAACCAACAAATCATTAACTATGACTAAAATATTTGTCTGAGGATAGATTACATAGATTATAATCAATGTATTCCTACAGATTTCAAAATAGGGATAAATACAAGTTTTGGTTGCATAACTAAGTTATTAATGGCCTTTAAGCTATTTTCTTAAAAAGTCAGTTTAAAAAAAAATCTGCCAGCAAAAACATGAGTATGCCATTGATAAATTAGACATCACCAACTATAGCTTTGTATATGTGGTATATGTGATTTAGTTAGTTGTATATGCGCATGAGAATGAGATCACATTTATCATATAATCAAATATTTCATATTACGCAAATTTTTAGCTGGGTCACATGCAATTACTGCTTTTTGATGTGCAGCACATCTCTTTTATGAGACTTTTTTTGGACATTTGTTTGCTTTCAAAGTGAGCTGAAAGCATTTTAACATGCGTCTGTTTTCATCTGTACCTGAGCCACCTACTCAAGCAGCTGCTCACCCTCCAGGTAGACAGCAATCAAGCAAGAAAGCGTTCATTATCGGATTGAAAATGATTGTGCCCGTAACACAATGATTATGCAGGGATCCCGAAGTCAGCTAGGATGCATTTAAACTCTCTGGTGATGCATTAATGGAGACATAATGAAATACAAAATTGTTCTTGTCAGAGTGAAACTTGGGTGGGCAACTTGTGGCCTCCGAGGCCAGAGGGTATCTGTAGGTTTTATGGTTTTCAATTACAAACCGATTAAGAGCAAATGAAAAAGTAGGAGTTGTGATTTGTCATCCACATAATAACTTTTAGAATGATCATAACCTGCGGTGGAAAGTAAACAAATGAATGTAATTGCAAACCATGCAGAATATTGTCTAACTTCTGATTAAGATTACACTGGGCGGAATATGTCCTTACTGCATCATTACTGCATACGAACGATTCTTGTTATGTTCTTATGATTAACCTTCAGACACATTAAACATGAAATGTAATTAAAAATGCACACAAACACACACACAGGTTTGCAATTATATCTTTGTGGGGACTCTTCATTCATTTCTATGAGGAAAAATCTAATGACGACCAACATGATGCCCTTAACCCCCTACCCAGCCCGCACCGGAATCACAAGTAACCGAACAAAATACGAGACTTTTGGTGTTTTACTCTTTTGATTGCATTCACAGAACCTCTCAATGTAACAGCAATGTAACAGGTTTTTATCACATTGTGGGGGACATTACGTCCCTACAATGTAATATAAACATAACACACACACATTTGTGCTGTGTATTCCATTGTATTTGCTTTGTTTTAAGTGTTTATTATTATAGCCGTGAACAACAAAATGCTTTCCAAAGGCAACGCTATAGGGTTAGTGGAAGTACAGGAAAATGACGGTAAAATGTCCTGATCCATTTGCAATTGTCCGACTGGATGGCTACTATTCAGACAAAAATCTTCAGATACTTTCAAAACATAAATTAAGTGGTTAAGCTCTCATCACGCTTAGGGCCATGTCTGACGTGCTCAGCGGACTGCCCCGGATAGTCAGAGAGATCTCTTTACAAGGAGATACAAAGCCATTCTGAGTCATAATCTTCATAGCACGGTGAAGCAGTGTTATCCATGAATGAAAGCGTCCCTTTCCTTAGGGCACGTGCGGACACTGAAACGAAAGATGGGGATAAAAATGGTGTAAACCATATGCTGTGGTTTCAGTCACCCGATCACTTGGAGGCCATAAAATGCAAACCCATATCGATTCTACGGTGACACTTGACATCATTTTTTCCAAGTAGTGAATGGTGTCACATCATATTAATAGTGATTTACATTTTATTTATTTAGCAGATGTGTTTTTCCAAAGTGACATACATATGAGAAAGCAGGGTTAGGGAGTCCTTGAAACAGTGGGGTATGTAAGCCTCCGTCATGAGCGCAAGACTGAAAACACCCCGGTGACCCAGGGATTTGAAATCCTAACCCACTGAACCACACACCACCCCCTCCCAGACAAAATGGAATGGAATGTTTTCTTTTAACAGCATCGCCCATATTCATAATAATCATCCCAATTACACTGCTGCATCTTTTAACTGCAAGAATGAAATACCAATGTGGCCCAACTTGAGTTCACATCTTCTCCTGCTTAGTAATTCTTGCAGTGTTTTTCCACCAGGTATGAGTATATAAAGAAGAGTAACTCAGCATGCACATAAAAATACAGGAAAAAAGAAAATGATGGAGGAAAATGGAGGATGTGAATCTGCTACATTCCCAATCCAAATTAAAAGCCAATGTTTTTTCTTTTTCATGTTTTTTTTATTTTTTGGTGTATCCTCTGCTCTCTGCTGTCAGGTCTCGTTTCCCTATATCTCTCCCTCGCTCTCTGGTCACTGCATTCCGAAGACCTGCAGCAGTGCAAATTCTCTTTTCTTTCCCCGGGAGGATAGAGCATTTAGCGCACAGACGGGCTACTTTCTTTCCTCCACAGCGACTTAGTGCTGCCTGAGCAATTAAAAAGGAATTTCGCTTCGCTTTTTAATTTCGTTGACCCTGCAATTTTCCACGGTAATTTGCTCCCTTTACCCATGGCATGCCTCCCACCTCCAGCAGGCTGCTTTCTGACAATCTGTAAATGCTTTAAAAAATTTCACACCAATATATGCCCATAACTATTAAGATTCATGTAATGGACTAAGGCCTCTACACTCTATGGTACATCATCGTATAGTATACCTTACTTCAATTAGTATCAATTTAAAATAGTTTATCATTTATAATATAAAAAGGAAAACTGTGAGGCCCCAAAAGAGAAATTTGTATATGTTGTATGTGGTCAGTTCCTATGGCTGACACCTGTGATATAGTGAACACAAATTACAGTGGGACAGTGGTTTCAGTTAGTCAGTTTTTTTTGCGGGGCAAAAAATAAGAAATAAAATTAAAGGACTCAATGGAAAAACAGGAAACAGCTCATAACAAGCGGGATTCCACACGAGGTTAATGAGGGGGCGTGGCACACAGGAGGATCAGATGAGCAGGGCATGACAATGGTTCATAAGTTTCAAGCTGTGTGCCTACAGGTTAGGTATATTATACAGTATGATGTTTTTCATTATAAAAAGTATAACAATATGTTTCTTTCATTGTTTCTTCATCCTTTCAGGGTTATAAAGAGCATAATTTTCATTGGTCCACTATCCCATAATCATTTTTCATTACTCTATAGTATTTTGAGAATCATGCTAAAATATAAGAATCCCATTCATTCAAGAGCAGGAGAGGGTACAATACTGTACAGTAACAGTACTATATACTATATACAATTAAACTTTATCCTATGTACACTATAAAAGTATTGGGACAGATCACTTCATAATAGAATTCAGGTGTTTCATTCAGACCCATTGCCAAAGATGTATAAAATCAAGCACCTATCCAAGCAATCAGGTTTATAAACATTTGCAAAAGAATGGGTTGATCTGAAGCGCTCAGTGGATTCAAGCATGGTACTGTCATCGGATGCCACCTTCTCAATAAATCAGTTTGTGAAATTTCTTCCCTCTTATATATGCCACGGTCAACTGTAAGTGGTATTACTTTAAAGTGGAAGCATTTTGGACAATCCTGTGCTTCCAACTGGTAGTGACTGAAAGAATGCGACTGTGGATACAAGCAGCAGAAATGAGTTTCCTCTGCATAGTGGCTGGGCTCAGCCTTAGAGACTGGGTGAGGAGCTCAGATATTCAGGAGGGGCTCAAAGTAGAGCCGATGCTCCTCTGCATCGAAAGGATCCAGTAGAAGTGGCTTGGGCATCTATCTATGATGTCTCCTGGATGGCTCCCTGGGACAGGATTTTTGGGGCATGTCCAACCAGGAGGAGACCCTGGGGCAGACCCAGGACATGCCGGAGAGACTATATCTAGTCTGACCTGGGAACACCGTGGTATTCCTCCAGTGGAGCTGAAGGAGGTGGTTCATGAAAGGGAAGTCTGGGCTTGCCTGCTGAAACTGCTGCCCCCACAACCTTACCTCAGATAAGTGGCAGAAAATGGACGGATGGATGCAAGCAATTAAGAACAACAGAAACTCAGGATACACAAAGTTGCAGATCGTGTAAAGTAACATAGCAGTCTGGGTTTGGCAGATGTCAGGAGAATGTTACCTGCCTGATGTCATTGTACAAACTGCATTGTGTTTGAAGGAAGTGAGATTATGGTATGAGGTTGTTTTTCAGGGGGTTGGGCTAGGCTTCTTAGTTACAGAAAAGGGAAATGGAAAATGCTTCTGCATAGAGATGACGGACCATTCTATGCTTACAACATTGTGGGAACAGTGTATGGAAGGCCTTTTTCTGTTGCACGATGACAAAGCAAGTACACAAAGCAAGGTCCATAAAGACATAGTTGGATGAGTTTTGTGTGGAAGAACTTGAACAGAGCCCTGACCTCACAAATGCTCTTCTGGATATATGGGCAATAATTCCCACACACACTTGTGGAAAACCTTCCCAGAAGTGTGGTAGCTGTTATAGCTGCAAAGGTGGGATCAACTCTCCATATCGATGCCTATAGATTTAAAATGGGATGTTATAAAAGTTCTTGTAGGTGGAATGGCAGGTGTCTCAATACTTCCGTCCATATAGTGTATGTGTCAGGGTCAGTGCCTATCTGACCCTGTCCTATTTTGCTTGTCCCCATTTGGCCAGCGGGTGCCGCTGAACATCCTGCTTCCCCCCTCTGTCTTGTAGCCCTTCAGCCCTAGTGTATGTCCCTGCTCCCTGGGCTGCCATGTTGCTCAATGGGTTTAGTGTGTTACCTAGTGGTTGAACCCTTCAAATCCTGAGTTCAAGGTTGGATAGAGGCCAGCCTGACCTATTATTTACCATAAATCAGTTTTCTGTTTCCTTAGTTTCTGTTATTGTTATCTTTGTGTCCCTATTTTAGATTTCGCCTGCTCATGCCTTTTTAAATTATGTTCTGCGTGTACTTATGTTCCTAGTCTTTGCAAGTATTGTTAGCCCTTAGTGGTTGTTAATGTTTCCTAGTTCCTGTGCTTGTTAATTGTAACTTATTCCATACAGTATGTATCTTGCCTGTCCTGATCGGTTGACTTGGTTGTGATACACACCTGCCCCTTGTCTAGGGTTGCCAACCGTCCCGAATTGTCTGGGACGTCACGAAATATGGGTGATTTTGATTTGTCCCTTCAGGGGCAGCTCCAGTCCCGTATTCCAATCACAGCCTCGTCGGCTAATAATGGACTACTGTAAGCAAGGCAAAACTCATGCAAACGTTGCTATGAGACACAGTTGCATTTCCATTATTGTTGGTCAGCTGCTCTGCTTGCGCACCTGCAAGAAAGTGTCCTTCATTTGGGGTTGAGAAAATTGGCAACCCTACCCTTGTCTGCCATGCTGTTTGTATATATTTAAGTGTCTGCCTTCATCCAGTTCTTCAGTTAGTCATGTTGTTAAGGTGTGTTGTTTTTACTCCATGTTAGTAACTGTGGTTTTCTCCTAGTCTAACATCCAATTTTACTTGGTTACTTTTTAGTTAATTCATATTTTTTTCCTGTTTTGTTTTTTATTCTGTTTTTTCCTGTCTTGATTTCTTTCACATTACATACAGGATAGTTCTCTGTTATTTATGATAGCGCTTGGAACATGTCACCTGCACTGGGGCTACTCTGTGTATAAAAATGCAAAAAATCCTATAACCCTTTCATGCATGAATAAAGAGAAAAAAATATACATATTTTAAAAAGATTGTTATTTTTCAAAATTGTGCCTAAGCCAAATTCCATTTTAGTGTTTTGCAAAATTCTTCTAAAGTTTTATTTAAAAGATAATTAGCTATATACGCATGTGGACACCATGCATAAAGCCTGTATAAAGGGGTATAATGCCACAGCTGACAATAATTCATATGATGTCTTTTAATTCATGTTACATTATATAGATAAGCTTAATTTTTTAAAAGCACCGAAACACATATTTTAAAAACAACACAGAGGAAAACCTTAAATTGTCAGCTGATCAGGTATTATAGTATGCATTTGCCATTCTGTTTAATTGACCTCTGAGGATCTGCGTGACGTTTGAGCTGAGCCTGAAGTTCTGTTTCTTTTGTTTCCAAAGAATTTTCCAGAACTTTGGTTCTTGGCATGGTTCGTCAGTAATTTAGTATCGTAGGGGGGTTATTTATTTATTTATTTTTAAAATCAAGAGCACTACTGAGGTTGCCAGTTTGACCCTGCCCTTGGTATAATCTGCTTATGTCTGGGGGCCTTGAGCAATGCTTTTAAACCCCCCCCCACACTTCCTGCATGGTAGCTGCCGCTTCACTATGTCCCCCAAACTTTCACCTCTATAGAAAGGAAGATAGGGCAAAGAGAATTTCCCCATGGGGATTATAAATAGTACAAATTAATATTCTGTAAGCACAATATTTATATTATTGGTTAGTCATGATGTTTTGAAACCAGGCTCTCACTCAGTCTGTAACATATCCAGTACATACATGTACAGTGCTTGCAGAAAGTCTTGCTTAGTTCAGTAAAAATGTTGCAAATTAATTGGTTTCATAATAAAAGTGACAAGCAATATTTAACGCATCTGCTCATATCTTCCTCCCAGGCATTTCCATTTTATTAAGTGTCATATTTTTTTTGACTGACTCCTTCAGTTCTCTTCTTCCCATTTTGCTATTAGTTGCAGTTGTAGTCATTGGATCCCAGAGGGATACTAAACACAAATGTTTGGTGTTTAATGTTACTAATTAAAAAACAGCCAGTGACACTGCTTGTGAATGAAGTTTTTAAACTCAGAACAGCTCTTTTAGAACTACAATTTTGGTTTCAATATATTAGTGCACAATTAACCAATTCATAGTGGAATTACACTTTGAGTGGATGTGCACCTACAATTTATCTCTCTTCTTCAAAAACAGAATAGTGCATCTCACTTGGTTCAACTTCCACTGACAAAATTCTTCTCAAGATCTACCAGACGTCTCCTGGAATCCGCCGGAGGACTGGCATCCAGGTCCTCTCTCATAATTTAAATTGTCTATAGATCTGTAGCATTTTCTTGAAAAACACAATGACATCCAAAATAGGTTTCATAACACAATCGAGTTTTGGAGCAGACTTTTCCCAGTGTATCTTGTGATGAAATGTTAACGTTATTAAAAAAGTAATTCAAACAGGCGCATAGATCTATTCACTGATCGATTTCTGCACTGCTGGGACCCCAGCTAATGCAAAGTGGCTGTTCTTCTCCACAAAGAATCCAATTTTGGCTCATCATTTAGACTGGAATTCTTAAGAATGACACTTCTGAATCTGTCATTGTTTCATATTCTTACTTCACATTTACTTTTGTAGCACCAAAGTTAGTCTAAAATGTTCTTTTAAATAAAATGGTTTATCTGTGAAAATATCTCTGAGATGTTGAGCCAGACCTTGATAACTTGAATATTGGAGGAGGATTTTTAAATATAAGTACATGCCACATAATAGGTAATGGCTTTAGAGTAATGGCTTTAGGATGACAGCTAAATATGTAAAATTATTTTGTGTGGGTCCGTTTGTTTGACCAGATGGCTGAGTTATGATTTACATAATATAAAACCAAGGGAGATTTTTTTTTAATCTTTGGCCATGATGGGTTTCAGAATGCAGCAGCTTGAAACACTTCATCTGATAGATGTATGACTGGAAAAGCAGTTTTATTAGATAAAAACAGAATATTTTACCAAACTGACAGGAGCATTCTACTTTTGATTTTTATTTTCTGCCTGTGTGTCTGACTGTTTGTCTTTATGTTACAGTAATGAATAGTAAAGATTGTGTTTGCAGAATGTGATTTGTTGGTTAATTAGGTGAGAATCTCACTGCTGCTGTCTTTCACATCAGGATAACGATGGTGCTGGGGGGGAGGGGGGGTGTCACAAAAGCTCACTTGTCTCTTTGGTATAATGTGATTTTAAACACCTAATAGAGTTCTAGCACATCTCAGAAATTAATATCCAACCCAACCCTCCTTGCATTCCAATAACTAACTACAACCCCCAATCTTTTCCTTTTTCTTTTAATCTCATTAAAAGTCATTAAAAATGTCATCCCCCCAACTGACTTTTATTAATGCTATTACCAATATTTTTAACTTTTTGAGTTGTATTATTCTTTTTAGCTAGACACCACATTATAAAGGTATAAACTTTTTTTTTTTTTTCTAATATTAAATGGTAACCTGCTGCTTTGCTGTTAAATCATCTGAGATGTAAACCCTGTATGTACGCCTGAAGTGCACTATAGTCAAATGGTTTTTCAATAAAAAGCCCATTTAGTTGTCAGGATAGTGGTTCAGGTCACAGTCTAACCTGAAGGTTTTAGGAATTTAATTCACGGGAAGATTCCTGCTCTTAAATATTGCAAGCAGACACCAGCTTGTCAATCAGCATCATCAGTCATCGCCATCAGTAATTACCAAGGGGCTTTTGAAGTTGGATCTTCAGTGCACGGATTCATTAGGGATCATATCACAGCAAATTCCTTGCTGGTTACTTACTACCTGTCATTCCACTGACACTCAGAAATCCCCCTTTCTCACGTCAGACTTCATTTCCTGTTTCATCCTGCTATCAGACGCTTCTTTGTCCCTAGAAGTAATCTGGAGGATGAAACAGTACCGGCAAAAGCTGATTATGGTCTGGCTTAATTACCTAACACTATTTCTCTTATTCTCCATTAATTTAATTTTCTCTTTTCTCTTTTTCTCTCAAGTTTCTCTTTTTTGTGTTACTTTAATAGAAAAATGTAGAATTAAGTTTATGCACTTTTTAATGCTTCATACAGATGTAATGACGACCTATGTACATACAAATAAAAATTTTCATTGATAAACATGAAAGCCAAAGATCAATAGCACCGAAAAAGTAAAATATTTTCTCTTTTGGCACTTCAGTATGAATATGTTTCAGCATTCTTTGCAGTATACATTGTGCATGTTATATTTAATGTGTCTATACTCCACATATTAGATCCAGTTCAGTTACATTGGGTAAGGTAAACCAACATGATATGAATGATACAAGAAAATGGGTTTGCAATAAATATGTATGATTAACCTGTGAGTGACCTCTGAGTGACCTTGAAAAACACAGAAAAACTGACAAGGAATATAATGCGGATTTATACAACCGTCCAAATATTTTTGGTTTTTAAAACTTGGCAACTAGCAGCTTCTACTGTTTCCAGAGATGCAATGAGAAATTGAGTTTAGCAAATCCTTCAATTACTCTTTACTGGAATAATTAAAATCTGTGTATTTGAACTGGATATCGCTCCCCTGTGTGTCAATTAATTTGCTGGATATATCACAGTATCCATCTATCTGATTTGTCTCTGGAAACCCATTATTATCTCCATTCGTTTCTATCAGGCTGTTTCCTAGCAACACCCACCTACCTGCAATACAGGATAACATCTCTTTGCTAGCTTGATGTACAAATATCAGTACATCCCCTTTTCCACATCATGCTATACTGATCAAATTTTGCTGATCTTTCTGACCCATGGATGATAATCAACATTGAAAAATGGTGAACGATTCATGTCTGTGTCTATAGTTCATCAGTAAAGCAGTCTGTTTCACAATACTAAAAGAGGAATGTGCAGATGCATTGAATGTTCATTGGCGGTTCAGGTGAGACTGCCTGTAGATTATCTGTTCGTGTCACAGTGTATTGTTTATCAAAAATAAATGATTATCAACAGATTGCAAGCTGTCTGGAAATTTTCACGTTGGATACCTAAGACTACAGACTGGTCTGTCTTAGTAGAATCCTGTATCTATCTATCTGGTTGTTTGTATGTTTGATGTATCACTTTCAATAAAAATAATTTACCCATGATGGTTTCATAATTAAGAGACTGAGACTGTGACAACCAAACGTCTGAATAAAGCATGAACAACTGATTAAAAAAACTAGGCTTAGGATTTTTCATTAAAACCAAGATCCTTCATGGATGGTACTCAATGAATGAAATTGCATTATATATATAGTCTATTATGTACTGTACATTTGCAGTAATTTCTGTAACATTTAATGGAGGTCAGCAAATAAATAATCTATTATTTTATACAGAAGACATTAAAACAAGTCGATGTAAATAATTTTCTTATTATAAATAATACCCCCTCCCAACCTGAAGAATATAATAATTTTAAATTGTTGTGTAACTTGTCAACCCATAAATGATTAGTTAGGTTGAGGTTGGGACTTTTTATATTTGTGAGGCAAATATGCAAATGTACAATTGCAAATCATAATTAGCATCTAATGAGGCATAATGCTTCGCTATGTAATATGCCTGTGACTTTGAAAAAGTAGTTTCCTACGATTTGTCTCCAGAGGTAAACTGTCTATTGTGATATTTGTCTTGTTTAGCATTTCAGAATTATCTCTGGTGGCATTTGCACATTATAATATGGAGGAGCATTCAAATCTAGTTTGTACTCTGAAAGGGTGTGACTATGAAGATGACCGGTGAATCTTGGCATCCGATATCTTTCTCAGACATTGCATTAAAAATATTGTAATGTTTTCTTGTCTTTTATCTACTTCTACTACTACTACTACTACTACTACTAATAATAATAATAATAATAATAATAATAATAATAATAATAATGATAAGCAGAATGAGAATATGGTTGTTGTTAATAAACTATGGTAGCTTCTTAGTCTTTGAGGCTAAGACTTCTTAGTCTATGAGACTTTGTAGTAGAATTATAGCAGTAATTGGTAATGAAGCACAGATAGACCCTTAGTAGAAAATAAAAACCAACATTATGCAGATATGACCTACAACTCAGAACAGACGTTTTGGCAGCATGTGTTGCTGGAGGATACAGAGGCGCAAAGGGATTTGGAGACTGGGGCATTATAAGTTTGCATTAGCTGGGCCAAGAAGTGATTAGTGGAATATTTCCAAACAATATAAAATGACAGAATCTTTCATTCAAAACACCTCATCTGGGGAAACTCTGCAAGGGGTACAATTCCTGTTGTCTTAGGATCAGCAACAATCAAACACAGCTCTTATTTTTACATAATAGAATAAGAAATATAGGCTTTATTTAGCAAATACGGAATGCATGCTTTGCATGGAATTTCAGGTGGCATAGTAATTGCACTCAACAATGCAGTAGGGATAGTGGTGAGATCACTAATATACCTTTATATTTATTGCAGAAAATCTTTATTGTGTAAAATACTAAGAAAACTGCAAAGCAATAGTTGTGGGACATTTTAAATTGCATAAGCTTAAGCTTGTTCAGGGGAAATGGTACCACAAATGTAATTATTTGTTCTTAAAAGATTATGTTTGTGTCATGGTGCATTCAAGTCGCTTTGGACAAGAGTGTGAGTTCAATAAATGAATGGAAATGAACATCATGGAAATACAACTGTGTAGGCATTCATTAGAACTTTCTCTTTCATTGGAGGTCAGTTCCGCTTCATCTGCAAAAGAATGGCCAATCAATGTATTATCATGGGTGAAATGATATTTCATACTCTGCCTGTCTCATAGCTGGGCAACCAGGCATGCTGTATATTGCAACAGCCAAGGTAATATTTTGGCAGAGACTAGGTCTATAAAACTAGGATAGTATACAGCTGCTGTATGACTTTGCTATACGGATTGTGTTGTTGATATTATGTTATCCACCTGAATGTAACATATGGTATAGATAATTTTAGGATTTTGTATACGTTCCCGTCTTCACTCTATGGCCAATATAACAGGAAAATAAGATCTGTGCTCAGAAGGTCACTGGTTCATTTCTCATGGTCATTGGACTGATGTCTTTGTTGGGCCATTGAGCAAAGGCCCACAGTTGCTCCAGGATCTGGCTGACCCTGCTTTGTTAAATGTATTGCAGTTTATATATAATGTATGACTTCATCATAAAAAAGTTTAGTGATAGATTCCTCCAAATAGTCTATAAGATTTTGATTTGTCCATCCATCCATCCATCCATCCATCTTGTAGTCACTTATCCTGGTAAGGGTTGCAGATGAGGGCCTGGAGCCTGAATCTGAGGCGGCACCCTGGGCGATATTCCAGTCCATCTTAGGCCAAGGTTTGTTCTAAGTAGCCTTCAGAGGAAGGACTTTTGCTTTGCTGTGTCCCATTGGCTCTTGTCATTGGCTTTGGAGACTGTACGATGTCGACTGCTGTTGTATGCCTCTACAAGGTTGTAACTCTTAATGCTGCATTTCAGAAGCCATGTTTAGAAAATCGTTACATGAACACAAATTTAATCAAATTGATCTCATCTTCAAAGCTAATCAATCTAATCTAATGTGCCATAATTGGCAACTGATTCATGGATTTTATATTCTAAGAGCTGGTAAATGTGCAATTAGGGAATTAACACATCATAAAATTTGCATTTAAAAAAATATAATTTGGAATAATCAAAAATAAATCTGTTTTTTTTTGGGGGGGGGAGATTGGTACCAATATTACTGACTATAAAATTTGTATTACTATGGGAACAGAAATTAGCTTTGCTTCAAGAGATTTTTTAAGCAACAGATGGTTCAGGAAGAAAAATACTCTTCAGTTTGATTGTTAGTTTTATGCAATTGACTTCACAGTTAAGGTATTCTTTTATGAACCCCTGTATTGTTGCATGCTGTATACATAGCAGAATATTTTTGCTGTATTTTTACTAAATAAATGTCACGAGACATTCTAACAACAGGGTGATTTGCCCTCAATTGCGGCAGCATCAGAGCCATGATGTTCATTGTCTTAATATAAAAATGTCCAAATAATTTAATATTTACAGCTCATGATATAAATATAAAAACATTTCAGTGTTTCAAAATGTGCATGATTTAGGCTTCACAAAATTGTTTTATATGAATGTATATATGACACGAACGATCAAACTTCATTTATTACAGTACATGTGAGTCAAAACTGTTAATTTCTAGAAATTCCTAATTGAGTGGATTTAAGTGACATAATAAATGTAAGTGATAGAAACCTGGAAAATGAGTCATTGGTGTTTTATCATAAGATCACATTGGTAATGGAAGTAAGTGCTAGTTTAAAATATAGACATGGTGTTAATGTGCAGGTGTGATCATCACCTTGAAACACAACATTTTAATGGTGTTTATTGACTTGGAAAAAAATCCAGAAGGCAGTTTTGCTCTGGTTTTGCTATGAAGAAATTGCCATTCCAACTCAGCTCTGATCCTTCCGAGGTCTTAATACAATGTCATGCATCGATATTACGCATGATCAACAACAGCCAGCATATCATTACATTCTGCTGTCCGCCTTCACCTTGAGAGGAACGTCTCTATGCTTAATTATGAATAATATTATGCCTTAAATTTCCTGCTGTATTAGCTATTGAAAAAATAATGTTTTACCGTCACTTGAATATTATTTATACTGTACAGTGTGTAAGAAAAAAACTGAAGGTCATAGGAAAATTATATGTGTAATTGAAAAAACCCAATTCTTGGCTCACATTTATATAAACTGCAGCACTGAGATAAAGTTAATATAGGCTGAGTTAATATAAATATGAATATAAACTATTGCCTAGTAGCAATTTGCCTTGCTTGCTCTCAGGATAATCATTAGCTCTTAATAAATCGATTTTAGGTCTAATACCCATAGAGTCAATGTTTGTTAGAGGGATTCATAAGTTAACAGAAAGATGGAGCTGTGATAAGCAGTACTTAGATATACACACAATCCAAATCATGCAGGTTGCCTGGGCTGAATGTTAAATCAATAGAAATTAATGTTCCACAGCACAAGGCAGTACCTGTAATATTTGTGGGTTATGATGCAAAGTATATCACAATGCAAATGAAAGTGCCAAACAGACAGAATAACAACCAATAGTGAAAATGTGTCAATAAAAACTGACTGATGACAAAGGACTGTCAACTGATACGTAACACACATCTTTCTAGTGATGTATGTACTTTAGAATGTATATAAATCCTTCCCTAACATCCTTTTATAGTCAAAAAGTGCTCTGCGAATCCCTATTGAGTGCCCTAAAATGCTGTTGAAATGGGGTTGTAAAATCAAGCTATGGTGTGTATTACGACTTGCTTCAGGAGACAGTAAATTGATTTTTGAATTTTATTGAGAAATTACTGTAACTGCTTAATTGAGCAGTCACAATATCCTGTGTCCACTCTCAAAGGCATCACATTATTTGGATTATTACAGTACTAGTACTTTCTTTCGAAAAAAAACACTTGAGTGCACTTATTAAGAATTACACTGGCCTGTAGAATTTTAGCATTGAGCTATCTGGGTATATATAAGATGTAACATGTTACTAAGTTAGTGTGTCTGCAATGTATTATGTAAAATACATTACATTTATGGATCATTTTGTTATATAGACACAGCAGCATTTAAGGAGTCTCTACTCACACACACACACACACACACACACACACACGTGCACACGCACACACACACATATTTGGTTCTTTTTATGGAATAACAAGCTAGGATATATAACCGTTGCAGTTGACTACATCTTCTGGGATGTAAAAATCCCTGTTTACCATTTACAGTCAGATATGACAACAGATGTGTTCCATTATAAAGAACTGAAATTCAGAAGGAAGCACTATGAGGGGGATTGAATAGCATCAGCCATTTGCGTCTGTGTCGCACCCTGGTACCCTGAATAGGTTGGAAGATGGATAGATGGATGGGTGGATGGATGGATGGATAGATGGAAGGATGAATGGATGGATGTAAAGGAGCAAGATTGTTGTGTGTTTGTTGTGTAGATTGATTAAATATTAAATATAGGGGGGGTGAGCACGTCCCCCCCGGATAGATGGATAGATGAATGGATGGATGGATGGATGGATGGATGGATAGATGGAAGGATGAATGGATGGATGTAAAGGAGCAAGATTGTTGTGTGTTTGTTGTGTAG
>JAODKF010000138.1:4132849-4159239 GCA_026779585.1 Mormyrus proboscirostris
AATATAGGGGGGGTGAGCACGTCCCCCCCGGATAGATGGATAGATGAATGGATGGATGGATGGATGGATGGATGGATGGATTACATCCTAGGCTTGTTCGAGAACTTGTGAAGACATTTGGAGGTACAGATGCTTGAGAAACATCTTGGTACTTTGATATTTTGGTTGAGGTTTTATATTACAAAATATCCTCCAGGTATCTCTTTTCAGGTGACATCACACTACACAAATGTTGATTGGATTCGGTTGACATAAATGAGGATGACAGTTTTAATATTAAGTCAGCACTGCAAGACTACTGTTATATTAACCATCAAAGTGTCATCTACCTATGGGATTTTCAAAATTGGTACAATTGAAATAACTCAGTGCTTGACATTATATAGGACAGAAGTGACAATAAAACCTATTTATTAATCGGTTGATGTTATCTTGTTTAGTTTCATTGTTAATCTACTGATAGTAGATGGTTTGGCTACAATACACGCTTCTGTTAGCTATATTTCTTTATAATCACCTCAGTGTAAGCAAATAAAATTATTAAAGGATCACAGCTACAATAACCTAAGCTGGTACAGCTCTGCAGATTATTGTAGCTACAAATAACTTTTGTCCCACAGCACATTTAACCCAACAAAACACACAAATCAAAGATGACACAATCACGTAAAAAGCATATTTTGCGAATGTTGCTTCATAAGAAGAGAAGACTTTGGAATTGCAGACCTTCAGTCATACGAAAAAAGTTAAATAACATGAGCACTTTTTTAAATGCTTTTTTGCATGCTGTCATGAATGTTTACAGAGAATATATTAATGTCAGTTGTTTAATAGCAAGAAAAATACTAGCAGTCATAATTTGGTGTGAAGAAATGTTCTTCCAGTTTACAAGCAAGATTTAATGAACACTAATATTTTAGTTATGATTTAATTGCTCCTGTTGTGTAAATAAAGGGTTCAAGGGTCCCATCATTTTATTTAATTACAACAATATAATGTGATCTCAATGTTATTGCATCCACTTATCTGAAATGAACAATGTTCAGTGTTTGTTTGTGGTCATAACACATAATTATTATTGCAACCTGAGCTTTCATTTAATCTATCATGCAGATGCCTGAATGATAAATCAAATCGCTGAATAGGTTTTCTCAGGTCTCTTAGTCTTTGCTCATAACGACATTCAAATGTGGCACATAATTCATAAGAAATATACAACTTATTTATTAATTCAGTTTATAATAGCGCTACCGACTATCCAGTTAACACTATTTCCCATAGTTTCATGGGAATAGAAATGGTAATGAATACTCTAATTAATCCAAATTTGAAATTACAAGGCCCAACTCAGATCCATGCTAGAGACTTGTAAGCCTACTGCTGTTACAGGCCGTGTTTAACAATCAGAACTGAAACTGAGGAGAGTCACAAACCTTGTTAAGCGTCTTTGGTTTTTTTTATTGAAAAAGCATGTAAAACAAGACCATAATCATGGGTGGTGCATTTTGCAGTTGAGCCAAATCCTGCCTCTACTTCATATGTGTCATCTTCATGCTCCCCCTTGTGTTGTGCAGTCTAAAGTCTAGAGACATTCACTTAGGAAAACTGGTAAGTGACTGGAAGATGCATGGATCTGACCCAAGCAACCCAGCAACTCCATGTTTTTTTCCTAGAATGACTTTGACAAAACACAAGCCAAAAGCCATAGGGAATATTTTGGAGCCAGTGGTCTTTGTCATAATGTACTGGAAGCTAAATTGACTATGAAGTGGATGATTTGCTTAAGTCTGCTCTGTGTGCAACACCTGAAACTGCATTCAAGTGCGCATTGTGACATCATAAGCCCCAGGTGTTATGTGTCATACTTCTGCACACACTCTGAAGCATTGGGAAAGACAGCAACCTACTGAACATTACTGCAGTGCAGCTGGGAGTACTGACACAGAAAATATTATGCAAAAAGGAGAACATTCTCATGGGAAGCAATGATATCGATCTCCAACTGATTTGAATGAGTACAGGTGCAAGATCTAAGCCAGGTTTGTGGTAACAAAGCCTGCATTAAACAACCACACAGAGAAGATGGGCAGGTAGACAAGCCTCCTTTGATCACGATCCAGTTCAGCAGACCCCATATCAATGCAATAACCTGGATTTTGAAAAGGGTCAAACCAGAAGTTCTCATGAGTTATACATAGAGTTTGCATAAAAATAGCTAGTTTGTCAGTCTGCAGGGTTTCTTCTGCCATACATAGACACGGAGGGGCTGAGGCATCAGTGAGACTGGGTGGAAGGTAATGTTTTCCCCTGCTTAGGAGGAGAATGAGAAGACTCAGAATACATTTCATATTTGAGTCAATTTGCATTTCTCAAAGCTTAATCCTGAGCATTGATTGTGGCTATAGAACATTCTAGATAAAACGAGTTGCCCAAGCGCTAACTTGTGTGTTGGTATGTTTTGCTTCTGGTAGGTTGCTGCACACTGTGGGATATGCCATCATTTATTTGTTGGTTTTTGCTGATGAGGCTAAAAAAATTACACTGCGCAATATTTGTTACTTTTTTTTTCCTGATCTACCATAGTAACCCCAAAGCTCTTTCTTTCATGGATGGAAACTGGCTCCCAGCAGTCACGAGATCCTCATGAAAATCGGAAGCCAGCCGCTGATCACCTCCCAACTGTAAAGAACTGATTAGCATACAGACCAATTTTCTTCTCTCCATTATTCATTTTTTTTCCTCTTCTATTTTTTTTTCCAAGAATTTACTTCACTGCCTTTTGCAGGGGTCAGGAAATAATTTTCATTTTCCCCCTCTAAAAAAGGTATTCTATCCAGTGTTTTGTGGCAATTGAAAAATAAGTGGAATAAAAAAGTGGGGGAAAAAACCTTCAGAGTACAAAAGATCCATTGAGCATGTATGCTTTTCTCTCTCTCTCTCTCTCTCTCTACTTTTTTTTTTTTTTTTAAAAAAAAGCTTGAAACATCCACCACTTTTGGAATATATGAATCTCGCTGAAAGAGCAAGAAGACACATTTCACAGCGACAAGGTTAAGTTACAACAGTTTAAGCGTTCTCAGGGCACTGCAGTAATTTTATGTTCCATTGAACTTTCGGTCCAACAATATACCAACAATAATGGATAATTATATGTAAGAGCTCTGTCATATATATTCATATGGATTATCGGTCTATACATATCTCCTTTAACCTATCGTTTCCTTTATAAATTAACCGAACCTAAATTAATCCTTTGCCTGGTTTGCAAATGTAAAGTGATGTGTTATAAAATAAATGTTTAGTATTGTAATTAATAATACAGACTTAAATGCTAGACCTACTAAATGGATAAAAACCCTTAACCCATAGTTACTGTCGCGCCTCGCGGGCGACTTCGGCAGCTGTCGCCATGGCTACGGAAGCCGGAAGTTGGCTCCTTTTATACACTGCGGTAAAAATGGCTGGCTTGTTATCGGGGCAGATTCAGATACAGCAACAGACGCACATCGTCACATTTTGCTTTATGAAATAAACTCTTGAACAAATTTGAACGGTACTCTCCCTCCGCGTGTTTAGCGATTTTACCAAATCGCAATAGGTTTCCAAATACGAGCGTCAAACGGAGCGTTATGTAAGTAGAATCATTTTTATTTCGGAGCCATGAAGGAGAGTAACAGCCGAATTATAGTGATGACAGTAGCTGTATGGAGTCCCTTTCTCGATTTATATGCTTCAGGTTATCGTTCCTCACTTTAAAAAACATCTTAACTAATTTTTTACGTAACAGTTAACAGATCTGTCCAGTTAGATATTTGCATGCTTCAAGTTTAAGTAAACAGCTGTACCACAGACATTTTCTTATGCACGAAAGGCGTTTTATGGCCTGAAGCTGACCAGCATGCTGCCCGAGGTTCGTGGCGATGAAACTGGCACATTCCCTCCCATTTGCGTGGGTTTCTACTGCTTTCTTCCCACAGACCCAAAACGTGTAGTTGGATGACTTATTGCTTAATGTGTGAGTGTGCCCTGGTGTCTTGTCTGTGGTGAACTCTTATGATTTCTGAAACAGAAAGGAGTTAAGAAATTTCAACTGATGGACATTAGAGACAAAATAATACAGTTCAGTTGAATACTAAAAACTTGACACTTAATGTGATGTTATTTGAAGTCTAATTGTCAAGTCTTAATAACAGAAACTTATGTTGCAATCTTGTAAATATGGTTATTTCAAACTCACTGTGACAAATTAAAATTCAGTCAGGATATGATACATTCTAGGGATTGTCAGACTTGTTCAGTAGTTATCCAAGTAAGAAAACAGTAGAGCAGTTGCATGGAAAAACAACAAAACAGATATACACAGCATATTTTGAATATAAATTTACACCAAAGAATGTAATTATTGGACCATACATTTCTCATTTCTGTTTCCGCTATTTATTCCATGTCCTACAAGTCTTTAAAAAATAAATTTAAGAAAATGATAATGATCGGAGAAGAAAAAAATGTCATTTTCTTCATGGTTTAGCACAT
Source organism: Mormyrus proboscirostris (assembly GCA_026779585.1). NCBI lineage: Eukaryota > Metazoa > Chordata > Actinopteri > Osteoglossiformes > Mormyridae > Mormyrus > Mormyrus proboscirostris. Next base: position 4,137,383 of record JAODKF010000138.1, read on the forward strand.
TGTTTGAAAATGCATTAGTCTGTTGCCTTGAGATTGGGTTTATAGGACTTGGGACTTGAGATGACTTGAGAATTGAGAGTTGCCGTTAATGACTTGCAAATGACTTTCATCTTGGGTCAAGCAGCTTGATGATGCCAATCAAAAACAAGGTAAACATGGTAATGTTATTACCGGGAAAAAATAACTAACTCCATATTCACAGAGAAACGCAAACAAAACAAGGTGCTTCTTATGATTGGTGAGCAACCTCCTCTCCAAAAAGGATACTGATTAAGTGAAGAACAAATTAAATTGTTTAACATCTACAGCAATTCTATATGTTAATAAAGCAATCCACATACAATTTATTTAAACCTAATTTTCTGTTTTTAATTGTGTTTACCAGGTATTAAGCATGACTGACAGTGCTGTAGCTTGCACGGTGAAATCACCAGTGGCTCTGCAAATTGGGGATGTGAAGTCAGACACGTCTCATCCTGGAGTCTATGTTATTGACGTCACATTTCCTCAAGGTCAAGTGGTAAAAGTGAGTCATTCTAAAATGACAAAAATTAAGTGTAGAAAGTATCAAAAGTGCAATTACATCTATAGTGCCCTGGACAGTGGGCACTGCATGGTCTTCATAAACCCTGAACGGAAGAAGCTGAAGAGAAGGAGCTGGAATTCAGAATCCTGAGTGCCTCACTTTTGTTTCAGTGTCAAGAGTGCAGTAATGCTACACCTAGTCGCCTTTCAGACAAGGATCTTTGACGTTTTTCTGTTCTTGCAGATTCAGGATGTCTCCTTTAAGAACTACTATACGGCTTTCCTGACGGTGCGGCTGCAGATGAAAGGGTCTGCCAGCCAGGAAGGAAGTGTTAAATGGGTCACCTGTCTCAGAAACCACCGCCTTATGCCCAATCCGCATACGGAAGAAGGATCCCAGGACTACTTCTCTGTGTACAGACATCAGGTCAGGGCAATGTACAGCGCCTCTGTTTCTTCTGTCACTGTAGATATCGGGTCATGCAATTACTGGGTTTTACAAACTACACCATAAGAATCATGTTGCCATTATTGCTCTATATGACAAGAAAACAGCGTTCTTAAGTTAAGTTAGTATTCTTATATAATCTGAATATATAGGTCTACACTAACCATATATGGAAACTTTTTTAGGTTGTCTTACATGATTTGCTGACACCCTTAAACTGAAAGAGCTATTTGGGAGAAATACATCAAGTTTGAGAATTTGGGTTGTATGTCAGTGATTCTTGTAGTATAGATGAGGATTGTTGTGGTATAGATGAAATTGATTAAATGAAGAGATATCACAAAGAGTAGTCCTTCATGGTGCACGGCAATCACTGACTGCAAAAGGGAAGAGAGATCAGGAGAAGTGGTGTGAACAATGCATGTACATTGCATACATAACAAACAAATTTAAAGAATTTGACTAGCATATTTTTATTTTTGTGTTTAACCAAAAAGAACTTCTTGTTGCTAATTGGTTACAAGAAATGGTTTACTCTGGAAGCAGATTTCTTTCTCCCACTGATCCAGTTTTGGTACATTCCGAAATGAACCACTTTTTCTTGATGGTAATAATAATAATAATAATAATTATTATTATTATTATAACAAAACTAGAAGAGTATACAGAGCATGTGTTCTCAGGAGTTCACCTGCATTTAATGCGATGGTGACACTGTTCAACAATGCAGTCTAGGATTATCAGTCATTTTTCTCTTCATTGTCTTCATTGTTGTCTTCAACACCAGCATTATAAGCTCTCCAATAAAGAGTGAAGGAGATTGGTGTTAAATCCTCGCAGGCTGCTGCACAGTAAACACTGTGGCCGCCAGGTTTAAGTTTCTGAAATATTGCCAGAAACCACACAGCTAGATAATATGCAGCTTGTCTGTTTCCATATTTTCTAGTAACAGAAGACCACCATGAGCATGCAGACCATTGAGTCCTGAGTCAGAGCTGTTGGATGACTGAGAGGATGGGTCTAATGATAAAATGATAAATGCTCTCCTTTCACATACAAATGATTGCACTAGAAAAGACATAATTTGATATTACTTTATCACAGAGGAGTGCTTTTTAAAGCATTCTTCAAAATTATTAGGGATATGACTGGTCTTTCTAGGTTTTTGTTATTTTTTATTTTGTTTGGCAAATGAATTTGGGGATTTTACGTGTGATGTTAAGATGAGTGTATGATAACCCAGTAACATATAGTGTGAAAATCATTTGGAGTACACTTGAATTTAAATGTTTTTGAAAAGTTTACCAAAAAATCTAAATAATAAGATATAGATTGATGTTTTTTAACCCACCTTTCTAAGATTAGAACTCATTCACAAACAGGCTTGTATTATATCGCAATAGAGACATAATGTACAGTCATCAGTTATGATTTTGTTTGCATCAGCATTTGGTCGCCATTTGTCATTTTTTTGACAAGAAAACCATGCAGAGTAAGACAGCCAAGGAGAACACCTTTGGTAGAGGACAGAAACTTGCTTTTTTTGATACCCATGTTTTATTGGCCACCAATGAGTCCATGAGACTGATGATTAAAGATATTTTAGTGTCATTAATTTTGGTTTTACCCGGTAGCCAGTGTTTCCCCAGCCACTCCCAAAAATGTACTTTATCCAAAAATGAACCTTGCAGAACAAACTTTCCTGGATTAAATGTGGTTTGGAGCAAAGGTATATTTTATACTTATTTGAACTTTTTTTATTCAAAATAAAATAAATAGTTTTCTAATATTGTATAATGGCAGGGTTATTTTTCCTGTACCATTGCTGGTTTTTCACAGCTAGCATGATAAAACAAACAGCTTTGTTTCTGTGGCTGGAGAAGCTGCTCTGCCTGCCAAGTGCTTTTGTCCATGGAGCTTTGTCAACAACAGGCTAAAATAAACAAATGCGTGAAAATGCTAATTCTTGAGAATTTTACTGTTGAGTTCTGGTATGACAGAATCTTGAAGGAGAAATTTACACATAATTGGTATTAGGACGATAAGTCTGTAATGTTTTTAAACAAATATGAAGGCTCCAGCTTTTTTAACCACAACGGAAGAATCAGTCACTTTGAATCAGTCACTTGCATGAAGCTCATCTCATGCAATTGGGTTGATTTGTAATATTGGCAATGTACTAAATATAAAAACTGTACTTTTTTCTTTTATTATGAATAATGTATTTTGAATTAAAAACATCTAGGCCCTTTGTTTATTTTAGGAGATTTTATTAAATGATTTTATTTTTATAAATATGTGCATATTACATGAAAGCGTAGCGTTTTAATTATTAGTGATGTAGCTACTGCAGGGTGACACTCCTGTCGACAGGTGTTAATGTAACCCTCTGCACATGTGTGTGTCTGCTAGATGCTGCTGGACCCCGACGACGTGATGGCAGTACGTCTCATTCTCCGGCAGCCATCTTCGTCTTGGCTGAATTTCACTCTGGAGGAAATCAAAATTCACCAGTGTGTAAATGACGTATGTTAACATATCCCTATTGTCTCCTTTTTGTGTTTTCTTTTTGGATATATGTAGAAGTATGACATTTACAGAGGTATGCTTGAGAAATCTCTATGGTGCAGTTTTAGTGAGGAATGAGCTTTTGAAGTTTGAACAGGAATTTATTCTGTGGCAGTTGTGAATTTTACTTCTGCCCATTGCATTTGCTTTAAACCGTTTTAAAAATTAGATGACTTTCGTGTTTTTCCACCCAATCTGCATGACATTGTATAATTACGCTTTACATACAAACGTAACTTTATTTTCTTGACTTGTAACAAATCTTGTTTAAATGCATTTTAGCATTACATATCACTTCAAAGTCTTTTCTTATGGGTAAAATATTAACAATGTTAAGTCCATGGACTGCCTGTGTAGCTTTGTATTTGTTTTGGTTACTATACATATGAATTGTTTGCTTGCATCGTTTTCACTTAATGAATTAAGAAACAGACTTCCTACTGTGATTAACAATATGATGCATTTATTTAGTTTTAAGCAGACAATCAGGCCAGTACTTTAGAGCTAATAATCTCACAGTACTGAAAATGTGCCTTCCATGTGCCTGATCTGGATGAGATCACATTTCATAAATGTTCATTGAATAAATTATTGTGTTGCTCTCCAGGATTCAGAAAGGGAAGTTCCTGTTTGGTTTTCTGAACTGACACCAGTTGACCAGGTCCCTGATTTACAGGTGAGATTTTCAGACTAGTTTAGTTCTTATTCTTGTCATGTACCTGCAAATAGGAAAGCGCATGTTCTTTTAAAAGAAGAAGCTTTAGTAACAAGTTCGCAAGTAATGGATTTTATTTATAGTGAGTCCCTAAGTCTACCTGGAAAATCTCTGACACATGATTATTAGAGAAACGGTTGTGGAAAATGGATATACAGTAGGATGAAACTGCTAGTTTAACACTGTTTATATATATATATATATATATATATACTCGTTCTTGCTGTACATGAACTGCACCTTCATAATGCCTTGATAATGCATTCCTAGAAAATAATACTGTTATGCAATTACAATGGTTATTATTGTATAGTGTTTAATATAAATGTTTATTAAAGCCTTTAAATGCTGCTTATGAATGCATTATTAATGTTCCTTGTTAGTATAATGGTTAGTACCCCCGCCTATCACGCGGAAGACCTGGGTTCAATTCCCCTAATAATGATCCTAGCATTCTTTTGTGGTCATTGGATGCTTGATGGTTAGGGAAGCGCACTTATAATTGAAAGATTGCAGGGTTCGAATCCCCAACCAGCAAGGCACCACTGAGGTACCCTGAGAAGGTACCGCCCCCAAGCACTGCTCCCTGGGTGCTGAATTAGCTGCCCCCTGCTATGTCACATTGTCACATATGGGTTAAATGCAGAGAACACGTTTCGTTGTTGTGCAGTTTGTGCTGTGGTGTGTCAACAATGACCATTGATCACTAAATTCTTTAAATTCTTTTCTCTTTTCTTCATGTTCTATGAATGCATTGTGAAGGTGCCTGTCATGTAAAGTGATGCAAAATGATCTATATTGGATATTGACAGTATTGCACTTACTGTTATGTATGGGATAAGCTGCTCGATTATATATAATCTGATTACGCAAGGCTCAGTATTAAAACTTGGAAAAAATTCTAAATTAACGAAGAGTAAAAGACAAAGGATGAAAATGTGGTATTTTAGATGACGCATGTAAGCATGATATTGGAGAAAAACACGTTCCGATTAAGATATTTACAGGTTGTAATAATTTTGTAATATCCCTTTGAATAAAAGTATTTAGTGACTTATTCAGAATTCCTACACCTATCATACTGGCTGATTCATGACCAGATTATCAGGGCTTGTGTTTTTGTGCAGTTTTTTGAGTCAGTCTGCATGTAAGCTTTGTCATTGGTACATTATTATGACAAGAAATATGTGGTCTGATGTAAAGAATATGCATTTTACTTATATTTTACATAGTTTACATATATTACATATACTTTGCTATGCGTCAAATTGTACTGGGCTATACCAGCTGCTTGTCTCATTATGATTAATTAGCTTTTGGGTCAAGAAGAGTGCTTTTTTTAACAAGTCACTTCAGGAAATTAACTACGTGATGTCTGCAGAATATTGAGCTGACAGAAGTGTAAAAGTGCATTATGGAGAACATATCCTTCCTTGTTCTCTGTTGGTCTTCTGTTTTTTTTTTTACAGTTTTTGGTTAATGTTTATTTTTTCCTTTTTCATGAAAAGAAAAATATTGGCTGGTTTTGTCTGGCGAGTCAACAACATTGTGTATCTACACTACCTGTTCCAGCCTAAAAGAACACAAAGAAAAATTTTCACAACTTAAGCATTTACTTTGTACAAATGGTAATTTTAAAGTATCACACCCTGAAAGAACACACCACAAGAACACCAATTTTTAACGGTGACAAAGTAAAGTAAAACACATCAAAACAACAACAGTTTTACACTGTGACCATCAGCAGAAACGCACCACAAGAACAGTATTTCCAAAGTGGGGCAACAAGAATGAATACGCCAGAAAACAGCAATTTTAAACTGTGACACCCTCAAGGAACCATCCACACAAACAGCAATTTATAACATGATACCCTGAATGAACACACCACAAGAAAAAGAGTGACAGCCTCTGAACAAACACACCTTATAAACAGTGATTTAAAATGACATGTATGTACACACCACACAAACAGCAGTTTGAAAAGAATACATGTGATAGTAATTGATCTTATTTTCATTACAATTATAGTGCTACTTGTAAAATCAGTTGGTCCCCTTTTCACTAATTATATTCATTTTGAAAAAGAATATAATATATTGTAATATATATATATATATATATATATATATATATATGCCTGGAGAGAAGAACGGGAGGCTGAATTGAAGCATTTATGATGATCATAAGGGCAGCTTAATTGGTTTCAAACTGACAGGAGCAAATAAGTTTCGCATAGATAAACCACTGGTGTGGATCTCTCACTTTTCCATCCTCTACATGCATATGATGAATTAGATTTTACCAAATGAGGTCATTAGCGCTGATTGTGATCTGCTATACAGTTATGTGTCCTCAGTTGTATGAATGTTCCTTGTGGGCAAGCTGACATATAGCAAATTCATTTGTGTTGCTGACTTATCATATTGATATGGGTTATATCTGATCTCTTTAAGGTTTTCTCTTTTTTTTAAAATTAATGAATATCAGTTGCAGTTACACACACAGTCCTCGTATTTTTGCTTGTGGGGCCGTTCCATTCAATTCTTTGGGCATAACCCTAATGTCAGCAATGATGACCTTAACCATAAGTAACCAAAAAAAAAATACAAAAATTTTGGCTTTTTCAGTTTTTTGATTGCAGTCACATTTTTATAAAACTGAGTTTCCCCTTTTGGAAACCAAATAGGTGGTCTCCACTACCTACATGCCAAGGTAACATTTCCCTTGGATCCGAGGAAACACAAAAATACCAAACAATGTTTTCTTTATTGGAATCATTGCATCAATATAATGCATCATGAAACATGTTTGGTTTTTCACTTTCTGTTTCCTTATGTAGCACATATTTATCATGTGGTTGAATCATTGAAATTCTCTTATGTAATGCTAATTTATTAATTTATCAGCAATTCTTAAATTTTTATTTAGCTTCTGATTTACATTTTTGGTTCAGGAAGGTTGGACTATGGTACAGAAGGAGCTACCCCCCCCCCAAAAAAAATAAAAATAAAAATAAACACAGTTGTATGATTCTCTACTGCCCTCTAGTGATCAAAGCAATTTATCCTCGAATATTTAGTATGTATGCTGTATAGACGTAGTGTTTTTTATGTTGGTGTATTCCTCTGTTTATTTTTTAGGGTCTGCCTGACCCACAAGCAGTGGCATCCAGCATCCAGCAGATGTGGGCGTTAACAGAGGTCATGCAAACCAGTCAGACTGCGGTGCCGATCGGTCGTTTTGATGTGAGTTCTCTTTATTTATTTTTTTTTATTAATGACATTATAACAGCACAACACTACACAAAACACTACACAGGATATAAATTAAATCATACATTGTCATTGTACTCTAAATAATGGCACACTATTTTCTTAAATCCTGAATAAAACCTGTAATATACATTAGGAACTGATAAATGGATAAATGTTGCTAATAATATGCACTTTCTGTCATTGTACAGGATAACTTAAAAAATGTATTTTTTGACAGGTGGATGGTTGCTACGATGTCAATTTGCTGTCATACACATAGCCTGGATTTATTTGGACGAAATAAAGTGTCATGTGTACATTTGTTCACCTCTGTGTACATTTCTCAAAAACTAAAAACATCTGTACACAATATCAAATCAAATGTTTGGCCGCTGCTTTTAATGGACTGGTATCATACTGAATAACTGTACCCTTAACTCAATTATGATCCTACCGAAAATGTTGTTTCCATTTTCACTATTACAGTTTTGCAGTTTGTGCAGTCTCCTTGTGATATTAGATGTCCATGGAAAAATTGGCAGCCAAATAGTTTGTGAAAACTGTTACTGGATGGTGTGCAAATACGAAAATAAACGTTTCTCATACCAGGTATTAAATTGTTTATGATAAGCAGCAGTACATATAAGCATAATGCAAATACATGATTATACCAGATGCCATTGTACTTAGCTTTGACATAAGGTTGAACTATTTATTATATCCTGAATTCGAAGGGGGGGAGCTTTTTCCTTTGGATTCTTTCATGGATTAATTTCAGAAATTGAAGAAAGTGGATGAGTCATACTTGAGTCTTGATAAGAATCTGAGGAAAGACTTAACAACAGCTGTTTATAGGTATTCCCCAAGCGTCTTGAGGAGTCTGAATTCTGGCTTGAGAAATGTGCAAAAAATACAAGAAGCGTATAACATTTGTAGACTCCTCCAAAACATCCACAGAAAATGTTTAGTTTTTTGGTTTGCTAGCTCCACCTTTCCGTCCATCTGTCCATCCTTTTACTGTATGTCTACTTAAAGGTGATATTTTGACTCAAAGCAATTTATTTTGAATGCCTTTTAGATAAGTTGGAATTTTCTAATCTAACGATATTAAGAATGCTAAACAGTGCAACATTTACAAACAGAAAATACTGTGATTACACTTATAGAAACTGTGTTTATATGAAATGGAAATTCACCTTCAACATTTGCATTTATGTACAAACACAACATAATCTCCAAATCAGCATTAAAATATTCAGGGGAATTATAAAGTATTTTCAAGCTTAAATAGCTAATTTTCTTATTTTGAGCTGTACTTTTTTGCAATATTTCAAAGAAAATATCTTAGAATAAAGATTCTGCAAATAATCATAAACAGAGAGCAGAATGTTGTGAACAGACTAACAATAGTTAGCATTTCATTTATTTTTTTTGTATTGTCTTCCTAGCATATCTTCAGTTTATTGATTTTTTTTTTTTTTTGGGTCAGGGTGGCATAGTGGTTCAGTGTTTAGCACTGCAGACTCACACCTCCTGTGGCTTTGAGTACTGCTGTAATGCAGTGTGTGAAGTTCTCCTTGTGTTTGCTTGGGTTTCCTCCAGGTGCTCCTGTTCTCTTCCAGTATGGCCTCTGAATGTGCCCTGCACTCTATTTAATGATGAAACCAATGAAAATGATCTTGGCCTTTAATTAAGAATCAAACTCATGCTGGCATATGCATAAAAATATATTTCGTTATTGTGTAAAGATTCTAAGTAAATTTTTAAAATGCTTTTTCACCACTTTGTTAGCTCATTTATCATGAATTCATATGTTTGACAGGGAAACAGGACAAATACACAACTGTATAAACATTTATCATATGTGTATTGTGCCTATCTTTAGAATGGTCAAGGGTGCGGACATTTCAAGGAATGACAAACCCATCTAGTAATCTGTAGTTAATTGAGTACTATTTAAACTAAGTATTTTCTGTGTGTTAAGGGGAGAATTTGTGCCATTGATTTAGATTGCAATTTAGATAGCAGGACCTGAATTTGCTGTGGTTTTCCTACCTGTGAGACAAGGGTCCCAAATAAAACGGTACCTTTCCATCCTCCATTCTGTGTGTCTTATGAATCCGTTGGCTGTAATGGAGAATCAAGGTTTTAACACCATCCATTTTCCAACTGCTTGGGTTGTATGGTTAAACCATAAATTTAATATATATATACAGTATATATATATATATATATACACTGTATACACCTAAAGTGCACTAAGTGTAATTCTAATACTTATTATATATTAATGTTTTTTGATTTTAAGTCATTGTGTTTAAAACTGTTTTTTTAATCAGTTGTAAGATTGCTGCTGGGGTGTACAAAATTGGGGCAGTGTGCCGCTCAGTGGATTAGGGTGCTGTGCCTGTGACCAGAAGATGCCAGTTAAAATTCCAGGGTTGGCAAATTGATTGGTCACTAAGTTGCCCTTAAGCCCCAGTTGTCCTAGTGACTGTCTGACCCTGCTTTCGCAAAAAGAAAAAAACAAAAGTACGCTACATTGGATAAGGTGTCTGCTAAATTAAGTGTCTCTGGGTTTCCCATGCAAAGGACTGGATCATAAAAAGAAATGGATTTTATTTTCTGCGGCAGATTTGATGACTAATACAATGCTTCTGAGTTATGTGGAGATATAAATGATGAAAATTGACAGTGAAATAATTTTAGTGTCTATCCAGTATCTGGCCAAATGTTACTGGATCACAAAGGGGGACAACTGATATATTCCATAGAGGTCATCCACTGGCAGGATCGTGACCACCGGTGAGACCTGCTGATCCTGCTGACTTGTGACCTTTATGATTCTCTGTGAGCAAACAGACAAGCAAAACAGAAATAGCAGCTTACGTGTGTGATACAAAATAAGACTGACTTCTAGTGAACTGTGGGCTGTCGCAGCGGAGAGGAATGAAACCGAGTAAATCTCTTCTCAAGCTCTCAAAGACAAATGCCTACATATAAAGTTACGTGGAGCTTGCAAGATATGTAGAATTGCAACAAATTCAGAATATGACTCATATACAGTATGCACATTTCACTTACAAAAATACATGTACAACACAGGATGAATTAAAACGATAATGAGCCTAAAACAAGTGGCCATTGGGGCAGGGTGAAGGAGCCTTGGATGAACAGTGTAAAACAACCAAGGTGTTTCTACATAAAAGTCAAATGTAGAACTGCCATGTAAATATGGAAAAAGCAAGTATTGTGCCGAAGTACTGAACACCCCTCAGAGTGATCATATGTTTCTGAATTACAAATTATACATGCACGTATTCTTACTTTCAGTATTTATATTGCAAACTCATAGCTTCTCGTCATAAATTCAAATCAAATTCAACTATTTGTCAAGCTTTGCACATGAGTATTTCTTATAGCAGTAACAGCAATATTTTGGGGTAAGTAGATCCCTGCGTTTTATATTGTTCAAGCCAGACTTGGTCCAGATCCTTGGTTGATTATTTGCAATTTTCAAAGAAAGTCGCAAGTTCTCTATGGCAAATCTGATCATTGTAAGTGGGCTGAGTACTTTTGCAAGGCACTGTAGTTCAATACTTCCAACATACAAATACAGCACATTACCATTTGCCTTATGCTCTATGAGATAAATTCCCTAATAGTCACACCATCTATGAGTTTCTTAAATAGCATTTAAAATATATGTGTGCAGTGCATAGTAAGCTTGGAACAGACCAAGAAACAAACAATCAGTCAAATTTTATTTGGTACAGTATAGCACAAAGGCAGGGGGCTGTCTCCTAGCCGCTGAAGCAGGCCAGCTGCTTGCTGAGCTCAGGAATATGCTTACCCAAGTTCACCATATGCAGTCACACTCCAAGGACACTCTACACACTAAATTGCACAGTGGTTTGGGGTCACTTTTATGTGGTTTTGGCAATAGTTTTGTGTTTCCTTGTGTGGAATAAAAATATATTTACAGCATTGTCTTTGACCAATATATGTATAACTGAGGCTGGTGTGGTAATAAACCTAGCTAAGCTCAAAATAAATAAATCGCAGAGCCCTGATGGCATTTTACCTATAGTTTTAAAAGAGATGAGAGATATTAACCTTTAACTTTAATATTCCAGAAATCGTTATTTGATGGTGTGGTACCTTCTGATTGGAAGCATGCTAATATAACAACCATATTCAAAAAAGGGGATAGAAGTAATCCAGCTAGCTATAGGCCAATCAGTTTAACTAGCATTACTGGAAAAATAATGGAAGCTATAATCCAAGTGAAAATAGTAGATTACCTGGATGCAAATAACATTCTGAGGGATAGCCAACATGGATTTAGGAGAGGTAGATGCTGTTTAATGAATCTACTGGAGTTCCTTGAGGAAACTATAAGTTAAATTGATCACAAAAAGGCATACGATGTGATCTACTTAGATTTCCAGAAGGCCTTTGATGTTCACCCCAAGAAACGGCTCTTGCTTAAGATCAAAGCTGCAGGGATTTTAAGAACTGTGGCAGCTTGGTTTAAAAACTTGTTAACTGACAGGAAGCAGCAAGCAGTTATTAGATGCACAATGTCACAGTGGGCCTGCGTTCATAGTGGGGTACTGCAGCGTTCAATTTTAGGACCACTGTTGTTCCTAATTCACAACAATAATATTGATACCAATACATACAGTAAACTGGTTAAATTTGCAGACGACAGTAAGGTGTTGCGTGGCACAGAACACTCAGGAGATCAGGGTATTCGAGGACTGGATTTATTTGCGACCAAAACCAGAGGGGGCGATCAAGAGGCGTAGTCGGGGTACGGTGCAGGAGGTCGATGAAGCCGGGGAAGTCAAGCCGAGGGGAAGCACAGGACGCAGGGAGGGCGGACACAGGTGGGAGTAGAGTTTCCGGGGACTGGAGGAGTGGACACAACGGGATGGGACTAGGGCTGTAGACAGGACAAGAAGAAGATTGCTCAGTAGGTCGTATGAAGACAACAATACCTCGCGTTGAGGTGAGTGAGACGCCGCCTTATATAACAGCCGGCTCGTGTGCAACCGATCTCACGGATTAGGAGGGCGGATCCGTCAGGCGGGGGCGTGGTCTGGACCTGACATAAGGTCGGTAGTGTAGCAGATACTGATGAAATTTAACATAGATAAATGTAAGGTAATCCATGCAGGGAGCAGAAATATACAGTGCAGATATTTTATGGGTTCCACTGAAATAAAGGTAGCTGATTACGAGAAAGATCTTGGTGTGTATGTTGATGCTTCCATATCCCACTCTCGCCAGGTTGGGGAAGAAATAAAAAAGACCAATAGAATGTAGGGTTACATCTCTAGGTGTGTGGAGTTTAAGTCAAGGGAAGTGATGCTATGATTATATAATTCCTTGGTAAGACCCCAGCTAGAATATTGTGTGCAGGTTTGGTCAACATACCTTAAGAAGGACATTGCTGTCTTGGAAAAGGTACAACGTAGGGCTGCGAGAATGATTCCTGGTCTTAGAGGAATGTCTTATGAGTAGAGGTTAGCTGAGCTGAATCTGTTTAGCCTTGAGCAAAGGAGACTAAGGGGGGACATGATCCAGGTATATAAGATTCTAACAGGTCTGGATGCTGCTCAGCCAAATAGCTATTTCAATATCAGTGTAAATAATAGAACTCGTGACCATAAGTGGAAATTAGCAGGAGAACATTTTAAAATTAATTTGAGGAAGCACTTCTTCACACAGCGTGTAGTTAGAGTATGGAATAGTCTTACTGCTAGTGTAGTGCAAGCTAAAACCCTGGATTCCTTTAAATCAGAGCTAGATAAGATTTTAACAACTATGAGCTATCGGTTACGTTCTCCCCAAACAAGCTTGATGGGCTGAATAACTTCCTCTCGTTTGTAAATTTCTTATGTTCTTATATAATAAAAGTGCTTTTTGGTGGTTTCTGTGTTTTTTTTATTCATATAAATTTTCATTGCGACCCCTTGATTGTGTCCTTAAGTAAGTCATGACTTACATGACATGAATGAAGTGTATTTTTCACTTCGAGTGTGTTTGTTGTAATGTACTGGTTGTAACAGTGAAATACACACCATTCTGATTTATTTTTTCACACACAAACACTATTCTTGTCCAGTCTTGAAGAGGAGGCATGGTGACTACTCAGATTAAGCATTGCCTCTGTGACATAATATACATGAATGTTAGAAATTTTCTTCATTCTTTAATTATAGTATGAAAAGTGTGTGATTGTGAATACACCATACGTATGACTTTTTGGTTTGCAAGCTTTAAGTTTTAAGCAACGGCAGCTTTAAAGCATCTGATCAAAAGACACTACTTTTAGTCAACTCCAAATTGCTCGTCCATTGTTTTTTAATGTCAATGGTTGTGCCTGTGAGCTCTGTAAATGGGATCTGAAATATTTAGAAGCATATCTGAAGCAGTTGATACCTCCCATACCAAACTGATATCTATCATTATCTTCATCCATTTGGGTCACAAGGAAGCTGGAGCCAGCATCTTCAGTTGAGAGGCAGGGTATACCCTGGACAGGTTGCCAATCCACCACAGGGCCAACACAGACAAACACACTCACATTCACACCTATGGACAATTTAGAGTAGCCAGTTAGCCTAATCTGCATGTCTTTGGACTGTGGGAGGAAACCGGAGCACCCAGAGTAAAGCCACACATGCACAGGGAGAACATGCAAACTCCACACAGAAAGGCACACTGGGTGACCCCAGGTATCGAACCCAGGACCTTCTTGCTGTGAGATAACAGTGCTAATCACCGTGCGACTGCAAACTGAGATCACATACAGCAAATAATATTTATATATAAACGTGGACAAATTTGTTGTTACCCTTACAGCTCATTGAAATAATGCTTCATATCTCCTGAAAAGCAATTGTCTAATGTATGCCTACATACCTATAGTATGTAAACCAATAAAATTGTGAAATTATTTGTTGTTTATTTTACAAAGATATACTAAAATAGAATGGACAGAATTATTGGTACCCCTAAAGAGACTATTTATCCTTCCATTGTAGGTATATTTTGTTTGGTATCACTGTGTGCACCACACTGAACATGGACCAGAGAAAGCAAAGGAGAGAGCTGTCTGAGGAGATCAGAAAGAATATTATAGATAACCATGTTAAAGGTAGAGGCTATAAGACCATCTCCAAGCATCTTCATGTTCCTGTGACCACAGTTGCTAATATTATTAAACAGTATAAGGTTCATGGGACTGTAGCCAACCTCCCAGGACATGGATGCAAGAGGAAATGCAAGCCCAGGTTGATCAGAAGAACAGTGCGGATGGTAGAAGAAGAGCCAAGGAAACCATCCGAAACCATTCAAGCTGAGTTCCAAGGTCAAGGTACGTCACTTTCTGATTGCATCATTCGTCATATTATGACCAATAATGGGCTCCATTGAAGAAGACCCAGGAGGGCTCCGCTACTGACAGAAAAACATAAAAAAAGCCAGAGTGGAATTTGGCAAAATGCATATTGAGAAGCACCAAAGTTTCTGGGAGAATATCCTTTGGACTGATGAGACAAAACTGGAGCTTTTTTGCCAGTCACATCAGCTCTATGTTTACAGAAGGGCAAATGAAACTTTTAAACAGAGGAACACCATACAGTACCTACTGTGAAACATGGAGGTCGGTTTTGTTTCAGGGCTGCTTTGCTGCATCTGGCACAGGGAACCTTAAATCTGCGCAGAGCACAATGAAGCCTCAAGACTACCAAGGCATCCTGGAGCGAAACATACTGCCCAGTGTCAGAAAGCTCAGCCTCAGTCGCAGGTCATGGGTCACTCCAAGAAGCTAATGACCAAAGACATACAGCTAAAAGTACTCAAGAATGCCTGAGAAAAAAACATTGAACTATTCTTAAATATCCCTCCATGAGCTCATATTTTAATCTTATTGAACATCTATGGAAAGATCTGAAAATTGCAGTGTGGAGACGCCACCCTTCAAACCTGAGACAGCTTGAGCAGTTTGCTCTGGAAGAGGGGGCCAAACTATCTGTTGGCCAATACAGACGTCTCATTGTGGAGTACAGATATCGCTTGTTGGTAGTCATTGCTGCAAAAGGTGGCGACACAAAATATTAAATTAAGGGTACCATCTTTTTTGCCATTTTCATTTGTTGAATTATATAAAATATTCAACCTAATCAATAATCAAAACCAAAGTCAGATTTATGATAAATATGGAATGAACAATAAGGGATGCTATTAAACTCAGTTATTTCAGAGACAGTTGTGTTTTTTTTGTTTTTTATGGAAGGGTACCAACAAGTTTGTCCACGTCTGAATACATGCATATTTATGTGGAGTTTGTATGTTCTCCCTGTGTCATGTGGGATTCCTCTGGTTGCTCCAGTATACTACCACAGACCAAAGATATGCAGTTAATTAGCATCTTTAAATTGCTTGTATTGTGTGATGCTGTGAATGTATGTGCCCTGCAATGGACTGGAGAGGCCATAATGTACCCAGACTCAGTGATTTGTGCTTGATATCCTGACCAATAAATGGATGAAATGATCAAGTCCATGTGTGTATTATATGGCACTTGAAAAAATTTGACGAGGGAAGGAAGGCAGGCTGGCAGCATTGCTTTGTTCCCCAGTCAAACGGGCTTGGTGCCAGGTTTGTCCAGGTGGGAATAGGCTCTATGATCATCTAAATCAAAGCCTTTTCCATACCTATCTGTTCTTGCAGAGGGTCCAGGTAGCCTGTGACAAGGAGCTGTTTCAAGACCAGCTCCTCAAAAGTCTTTATGATGTGTGAAGTGAGGTTAACTGGACTGAAGCCATTGAAGATGCTGGAGTACCTGTTCTGCTGTAGCTTGCACTTCTGTTTGCCACTGCTGCACATTTTCCCCCTCACAAGCAGATTGTTCAGTTCCCCGTCCACCTGCCTGATCTCCTCCTTGTATCTGGATCAGAAGGCCTGTCCAATAGGTACTTCAGGTCCTTTGTGAGCCATGATTTGCTATTAAAAAAAGACTCTATCTTCATGGTGTCACGCTGTGAGCCGGAAAGCAGACGAAGGAGGCAAGAGTAGCCGGACTGATGGGTGAACGGGGTTTATTAAGTAAAATAGACAGGGCGAACATGCACGCACGAGGACTCATAGCTATCATGGACGATGACAGTTCTGGGGGAAATTAACCGAGACGCGGAGTAAATACAGAAGACAAGCTGAATTCAACGAACAACAGGTAAGAACAATCAATGACAAGGAGTCATTAGGGAGGTCCCAGAGGGATCCCACTCGAGCTCCTCCTCCTCCCCGGAGGAAAGAGCGGCAGTCAAACAGTCTGGGACCTCCTTGTGGACTATGACCAGGGCTGGGGAGACTGGAGTAGGGACCGGGACAGGTGGAGACTGAGCCAGGGCAGCAGGCGTGGCCACAGGCAGTGCAGCCGGAGCTGTAGGCATGGCCACAGGCGGCGCGACTGAAGCGCTGACGGGCGAGATGGGCTGGACAGGCAGGACAGGCGAGCCGGGCTGGATGGGTGAGACGAGCTGGACAGGCAGGATGGGTGAGACAGGCTGAACAGGCGGCGCCTCGGCAGGCACCTCGGGCGTGCAGACAGCAGAAGGTGCCTCGGCAGACACCTCGGGCGCTGCAGCAGCGGGCGGAGCCGTGGGCAGAGCGGCCAGCGGGTCTGGAACAGGCAGGTCCGGAACTGCCCCTTTAAGGGCTTTAGGGACCCGGGGAATCGCATCCCACACTGCCCTGGCTCCCCTGTTAACCAGGCGTAGTTGGAAGTGGGGTTGCCTCCGCGCAGGTGAGCGGCTGGAGCCGCTTCTCCTTTAACCGGAGGACGAGCTGCTGCAGGGGGAAGCGCACTTCCACCATTACGTGCTTTTCCGTCCATGGGGTAACCCCCTGGAGGAGGTCCCATCTCTGCTCCACCAAGCTGAGCAAACAGGGGTCTTCTCCGGCTGATCTCGCCAAGATACCACCTCGTGCAGCAGGACGAGGCAGAGGTCTTTGCCCTGCTGTGGTGCGTCTTTCAGGAGATCTGTCATTCTGTCATGCTGTGAGCCGGAAAGCAGACGAGAGCAGCCAGACTAACGGGTGAACGGTGTTTATTAAGTAAAACAGACAGGGCGAACCTGCATGGACGAGGACTCACAGCTATCGTGGACGATGACAGATCTGGGGGAAACTAACCGAGACGCGGAGTAAATACACAAGACAAGCTGAATTCAACGAGCAACAGGTGAGAACAATCAGGCATTAACACGAGTTAACGAGGTGGGCGTGTCACACAGGAGGATCGGACGGAGCTGGGCGTGACACATGGGCACTACGTTATCCTTACAGAAGTGAATGTAGTCCACGATACCATTCTTCAATGTCCTCCATTTGTGACAGAACATTGTCCCAGTCCTTCACCCCTAAGTAATCCTGCAGAGTCTCCTCAGTGTCCTTCATCCACTTCCCTCGCAGTCCTGGTAATGACTGACAGCTGCTGAATGATGAGTTTGTATAACAATGAAATGTACCAGATTGTGGTCATATCTACCCAGAAGTGACAGATCAAATTATACGCCACCCTTAGCATTGGCATCAAAACACTTCAACAATTATTCAGTCCCACAGCAAAAGCATGAAAATTCATGGAGAAATTTATAATAAAATATTTGTTGAGAAAAATTCATCCTTAAAGCCACTTGAGTGCTGAAGGAGAGCCTTTATCCATTTGCATTTTTGTCAGGTGCCTCTTTGTGTTTCCTAAGCTGTGATGCGTGAAATCTGTCAGTGTCCGGCGTGAACTGTTTTCTCTCATTTAAGCTGTACTGGAAAATAGCGTTCCATTTCAGCGGTTAACAAATGCAAGGTTGCACATTGGCTATTTAAAATCCTTAGGGAGAAGTGTTTTGACAAGACGACAAAATAATCGAAAAATCCAGTTATGAACAGTTTCATATTTCCACAAGGTGGCAGTGTTTGCACACTGAAAGCAATCAATAGGAGGTTTTTACTCGTTGTTCATCATGGTCTTTAGGCCAAAGCTTTTATTCCTTCTGCCTGTGAGGCTAAACTCCTCGGTCACTTCTTTGCACAATTTTGCAGCACATACAAGGGAAGAAGCTTCAGATTTAGTAAAAGGGGTATTTAAATTTAAATTATTTAAATGGTAGGTACAGCAAAAGAATTTGCTCATTAATTAAAAGAGAATTAACTCATGGTAAGGCAAAGATGAATTGACTTCTATTGTTTTTAGCTGGGTGCCATTTTTTATTGACTTATTGAATTATTATTATTATTATTATTATTATTATTATTATTATTATTATTATCATCTTATTGAATGTAACAAAGGCATGTGTCATAGCCCAAGGACTTACACAGGCAGTGCTGTTAAGTGAACCTGTTTCCACAAGCTACAGGTCCTATAGCTCAGCTTTAAAAACACTCAGAATTTAGATACGACGATGTGGGCAGGATAAGGCAATCTGTTGCCCTGGGTCATCATAATGTACTTCACGTTAATAGTGCTTCCACAATCTGGCCCTGTTGTTGTCTGTCCTTCTTTCCAACTCCAACACAAATTAGGTAGAAGTTTTATAGAGAGAAAAAATTTTAAAGATATTGTAAATATTGACAGCTGAAACTGGACCTCAAACTCTTGACAGTTTTTTCAGTATTTTTTCAACTAAACAATTTTATTCTCTCTGCTTACAACAAATGAATAATTTGCATCATATTTAAAAAGCCCCTCCCCTTGTGCGATATTTCATAAAAGTATCCATAGAATTTTATTATTTCCCTACTCTGTGTGTTTTATATCATTTAACAAAAATGTTTAATTGAAAGCATGGCTCCCCCTCTGTCATTTTAATCTAAAGTCCCTGGAAGCCATAGGAACACAAAAACTGATTGGAAAGATTTCTGCCATGATCGGAATGATCTTGTGCTTGACTTTTCTCTCTAATAGACTTCACTAATCTCTGTGACCTTCTGGCACTGTATCAAACTGGAAACTGCTAGCATTTTGTTCTTACTGATGACCCCATAGAACTGCTAGTCTAAGAAACTGGCGAAATAAATTTCTCAATTTCCTCAACAAATCACAATTACTTTAGTTAATTAATTAGTGGAGTATATACAGTATACAGTGCATGTGTGTGTATACACACACACACACACACACACACACGAATACGTAATAAAAATTATTCTCAAACCAAGTTATTATGCAAAGAAAACTGCTGCACCGCAGTATGGTTAGGGTGAGGAAATATGAACAGGGTCAGCTTATAAATTCAGTTTGTTTTCCTGGTAAGGAGGGGAAGAACAGTGAGAAGTGTGCTCCTATGCACGACTCTTCTGATAATATGCATGTGTATTGTTTATTATTTAGCATTATTTCTTGATTTTTTTGTTTGTTTTTGATATGTATTACTAAGTCTGTTAATGTTTTATTTTCAGCTCACTCCAAATTAGCTCACTCATAGACCATTGTCTTCCAAACCCAAAAATGATATGCTGCTATTTGGTCCCAAATCCCTGGAGTGTGCAGTTGTACCACCCTTCTGAGTTTACAATCATCACTGCCGGTTTGTATTGCTGAGCAATCCACCTACACCTTAAAACTGCAATGGTTTCCCTTTAACTCTGCTGTGAATAATCTTAGTCCCCCTCTTTCAGGGCCTCTCATTGATCTGTTACTTTCAAAAGCAGCAGTGGTTTTTCACTGGAACTGTACATTCACAGATATGCTTCCTGAGGATTTTGTATTTATCAGCTAAGATATTCTATAAAACAACCTCAGGAAGCCTGCCTAGGAAGACATTGGGCTGAGCCCTAGAAACAGACCTCTTGTCATGCCCCGCGTGTCCGATCCTCCCGTGTGCCACACCCCCCTCGCTACCTCGTGTGGAATCCCCGTGTTACCAGCTGTGTAATCTTGTTCAATGTAGTCTGGTGTACTTGAGTACTTCCCTGATCGTCTTCCCCCAGTCCTGTCATTGACGTTGCTACCTGTTTTGGCGCTTGTGCCTTGCTGTTTTCCCAATAAAACCCTCGTTTCCCCGACTCCCTGGACTCCCACTCTTCTGTTCCCGCTCCGTGCCCATTTGCCGCGTAGCACCACTCTAATGTCTCGTGTGAAAGGATGTAGGCCAAGGGCTTTTGGCAGCACAAAAATACTGTATGAATAGAGTTGGACCAACTTATAATTTAACTATGAACCAAGGCCACATGGTGGCTTCACGACTGCCACAAGCTACCTCAGCAACTGTTAGAAAATCTCCTAAATCTCACTTTGAAAAGGAAGAAGAACAGGCAGTAGAAGGGCATTTGCTCTGACCAAAAGATTTTAAAAATTACTTGCATTAAGTCCTAGTAACCTCAGAACCCACATTTCTGTTCCACAGCAGTGGCTGTCATTCCCTTTATTTAGGAACAAAATTATACCCTTTCCTTGTTGAATGACTGAGTTCCATTCCAATGACCTGGCTATTAAGCAAAATTATGAGTGAAAATAACAGTAGCCTAGGTGTGACCACAACTGCTGGTTGCTGCCATTTCATTCTGATAAAGTTCTCATACAGTTATGCCAGCATGCAAAAAATTTGGTCTTAAATGCATGCATTGTTGGGAATTTATTTATTTTTTATTACTGACCTACAGTAGCTATGAATGAGTAGCTAACCGAGGCAGCTGTTGAAGAAGAAGAAGGTATAGCTGTATAGCTCAGTGAAGAATATGTTTGATAGATTTTTCTTTTTTAATCTGGCAACCTGGGGCAATAGTGCTAAACGCTAAACCTGTTAGCAGGATTGAATCGAGGGAGAAGAATGATGAAATGTTGGCTCCAGGCAGTAGTTTTCTAGTCAAATTTAAACAGCAGGTTGTAATATATCCTTTTTGTCTAATCGACAGCAGACTTTTATAGATCAAGCCACAATATCTGGACTAATGAGGAAAGAATTGCATTTCTTATTGTCAAAAAGTAATGCAGAAATCAATTTGTTATGCTCATAGTGGAATAGGCAGCTTGTGAGTATAGAACTTCATTTTTGCAATATCACTGCAAAGAAAATTGAGGCAAAATTTTTGGGCATGTTTTTAGAATTTCTAAATCAATTCTTATTGATTAGGCAAATGACCTTCATGGCTCACATAATGAAAGAACTATAAGACTTATATAATGTTTATATATCAAGCGGTCTATCTGTAGTGTTAGACATCTTGTGTATTACTTCCTCTGTTTTTTTTTTTTTTTCTGCCCACCACCACCCCCCCACTTCGGAGGACAACTTTATTTTACATTAAATTCAATTGTACACATTGTGGC
>JAODKF010000138.1:4159339-4171958 GCA_026779585.1 Mormyrus proboscirostris
TTCGGAGGACAACTTTATTTTACATTAAATTCAAGTGTACACAGTGTGGCTGCTCCGAACTCACCCGTCCTAGTACCATAAAAAAAAAAAAACATAAAAGGGGAGGATACAGAAACAACAACAACAGACACCCATCATCACGAGGAGAGGGGGGGGGAAGAAAAGGAAAACAAAGGTATACAAAAACAATCATAACAATCTAGGTAGGATGGAGAATATTCTGTGTAAGGGAATACAGAAAACAAACAACATAAGAAACTTATCTCTGTTTCTGATCTGTTCATTGACTGGATTCATAGCCGAATCAGCATGCCAGGTCCCACTGATCGAGTAGCTTATTAGCATATAAACCATATAATATGATCATTTTAAAATATATATTAAAATTCTTGCTGTTCCATCACCTGCTATTAAAATCTGGAGTAATTAGCTGTACTGTAGAATAAGTATTTTGAAGGTTAATTGGATTCAGACATTACAATGAGTGATATACAATGGCTATTGGCTGAAGTTTTGTCTTGTTTTACTGTAGCATGATGTATACTTCTCCGTAATGACCTCCAGTGATCATCAAAGTGTGTTCTCATTCATGGTTTCTCAGTTTTATGTTTAAAGTTGTGCATGCTGTGTACGCTGCTTTATATCTCAGCTAATCTCTTATTTTATAAAGTATAATTGTTACAATATGGCAGTCTATTTAACAGACATGTACAAGTTGAAAAAAATAAGTTTCAATTACCAATTAGTATTACATTAATAATTTTTTCAGGTTTTGATAGAATTTTAACTTTAAATGGCGTCACTTTTAATGTAAAATCTACAAAAGAAAATCAATATGAAATCAAGATTTTGGAATACATTACTACAGTTTATCATTATTATAATCTGGCTGAATGTTGTGTACTTTTAATTTATACAGTTACAATACCGTTTACAATATTTCAGTGTTGTTTGGTTGCTTATATTTTTGTATTAGTTTTCCATATAGAATGGACCCATAAACATTCAAACCATTACAACTGTTCACTGCAAGTCTTCCATTTCTGTGATGGCAATACACTGCACTACACTTAACGATTCTTTCTGCGGAGTAATGCCATGGCGATGTCTAATGTAGAGTTATATCTAAGGTCAAGCATATAGCAGCAAAGATATGGTTAAGCTGTAATGCCCTGATGTAGGTTAGGTTAAATTATTTTGAGTGCTTTTTTTTTCGGAGAAATCCCTCTCGGGGACTATGGGTAATATCTGTATACACAATGTACAGTGTGAGATAAAAGTTATCAGCTTAACCGTGTGCCTTTAAATGTATGGCAGGAAGAGCTATTTCTTCAGTCTGGTATGGACATCTGTTGCGACTGACTAACGACGGCATCACGTCCATGGGGGTGAGGAGAAAGAAAACCCCAGAGGCAGCTTTGAAACTGGGATACCGCCCAACCTCCCCCCCCCTCCCTCAAAGGGAACCTTATTTCAAGTTAACACAGTAGTGAGTAAGTCCATATGCGGATACGTGAGATCAGACGACCGGACTGAGGCACACAGGATGGGGAAGCACAAACTGGACAACGAGTGGGAGGTGGAGAGCATCACATGTAATCACACATATGGAAATATCATATTATAAAAAGTGAAAATTTAATGTCTGTTACAGGAATAATTGAGCAGAACAGTCTGCAGTAATTGGAAACTTGCTTAATTTTAGAGGTTTTCGCTCGCTCAGACTTTACTTCAATGTTCTATCTGTCCAGTGGTTTGGAAAATGGCTGCTGGAGAGTCAAGGGTATGTGACCATTGATACAGAGTTTATTAGCTTTTTGGCGGGGGGATTTTTGGCGTGATTGTTTGGTGGGTGTAAGTGCAACAGTAATTCATGTAAAATGAAAAAAATGCTTATATATTATGAAATACTAGACAAAGCAAATTTATTCACAAGTCAATAGCCAGTTGCTATCTTGCAGTGTCTGAGTGGATCCTGGATGTCAAAATGAAGGTATGTCTGCTAAGCTAAGCCCTACTCCAGCAGATCAATTTCCCGTCTTCTGTTCTTCCTAAATCTTCTTAAATCAGTCCATCTTTACTATCTGCTCACACCAGAAATAACACCCTGTCAATGCTTGTCACAATGATTATCTGAACATGGAGATGCATTCAAGACATGAAGGACTGAGTCTGCTGGGAAATGTAAAGAACACAAGTAGACTGCTATGTTTTTTTGTTATTGTTTTGTTTTTTTTTTTTTTGCAGAAATGCCTTTACCATAATGCTCATCTAATAATGTGCTTCTTTGTGAGATGATGTAGGAAATAATATTATCAAAATTGAGGAATTGTGGAAAACAAATTGTTATTTAATTTTCTTATGAAAGTAAAATAAATAGGTTTATGGTAAAAAGATGTATGAGAATTATATTGAAATGACAAACCTCAAGTTCTAGTGTTCCCACAAAAATGAAATATCTGTGCACAGGTAATAAGATGCTAAGTGAGCCTTGTAAATTGGGAACTTTGACTGTGATATGCACCCAAGGTCGATAAAGGTAGGGATTGCCAGAGGGCAGCTGGTGTACTGACTGAATGCAGTCAGGAATTTACAATAAGCCCCGGGGAGATATTCTTTATGAACACCAGTGTATGTTGAGTACTTAGATGCCCTGAATTAAACGTGGAGTGTATCCAATTTAGAACAGAGGAACATGCTGAGGTCGGAACAAGTTCTACCAGCTGGGCATGCAGATGCAGATAGATGGGAAGTGAAGGCCTGCTGAATTTGACCCATCATATCCCACCTGATGGGAGCAAAGATGCACATGCAGAGCAATACAGTTGTTGGGACATCCTGTGGTTTCAAGTAAAATAATGCATCTGCTTTGGAATTCTTTGAACCTGTAGGGCAAGGTGAACTGGCAGCTCATGGAAAACAGGGAGCATGATGGAGGTTTTATTTCTTTGTTGTCCTGACATATTCCAGGTTGCAATGGTCTGTGACTAAAGGATGCTGAGTTCCCTCCAGCAAATGCCACCACTCTTTCCATACCAGTTAAATGGTCAAGAGTTCCCTATATCATAATTCCTATCTGATGGATATTGCACAAAAGGAACAGCAGGGTCTGGGTGTTTCAGAATATGTGCACAGGTGCACCTAGTCAACAGTTCTTCAAGTGGCCAGTGAGTGGCATTATCCCTAAGTAGTTGTAAGCTTCCCCCCTTTAGGACTGCAGTAAGTGGGGAACCTACAGTATTGAAATTCCAAATAAATCTGTGGTAAGAATTTACAATACCGAGGAATCTTTGTAACCCCTTCACTTTCAGGGGTTTAAGCTACCGCTCAACAGCTTTTTCTTTTGATTAATCAATTGAAAGTCCCCTAAGCACTGACCACATGAACTGAAGCACTAGACTTCTGTCTTATGAGATTCACACTTGTTTAGTTTCACGAAAATTATTTTTGATTGGAAGTTTCTGCGACACTAGGCAGATGCTTTATATGATCTCAGTAATCAGATTGCATGTACTCCACAGCTCCAGATTGGTGAAGTATCTTCCTTACTCTGATTGCTCCAGGGTGGCTGGGATAAGAGGTTGATGGTAGATCTACTTCACTGTTACACTGTTATACATATTCAATAAAACACATAGGGTCAAACTATTGTTGGAGATACTCAGTCAAAGCCCCCCCTCCCCCCATTTATTTTTCTCCGCATAAAAGAGGCTGGACACTGCAGGTGAGGTGGACAGCTGAATAGGTCCTTGATCCAATGCTTCCTGAATAAAATTATTATTTCATTGGACTCAGGGATTGACAGTGGGTGGATAATACCTCAAGCGATAGTGACTCCAGGCAGAAGGTCGATGGCATAATCCCATGGCCGATGAGGTGGCAGACAGATGATCTTCTTCTTATTGAAAACCTAAGCCAGGTGTAAGGCCGCAGGCTGCACTGCACTATGTGATCCCCGATCCCATTGGGGCTGTGCTGATTTCACCCCAGTCAGCTCTGAAGAGACTAGGCTCAGTCATAAATGCTGCCACACCTGGTGGACTCACATCAACCCACACCCAATAAAAAGTGAGCAATGCAGGCTCTCTCAGATACTCAGAAACCCAATCTTCCCTCTCCCTCTATGTCTCTGCTCCTTTGCTGCCAAGTCACAAAAAGTCCACAGAGAATGTCTAAATATGAATCACTGTCTAATGTTAAAACAATTCTTCATGTCTTATTTGTGTGGTACCAGTCTTTAACAAACTGTCTTTTACAAAATTTAACCCCATTGTGTTACAAACTGCTAGGGGCAGTGCATGTGAGTGATTCCAGGTGTGCTGGTCCATTGGTCCCCAACTCCAGTCCAGGCCTTCCTACTCTCCTGCACCTTATCACCAGCCTGTGGACTGTCTCCATCCCAATGAGGTCATCAGTCGGTATATAGCCACCCAGGGAGCCAATGTGCGGAGCCTCGATTTCACGACGCTCAACCTTGTACCTGCTTTTACTCTTGCCTTTGCTGTATGTGTTGTTGTTGTTACCCCTGGTGGTTCTGATATTAAGGAGCTTGGTCTGTCCTTAACCCTCTGTGTGGACGTGTTCACTGGCCTAGGTATTTAGGCTCACCGGTTGTAGGGGTGTGACTGCCATTTTCATTTACTTGTGGGTTGCAGGAGGGTTTTTGCTTGTTGTTTATTAATTTTGCTTGTAAAAATTTCAAATTGACTATACGTTTGGGAAGCTGGCTTTTCAGTGATCTATTGGTATACTTTAAGAAAGATTATAGTCACAATATTCTTATAATCTGTAATTTCCCCTGGAAAAAAAAAAAACAACATTGGGTCAGAAGTAAGTTTAACATTCAAATGAAATGTCCATTACTTGATTTAATTTGGTATTTAATATTTAATACCATAAGATATCTGGGAAGACACGTTGTAGCCAGAGTTCCCACATGGTAATTGTGATTAGCACACCTACCATGTGCAACCTTTATCAAGGAGAATTTTTTAGTGATGGCCAGATCTCTCTTGCATCTACTATGTGTATATTCTGCAGAGGTATGTATGACTTACACTCTGTGTGTTGTATTGTATATGTATAATGCCATTATGTGTCCACTTTGGGTTAGGTTAATCTCAGTATTTGTTTGAATCGATAAATTATACTTTCAAAGACAGTTGCGGTAAGAGCAGTGTGCATTGTGCAACAGCTAGCTTTTTACTGATCACCTGGGTTGGTTACAATGGAGGTGAATGGCTTCCTTATACAGTACAGTATAATAAACTTTATTATAATAAAGCAGAACAAGAAGCAAAACATCACAGGCAAACATCACATCAGGACAACATTCAGAACAACACGGTCAGACAACGCATCACAGTGACAGGTATAACTACGCAGTCAGACGACGAGGAAAATGACATCAAGAAGACATCTTGACATATTTGGTCCATATGCAGTGAAACAGACAAACAACAGGAAGTGCTTAGATGACAGAAGTACAGTTTAAAGTTGAACTGACACTAATGTTTTTTTCAGGTTAGCAATCAACAGACAATCTCATTGTCAAAACAGATTTCTCACAGCTGAAATACAGTTCAAACTTGGATACAGAGTAATGTTTCGCTACATGTTCAGTCAACATGGATAGCGAGCTATTGACTTTTTTTTTCACAAATGGGACCCCATATGAACAGTATAGTGATCTGACGACTTTGAAAGTCGTGTAGGGTGAGCATTACTAATATGAGCTTGGAGTTTGACACCCCTGACTTAAACCGTTAGACTTTACAGACTGGTTGATTGCACAGGTAGGCTGAGACACCATGAAACATTTCCAGGAAATTACGCAGCTCTTTCCCTGACCAGAAGAAAAGAGTGTCCTGGTACACCAGCTAAGATAAGTATAAGATGACTTCTGCACTGGGAGACATGATAACCATAAGCAGTGTGGAGTAAATACGCCCACTGGGTTACGAGACTGGTGACCTGACTTATACCACTGATTCCTACAGGCAGATCATTTATGGCTCTCACAGTTAAGGGTGCTGGGTAAGGAGTGACTGGGATATTTAAAGAATATGTCTATCATAATTTTACACATTGAGACAGTGAGTTATAGAGACAAACTGATCGACTAAAAATAATCAAACCTGGTACTTCAGACTAAACAAGTACAGACAGGTAGTTCTGTGTAACGCATTGGTGAGGATGAGAGGGTTGAGTAAGTAGCATCCAGATTGCCTGCAAGTAAATCAGCTGTAGTTCCCTTCTCTGCCACCACTCCTCTGAAGACAGCTTCTGTGCCTGAGCTGCAGGGGTGCTGCACTGCTCATGCTGGGTGCTTCAGGATGTGATAGCCTAGAAATAAAATGTTGTTTCAGGTGCTGGGGAGACACTTCGCTGGTTCATAAGAAGTTATCGATCGGATAGTGAAGCAAATGTGTTCCCCAAAACAGAAATGATCACCCTGACATACCAGCTTAGATTGGAGGGCATCAGCAAGTCCCTGTCCAAACACAGTATGTTGACATGCACACTAACAAAATCAAATTATTGTGTTAGTTCGACTCGAACCAAACTTTAAAGTACATGTAAGCATGTTAGTCCAACTAAAATCGTACTAAATCGAATTTCTCCAAGTCAGATTAAGGCACCCAGACTGAGCGATTGGGAGTGAATTTACTCTTGCATGTATAAATTCAAATGGATTCAAACTGGCCTACAGTAGGTACTCTGCACATGTTCCACAGTTTCCTGCTGGACTTTAAGCCGGAAGAAACAGAAGACGCTTGGAGCTTAGCAGAGTGCATACAGCACGTACAAAATGCATAGTGCTGTAAAGCTGTCCAATTCACTGCTCAACTGAAAGGGTGCTTTTCCACTGCACCGGGTACCGTACAATTGGTACTTCCAAAAGGTACCAAAAGAACGGCATTTCGAGGTGTTGGTTTTCCACTGGCATAAAAATGGGTACTGGCACAGAACAACTTCACAATGAGAGGTGGGGTATTTTGTACTGAATTTGAAAAATGTCTGTAGTAGGACTGGATTAGGTGTGATATTAGGACCAACATACCATGTGAAAGGAGATTATTCCGACGGAAAAACTATTCCGACTTGGGTGATGTAATTAACTTTATTCGTGAGCAACTTTTGCATTCTGGGCAACTTCATGGTTATCGACGGATGTATGCAAAATGCAGAATAAATGAACTTCATGTGAGAAAAGAGGATGTGCATTTCATTCTAAAAGAGCTTGATCCAGCAGGAGTGGAAACGAGACGATTGAGATGTCTCAGGAGACGCAACTACTTCTCCAAGGGGCCCAACTTCATCTGGCATGTAGATTTCTATTACAAACTTAAAACATTTGGTTTATGCAGTAATGGGTGCTTTGACAGAAAAGCCAAATACCAGAAAAGTTAATTATATTGAATTTGACTATCACCAAATGTGATAATGAAATGTTTTCACAGGATGAGCTGGATGATACGGTCAGAGTATGGGATGCACACACCATTAGGCATTCTCGCAACCTGAATGTCCCCAGTGGTCAGCCAAACATGATGTACTCACTGCCTGAGCTCTACGAGACCAGAGACTTCCTTGCCCCTGTAGAAAACAACCGCTTTGAGCTGTGCAAAAATGAGTGTGTTTTTCGTTAACCAATACCATGTGATACAGATGTTTATGTATTATGTAACTTTGTTATGCCTGAAAGTCATCTTACTCTTCCAAGAGACCCTTATGATGCCATAAACCTATATCTTCAACTGAGAGAAAAAATTATTGCAGTTTTGTGGGTACATAATTTAAACATTCAGTTCTTTTGCTCACTTGAACAGCGGAATGGTTTGATGTGAAATATGCTGTTTTTTTAGATGTAGAAACCATTGAATAAAATTTAAATTGAAATGAAATTCTATTCTCACTTCCCATAACATCTTTTGATCTTACAGACAAATGTCTAAAATCTATTATTTGGCCTTGCTGTTCTGATATTGTACTTTTGGTCTGTTAGTATTGCAGGAACCTTTTGAATAACATCAATAAGGGAATATTGAACTGAGTGGAAATCAGGAATCATAAATTCTTTACTACTAGTAAAAGTAATCAAAATTTAATCTGTATCAGCTAAAAAGTAATTGCAGGGATTTATCTTGAATGCTTGAATGCACGGACTGAAAGCACTACACTGCCAGTGTGTGAAAGAGGCATAATGACACCATGGTTAGAAATGACATTTTATTAATATCAAATGTAGAAACACAGAATTTTCCTGTTTTTGATTAAGGAAACAAATCTTTTGTAAACTACATGCTGGCTTAAACAAACTAATGCATAACACTGCAAAGAATCACATCAGGTAATAAAACATACATTTCCAACCTTGGACCACAAGATTGAGGTCACAGCAGAAAATTGCTGTCAGTTTGTGGACTGAGTATACGGGATCTTAATGATCTCTAGAATAAGTATAAAAGGCAGATGAGGCTGCATGAAGCACTCTTGTGTTTGTTCAATGCACTGCCGGATACATTCTAAGTCATTATCTAACTAATAGAACAAGAAAATACAGTACACATTGCATATAGAGATAAAACACATACAAAACAGTGCTAGTCCCTAACGACAGACATTACAAACAGTGACAACATAGTTGTAAGAATTTGTTATCCATCCATTTAGTAAGTAAGACGAAATTAATAAAACATTTAAACTGACGAATCATCAAATGCTTAATGACTTCTGAACATGAACTACATCAAAAAAGTGCATTACTACGGAAAGGTTTTGGGTTATATCGCAAAAGTTTTGGGTAATAACGCAAAAGTTTTGAGTTATAACACAAAACGTTCGCAATATAACGCAAAAGTTTTGTTTTATAACGAAAAACTTTATTTTTCTCCTCCTTTGTCCTCTGAGGGGCTCCATACAGTCTCACTTGATCTGTCATGGAAAAAAACCTAGCAAGTTTTGCTATTTTAATGATTATTCATTTTTAATATTATGTATTATTTGTTTAAAAATCAGTTTACCTCCTCTGCGTTTGCATGAGCAAAATGTCTTGGTATGTTGGGGTTTCTAGGGCAGGACACCTGAGGTGGGGCAGGGGAAATAAAATGTGCAGTTAGCCAAAGTAGGGGAGACTAGAGGCAGTGCAAACAGTTAGGTGAGTGTGATATGTAAGCTCCAGCAGATATGGCCATGGCAGCATGCAGTAAGTAGGAAGGAGAGGCAAGTGGGAACGCAGGCATGGGGGGTCCCTGAACATCAGCACTCCAATTCCACAAGGGGGGGTGAAGCTAGAGTGACACAATGACAGTTCAGTTCCTCCAAAGCCAATGGCACCGATCCCCACCCAGCTCTACATCTCATGCTACAGATCTAACTGTGAGTGAGCAGCTAGCTAGAGCTAGAACACTGCATGTGTTCTGTGAGACAATCATAATCATTTTCATCCTTGCTGTTTAAATCAATCCTAGAATATTTTAGAAACACTAAATTCATCAAATTTTCCTTCTTTTTTGTTTCATAAATACCCTGATATTTATTCAATAATTCAAATCCCCTCCCCCATGCATGTATACTGGGACAAGGACAGCAGTCCGATTAAATGGCATAATCAGCTATAACTATAGCTCGATTTAGCTGCTTATGTAAATGTACTGACTGACCATTGCCTGATCATTCAATCCATTAACAATAGCTAAGGCTCAGAACTCTAAAGTACAATCCACTGCAGTTTGGGTCTCCTGCCCTGTCTGAAGAATGTTCCCCTGTGCTGCTTCCTTCAGCTGAATGGTGTAATACCTCAAAAATGCTTTATAAATACTGCCTAATGGACCTTGTTGAGGAAAAAACTGCTGTAGCTCACAGTAAAACTGTACCAGTAAACCGGGAAACGATAATAGGTATATGGGTAGAGTTGCCGTAATTGGTTGTTTTATGACATCTATCGAACACTGTAGGAAGAAACCATTGCAATTATCTGGAGAGCCATTATACTTGGTCAGGCTGACCTCACCCTGTGCCCACCGTTCAGTGCAGAAGAAGCAACCAAGTCATGAAGGGCTGGGTGATACAGTATGGCTGAAAAACAATATCTCGATATTTTATCAATATTCAATATATATTGTTTAATATATTACTAAAGATTCCTTTAAAATCCACTGTAAAAACACTTTACTTAAGGGCATGTTTTTAGTAATTTTTGAACAAATTCATAATGTATCGTAATACAGTCATAAAGTATTATAAACTTGGCTGTAGAGGCATGTCACATTATAGCCATATTATAGCTTTATTATGCATTATGACTGCTTTATGAAGCTCTCATCTACAATGCACTATAGATACATTTATAATGCAGTATAAAAGCATTCTTAATGCTTATACCGACCAATATCATACATTATAAATATGAGATAAGAGCTTCATAAAGCATTCATACTGCATAATACACATGCCTATAATGTGTTACGCCTATTGATAAATATTTATAGCCATGCTTATAATGCTTTATGAATCCGTTATTTGTTATGATTTTGTTTATAAATTACTAAAAACAAGGTCTTAAGCACAGTGTTACTATATTTTTTTAAAATCTGGATAGAATATCAGAATGAATTATGGGCCATCAATGCCAACCAATCAGGTGTTCTGGCGCCTATTAAGGTTACATGTAAGAAGCTCACCCTTAAGTAATCTCTTAAGAGATTGTTCAGGAAACAGACGAAAAAAAGAAATATATTTCATAAGATATAGCTTTAGAATCTTTGTAAGATGGTAAGAGTCTTTATCAGGAATCGCACCCCATATCATTCAGACGAATGCCTAAGTATAATATTATTTAGTTTATTTAATTAGAAAAACTAAAATGAGAAAAAAAGTATTTCAAACATTTAACAACAAGGCAGTTCAGTAGTTAAATGAATGTGTCACGCCCTGCTCATCTGATCCTCCTGTGTGACACGCCCCCCTCACTACTTCGTGTGGCATCCGCTGTTTTGAGTTATTTTCCATCCTTAGTATCTTGTGTATTTAAGACTGCTTTAAAGCATGTATCCCCAATCCAGTCATTGACGTTATGTGGTTGCCTCCCAGGGCCCTGTACTACAAAGCGGGGTTACTGGATTATTGGGGTAACTTGATGGACATAAGGTAGTCTGGGCAAAATATAAGTGAACGAATATAAAGTCCATTTAAACTGTGGTACCTTAAATCCGACAAGTTACCCCGATAAGCCAGTAACCCCGCTTCGTAGTACAGGCCACCGATTGTGTCTTCCCTGTGATTAAACCACGTGTCCATCAATTCCCTGACTCTTGCTCCTCTGTCTCCACTCCATGCCCCGCTCACGTCGTAACAACATGAAGTCAAACTGATGCCACATAGCACTGCAAACTAATCTGTGTACCACAAACAAAAGAACATATATATTGCAAACAAAATTGATGTATTTATGGATTTTTGTCTTTGCCAAAAGTTTAAAACGTTTACGTTTTTACATTCTTCTTTACTGTAAGTATATTGTACTTTGTGATATTTCTTTCCCTTTGCACTGCATCCATTTTTGAACATGCACACACAGGCTTATTTTCTGGCACTGCCTGTGAGTATACCACGTTATTTTTACTGGCACTGCCTATGTCATGACCTGCATGTACAATCCTCATGTGTGCCATGCCCCCTGATCAACCACGTGTGCTCCCCTGATTGTGCCCAGCTGTTCTCCATCAGTCTGATATGTTCTGTTTATTTAGTCCGTGTCTGAGTCTGTTTTCCCCAGATCCATCATTAATGTTATCTGTCGCTGCTCTGTGGTTCCCCTGTCTGCCCAAAATAATAAACCCTGTTTTCCTGTATTCAAGGCTCCCTTCGCTTGCTTCCCCATCACGATCATAACAGAATGACGGATCTCGCCAAGAAGGTACCCCCCCTTGCCAATGACGTGTACATCGGCTTGGTTGATGAGGTCCTTTACTGGCTGGCCCAGCCAGAGGTCTGAGAGGACCCTGTAGCTCGGGCCTTAGTCAACCAAAGCCGGAACATCCTGGAAGAGATGTCTCTTGCCAAGGACACGCATTGGGCAGAGAATGTGTGCCACAATCTCCGGCAGCTACGAGAGGCTAACCGAGCGGAGGACCCATCAGGTCGAGCTCAACAGCAAGCGGTTTCCTGATTCGCTGACCTCCCCGGAGACTCCCAGCCTCCACCGAAAGCCCAGACCTGGAAAAAGAAGAAAAAGAGAAGCCCGAAGAGGTGCTGCCAATCTTTCTGGGAGTAGTCTCTCTCTCTCTTCCCCTGCCGAATATTCCCAGGAACCCCTTCCTGTCCTGGACCCGGTGGTATTCAAGCCAGCGGAGTCAGAACCCGCACAAACCCCAGCGGAACCTGCCCAGACACTCACCAACCAATTCTTCACCCTCCAGGAACTTTAGTGGAGGGTGATAGAGGACCGGGCTGCACAGGACTCCGCGGAAGCTGCCCAGCTCGCCGTGCAGCTGCAGTGAGAATTCGCCACCTTTAGCCTAACTTCTACTACTCCGGTTACAGAGAGCACAGTCTCCTCCACCCGACCCTGTCACCCCGCGGCCGGCTGCCACATCGCTTTAGGCAGCGTGTCCCT
>JAODKF010000138.1:4172058-4197530 GCA_026779585.1 Mormyrus proboscirostris
AAATGGCTATTTCAATATTAGTTTAAATACTAGAACTCATGGCCATAAGTGGAAATTAGTGGGAGAACATTTTAAAATTAATTTGAGGAAGCACTTCTTTACACAACATGTAGTTACAGTATGGAATAGTCTTCCTGCTAGTGTAGCAGAAGCTAAAACCCTGGGTTCCTTTGAATCAGAACTAGATAAGATTTTAACAACACTTAGCTACAGTATTGGTGAAGTTCTCCCCAAACGAATTTGATGGGTCGAATGGCCTCCTCTCATTTGTAAATTTCTTACGTTCTTATGTCAACAATAAAAATACAGGGTTTAATGTGAAAAGGTTACTAGAAACAAAATAGCTCTCTTATAGCTCTTAATTATTTTTATTAGAGAACTTACCTGCCTCTCTTTCTTCCCTCTGATCTCACCAAAATCATCAGGAAATCAAATTCTGTTTTTTTAACCTTAACAATATCTTCATCTTTTCATACTAAATTCATCAAACTCTTCAAATTTGAACAAGATTTAAGGAGAATCAGCGCACAACGGTCAGTAAACCCTCTGGAATTATTTCAATGTTTGCATATAAAAATATGATCTGATCCAAGTCATAACAACAAAAACATGGAACATTTAATATGTCTTTATTTAACAAATAATTTTACTCAAAGGGGTCTGGGGCCTGTCAGCCAGTTTTGAAGTAGTTGACATTTTTATGTATTTCACCAAAAAAAAATCTAAAAAAACTTTTATCCCAAAGTGCTACATATGCACGCACTCAGCACCAATAATCTGAGACAATTTAGAATGACATTAATCTATTTTTTTATCAAATCAACTGTAAACACTTTTCAAAAAAACAAATCTTCAGAGGTGCTGAGATATAAAAACACATTATAAACATTTCTGGACAGTACTTCTGAGCTCTGGAGCTTGTAAACAAAGGTGTTGGGCTACACATAGATGATTGAAACATTCAGAGATTTCATGTGGTTTGATTCCTAGTGTTAGAACTTTGGAGTGACATCATGTTTTTCAAAGTCAGCGGCCTACATAAAGAACACTGATGAAGTAGGTGTTAATTAACACACCTGTAATGGTTTGCATACTGTCAGTGGCTCATCAGTCTGTCATTGTCATTGTCACTGTCCCCTCACACATATCAGTTTGGAAAGTCTGTGTGAACTGTAAGAGAAGAATAAAACAAATAAAACCTTTCTACAGTTTATAACACGCACTGGATTAAATGCTGATGAATAAACAATGCAATCACATTACATTGCAAAAGTAATGCAAAACAACAACTGAATAATAGAATAATAAATTGCCTGTCCTGATCAGGATGCCAAGCTTCAAAACAGTTTCTGTCTGATTGAAAGCAAAGGTAGACATCACATGCTTTGCATTTCCAAGTTTTTTTGTATATATAATAATATAATG
The DNA here is from genome assembly GCA_026779585.1 of Mormyrus proboscirostris. NCBI lineage: Eukaryota > Metazoa > Chordata > Actinopteri > Osteoglossiformes > Mormyridae > Mormyrus > Mormyrus proboscirostris. Next base: position 4,173,484 of record JAODKF010000138.1, read on the forward strand.
ATTCACAAAATATAGTAATATTTCACTGCTATCCTGGGGCATATTTCCCAAAAGCTCCCGTTAGCAACCTTAGATAGCTGGAATCATTCAGATGCATGGTTACAAATATGTAAGTGGCTAGCACAATTAGCAAGTAGCTAGCACAATTAGCAACTACAGTATGTTTTTGTTTTTTAGGAAACATACCTCTGGGCTGCTTTTGTTTTTTTTCAATTTTGCATCGCAGCTTCACTCCTTCCATCTTTGAGCGAACAGAGAACATGTGAGTTGCATTATTTATATGAATTACCAATGTGTTTTAGTGCAAGAGTTAACATTTTCCATCAAATTTAGTCAGCAAATACAGTCCATACTATTTTAGGCCATTTTATGACGTATTTTAGAGAAACATAACGTCATGCCCCAATCATGGCGATCCTTTTGTGTGCCAAGCCCCCTCATCTACACCGTGTGGAATCTCCATGTTATCAGCTGTTTCTAGTTGTGTTAATTGCTGTTGTGTGTGTATAAGTGAGTTTGACGTCGTTCCGTGCTCCTACATGTGTCTATTCAGAAGAAATCTGCTTGGTGCCGTGACACATAAGTCAAATAACCCGAAAACTATATTTTTTGTAGTCTTATATTTGCAAAAAAAATCTTACAATAAACAGTCACATTTCTTTGAAGGGAAAATATGTGAACCTCCAGGATAATCACCTTACAAAGATGTTAACTGGAGTCAGATGTCCCCGTCAATTCAGGTGTGGGTTCAATCTGCCTACAATATAAACAACATATTTGGTTAGGTACGCTTCACAATGGTATAAATTTGTTAAAGCACATTGTCATGTGTTCAAAGGAGATTTCAGAGCACGTCAGAAGCAGAGATGTTCCAATTTATGAAACTGGAAAGGAATATAAGAAAGATTTCCAACGACTTGAGCTGCCATGAGCAGATTCTCAGATCATTTCTACTCTCCCTGGGGGTAAGCATCCTATGAATATCAGTATGAGGGCATACTGTAAAATCCTCACACGAATGTTGACGAGTCCTAGGGTGATCTCTCAGGATTTGCAAACATTTGACATTATGTGTTCATTAGTCTGCCACAAGAAAAACACTGAACGATCAGTTTTCCTTACCACAAAGGAAACTGCTGATTTCAATAAATACACTGCTGTTTGATAAAGACCATCCGCGTGTTTCACAACACTACAGAAACAATGCTGTGTAGACTAAGTTGAACTTTAAATATACACAAGTATTGTGCTTGGAGACAGCAAAACACAGCATATGAACTATGAACTCCAAAACATTATCCCAACTGTGGGGCTGCTTTGCTAGCAATCATTAAGGGACAGATGAATGAGAAATTCCATATTCTACAATTGCCAGATCAAACTCCCAACCTCAGTCCTATTTAAATGTTATGGCATAATCTGAAGACCTTATCATGGAAAGAAGTCTGGTATTTTCAGTTCAATTTTATGCATACTGTATGTCATATTTTCACAATATTACATTTTCTCAAAACATTTCATGTTTATTATCCCTGCCCAAAGCCCCCAGTGAGCAAGCCAGTGGTGACAGTCATTACGTTTACATGCACACTTAGAAAATCGAATTGCTGTGTTAGTCCAACTAAAACCAGACTTTTAAAATACATATGAACACGTTAGTCCGACTGAAATCGTACTAAATTAAATTTTTCAAGGTTGGACCAAGACACTCAGATAATGCGATTGGGAGTTGATTTACTTTAATTCTCCTGCATGTTTACATTCAAGTGGCCTAGATGCTCTGCACCTGCTCCACAGTTTCCCCCTGGACTTTGACCCGGAAGTAACAGAAGAAGCAGGTACACAGAAGCAGCCTGGAGCTGAGCAGAGGACGTACAAAATGTACATCGCTGTAAAGCTGTCCAATTCACCGCTCAAGCAAAGGGCGCTTTTCCACTGCCCCAGGTACCAAAAGAATTTCAAGGTGTTGGTTTTCCACTGGCATAAAAACTGATACCAGCGCAGAATGACATTACAACATGAAGTGGGGTATTTTGTACTTAATTTGAAAAATGGCTGTAGTAGGACTGGACCACTTGCAATATTAGTACCAACAACCATGTTATGCACATTCAATTCTTACATAGCTAGATTATGATCAGGCTTTTTCTTCAATTTGGTACGAATATATATTATAGAGTTTAAGTGTCGCTAAAACATTTTTACTGTCGTGTAAAATAACCTAGCAAGCTTTGCAATTTTAATGATTAATCCTTTTCAAGGTTATCCAATATATGTTTAAAAATCAGTTTAAAGTTTACCTTCACTGCTTTTGCATGAGCAGAATGTCTTGATATTTTGGGGTCTCTAGGGCAGGACACCTCAAGTGGGGCAGGGGAAATAAAATGTGCAGTTAGCCAAAGTAGGGGAGACTTAGGCAGTGCTAACAGTTAAGTGAGTGTGATATGTAAGCTCCGGCAGATATGGCTATGGCAGCATACTGTAAGTAGGAGGGAGAGGCAAGTGGGAACGCAGGCATGGGGGGTCCCTGAACATCAGCACTCCAATTCCACAAGGGGGGGTGAACCTAGAGTGACAGCACTGACAGTTCAGTTCATCCAGAGCCAAAGGCACCGATCCCCACCCAGTTCTACACCGCACACTATATACAGGTATAACTGGGAGTGAGCAGCTAGCTAAAGCTAAAACCAGAGTCTGAGCTCTAGCCTGAGCAAGTGTGATTTTAGTCTAGACTTGAATATTGAGAGTGAGCCTGAATCTCACTCATCCAATGGAAGACTATTCCACAGCTGAAGAGCTCTATAAGAGAAAGCTCTGCAGACTGCAGTAGTTCTTTCTACTCTAGGTACTAAAAGATATCCTGCTCCTTGAGATTGAACCAAGCAAGAAGGGATGTAAGAGACCAGTAAATCACTAAGGTATTCTGGTGTAAGGCCATTCAGTGCATTATAAGTTAATAGCAGTATTTTGTAGTCAATCCAAGACTTAACTGGAAGCCTGTGAAAGGAACATAGAACAGGACTAATATGATCAAGTAGAATAGAAGAACAGAAGAGTATATCAAATAGTATAGAAGAATTAGCCATAACAGTAAAACTACCCTTTCTTTCCCTATTTTGGAATCTAACTGGGTAGCGTTCTATGCACGGAGATCTGCCCTTCTGAATAATGTCACTTAAATTTCAAATTAAATAGAATTACATTTGAAGGGTATGTATATGTGATGATGTCATTTAGAGTTACTGATTATTTCTAGATTTCTCTTGCTTTTGATTACACTTGTTCGTTCTGGACTTCTTGTCAGACAGCATTCCACTTCCAGTAGATTTGGACATAAATTGAAACCAGTGTGATCTTGGGATGGGGACTGCAAGGCAGCTTCAGAATGGCGGAGTGTCAGCCTCTTTGGTCAGTTCGGGTCAGACACTCGCACCCGCTCAGTGTGATTGAAGCTGCAAGGTGCTCATCAGTGTGTTTGATCAATTCTGTGGCGGGACTGGCATAGTTCGGCGTGTCTCATTGATTCAACTCAGAAACCGCAAAGGGACTCGTCCACAGATTTCACGAATTCAGCTTGGAGAAAACACAACTTGGAAGCTGCAAGGCAGCCTATATTATGTAGTTGCTCTCCTTCAGTTTAGCCAACCTAAATGAATAGTCAGAGAGCTAGAGTTACTATTTCGTAGTGTCCTATGCTCTTAAGTTAGTCTTCTAGCATTTACTGGCCAGGAATTGCAGTCACCTACCTACCTAAAAATGTAGTAGAGAAAAACAAGCAAAAAGTTAATCAACACAGTTTTTTTATGGGCAGAAATGTCACACATCAATTATAATTCCAAGTAGCACACAGTGCCTACTACATAACATAAATCTTGTGATCCATCTTGTATTTTGTTACGCATTCAACTATTCCATAGCTGGAGGGAACAAATGATACAGCTGGGGTGTTGATAGTTATTACATTTTTCTCATCTGTTCCCTAGATTTTCTGACTTCTTGTCTAGATTGCCATGTTTTAAAATGGTTGTGGCACATTCGTTTAGACCATACTCCATGTTAGTAACATCACCGAATTTCTTTCTCCACCAGAGTATGGTATGTGGAGTTTGCCTGTTTTCCCTGTGTCGTCGTGGGGTTTTCTCTAGGTACTGCAGGTTCCCCTCATGGTCCAAAAACATGCTGAGGTTAATTGGAGTTAGCAAAGGTGCCGTAGGTGTGCATGTGTGAGTGAATTGTGTGTGAGTGTGCCCTGTGATGGGTTGGCGTCTCATCCTGGGTTGTTCCCTTCCTTGTGCCCATAGCCTTTGAGATCCACCGGTTTTCTAACTTTCCTAGGGATGTAACCGCGCCTTTCCTGAACTCTCACTTCTCCAAGCTTAAAACTAGTCAGGCATTTTGCAACTAGGAAAATGCTTCCCTTAACAGGGACAAGTGGTGTTCCCAGGTATCTGACTATATAACCATATCATTCAGGTGAACAACACAGTTCCAAACATCTCACAGTACCTTTGTCATTAGCCTCTGAAAGGAAGTGGGAGCATAGCACAGTCCAAAAGTCATAACGGTGTACTGTAGGAATTTATCTGCTATAGCAAAATCTAAGATCTCTAAAGCAGGTGGGGTAACCAGGAACTGCCAGTGTCCTTTCAAACGGACTAACTCGGTGACAAATTGTGCTGTCCCCTCACGGTCAATACAATCCTCGATTCTAGCAGGGGAAATGAGTCTAGTTTTGTTACATCATTGATCTTCTGGTAATCTGTGCAAAACCAATAAGTGCCATTGGGCGTAGGAACAAGACAGACAAGCAGAACACCAGGGGCTTTCACTGGAAATGGTGAGAGCATTTTCCTCTAGGTAAGCAGTGACTTTCTTTAACGAAAAACACTTTTGGTAGCTTTTCCACCAACCTTGTTGTGTGCATTTGGCGGTTTGTAGCTTTTTTGTGTTTTTTCTTTGTCATATTGGAGTCTGCCAAGTTCCTTTTGCATGGGTCCCACTTTAGAGGAATTTAACAGCAGTGGTAGAAAGTAATGAAGCACCATTACTTAAGCATTTTTCACATAGCTGTACTTTACTTAAGTAGATTTAGCTGTGGACACGTTTGACTTTTATCCTACAATATTTCATAGCAAATATTAATAATTTCTACTCTATTACGTTTCTACTTAGTATTGCGTTACATTTTACACTCCCATTGCTGTTTTTTTTTTTTAAATCAAATGACGACAGGGAAGGTAGTGCTTGGACAGGTAATATTGAGATTTTGGAGCATTTCCTATCAAAGTAAAGCCCAACGACTCAAAGCAGGATGTAGGCGTCTGAGGTTTCGAATCCTGTCAACTATTGAAAACTTTTATAAAAGCGAGATGAAACCTTTGGGTGTCGTGTTTTTTTTTTTTTTTTTTCTGGTTGGAGATATCGATTGCTATACAGTTTGTACAGTACTACATATGACAACCTTTGGATTCATTATGGAATGTGGCTCTGGGAAATGGCAAGAGGCGATCCTCGAATGTTTGTGATCAGACTTATTGGTGAATTGTGAATAATATGTTGATAATGTCATGACAAAAGTTTTAAAATCCGTACCCTGTGGCCATTAGCTGGTACGTCTTTAATAAATAACCTACACATATACGGCTTTGCAATGTGACCAAAATCTTGTATCCCGATAGCCATACATATCACAATATCACACACTTTTTCTGGAAATTCAATGAATAAATGGTTTATATAAAATGACCATGTGGGAAAGATCTATGTCTTATGACATTTTGAATTCTTTACTCGACAAATAAAATTTCAATACTTTTTCCTTTTGTTTAGAATCTTTGTGCAAATTTCCAGTTAAGCATGTGGCAAAATATAAGATATTAATATATAAATTATAAAAAGATAAACAGAAAACCGTGAACCGTGTAACATGTGCGGTAAAGACCAGACAGTGGTGTGAAATGTTGTGCAGTATATGTATGTGTGAAACCTACTGCGCAGGAGGCCACAGATGGAACAATGACAATAGGGACCTTCACGCAAATTTCACCCATGCTGCGTATATACAGTATAGAGTGTGATTTGCAAATGACAGATATAATATAAAAAAAAAAAAATATATTATGTGTAATTATAATAAGGTAGTGATTGGACATAATAGATGTTTTCCCATTGTCACATGATATATGTTGTCATATGGCACAAATATCAGTGATAGTTAGTTTAGTAGTTTAACTATTGTTAAACTGTGTGGCTGACAGCATGTACCTAGACATGCTTATCAGTATTAATCATGGTAACTGGTTAATTATGTAAACTTAATTTCAGTTAACAATGGAATATATTTCTGAAACACCTATTATAAACTGGCATTTCATGTTTTAAATGTTTAAATTGGAAAATACAGCACAATTATACCTACGTTTTGTATTTACCAAAATATATGTACAGTACACACTTAATGTCATGTTATACAGCTGTATCAGGGACTACAAGCTCAAGTATTTTTACTTAAGTGCTTTAAGTATTTTTACAAGTAAGTACTTCCTTACTTTCACTTACCTGTAAGTAGGAAGGCGAATGGGGTACTTCAGCTTTTACTAGAGTACATATATGTTTATTTATACTTAAGTAAATTCTTTGATTACTTGCTCCACCACTGTTTAGCAGGTGGTATCAAGCAGATTTGTTACTGATTGCAGGTTTTTTCCGTTTTGAGGTACTCAAGGGGGGACTGCAGAGTGAGATGAAGGAGGCCCTACTGATGGAACCAGTGAGGCAGCAGATCTTACCTGAAGGAGAGATCTTGGGTGTTGTGTCACGTTGGACTTGTCTGGGGACTTCGGTATGGTAGAAGCAGGTCCTGAAGTGGACAAGATCACAGGCTTAGATCCCGTTGATCTCCCTTCTAGGAATCTCATGCTGGAAATAACGCTGAAGAGTATTGGAGCTGGAGTTGAGTTGGCCACAGTATCAGACCCAGCTGCTGCAGGTCCGCGCTATGGAGCTTAAGTCGACAACGGATGTGAGGTTGAAGGAATTCAAGCTTCAGCTGAGAGCTGCTCCCCCTACTTATCCTCCAGCACCTTCCAGAACAGTTCTTCCGTGCCAAAGACACGTCAGCACCCCAGTGAAATCCCTCCTATCCTCGCAGATCCAGTTCACTGTAACCAGAATGCAGTGACAGGAGCAGTGAACACCTGATGGACCTGCTAGACACAGGCGTCACAGCGGCACATAAAAACAGAATCACCTCAATACTGTAATATTATGTGTAATATGCTTTGAAATGTGCATAGCTTTACATCACCATACGTGAACATATGCAAATTTGAGGAGCATCATTCATTGAGGTCCTTGATGACGTGCCCACACATGCAAATTTTTACTGCGTGAGGGTGGAAATATCGTGTCTCTAATTCTGTCTCTCAGTTTATTCCCCGTTTGGCATGTCATAACATCCTGGCATTTTTAAGAGGAATTGAACTTGAGGCATATGACTCCGATAGACTGAAAAATTTGGAACCAGTTATCAACTTGAATGATTCTCGATTCCTATACTTACCAACGGATAATCTACTGTACCAGGGACATTAAGAAACCTAGACACTTTAACATTTCAAGAACATTCAGACATTATGTTTCCATACATTAATTATAACATTCCTAGAACAATATATTGCCAAGCTAACTTGGTTTATAGTCATCATGAGCCCTCATGGTCCTTTCTCTCCTGTGCAGTCTGTGATGTTTTATTTGTTTTGTTCTAGGGTTAATGTATTGCACAATTCACTGAACATATTAGAGTCACGGGCAGCACTGCTGAGTTGGCGGCAGCAGTCGGAACGTGTCATAAACCAAACAATCTTTATTGTAACGCACAAATCAGATGAGCTTCTGTGTTCAGAAATATGTGGGTGTCCAGACTACAACGTTCACTTAATGAATGAAATGGAAGAATTTTATTTTGGTTGTACATTTTGGGAATCTATAAGGATAAACATAAATACTTTGACAACAAAATAGTTTTAAATGTTTAAATGTACCTGCAAGTAAGTATAATTGATGATAAATGGGTAAAATAATAAATGTGCATAGTTTTCTGCCTTGTTCATTTAATGTTTGTTATGTTTGTAAATGTCTAACTTTTTTTTTTTAAAAAAAACTTTTTATTTTTGTATCAGTACCCTTTTTTCTCTCAAGAGGCTCTGCCAATTTGCCAGGCCACAGTTGTAAATAAGAAACCTGTTCTAAATCTGTCTTGCCTGGTTAAATAGAGGTTAATAAATTCTGGCAAGGTTTAACAACCGCTTGTAATGTCTAAATGTCCTTCTTTTGAAAATGCATGATATTCTATGTGTGCTGTGAGATTCTATATTCTATATAGCTGGCCATAATCATCATGTACATTTTATTATTTTCCACATTAAACTTCCTAAGGCATGAGGATGGTACAGGGGGAATAAATCAATTAAGTGATTTAAAAATCAAGAGTAACAGAAAAGATTAATCAATCAATCAATCAATCAAAATATACTAATGTTTATTGACACCCCCCCCCCACACACACACACACACACAAACACAATCCTGTACTGGCTGAGCAATGGGAATATTCATAGATGGAATCAAATAGATATATTCCAAAGACTAGGCTTACTTACATGCATAAATTCGCTCTCCATTTAGTCCCCAGCTGTGCTGATTACTTTGTTTTCTTGTTCTGCTCTAAGGAATGGGATCAAAGTAGGAGGATTATTAATCTCTTTTCACTTGTTTTCCAAAATATCAATCAGTATTGCATTTCTTTGTTATAAAGCAAGCAGGACAGAATAAGGAAGTATTAAACATGCAGTTCAAAGGCACGCTGTCTTGGTCATGGACAGCTGGTGGAGCTGATCTCTGGAAGGTGAGTTTCTTTTGGAGGCACAGGATCATAAGTCTTGCTTGAACCGAGAAGATGGGACCTCTTATACTAAAAGAAAATGTAAAAACTGATAACATGCCCTGGATCTGAATACCAGAATCTTCAGGAAGAAAGCAACAGAAGGTCCTGCTTTTTTGGCTGAGAATGGTTACACAAGCTTTCATCTTTTCTACATTTTTTATCTCTCTTCCCTTTTTTAACCCTATGAAGCTCATCTTAATGCTAGTATGATAATGTTTGATCTGCTGCTGTCTCTGTGGTGGCTGAATCAGAATTATTATTTGGAATCAACTTTATTCACTCAGTACAGTCTGAGTACAAGGAATTTGTTTTGGCGCAAGTCGTCACATTAAAGTAAATTGCGAAAATAAAATATCATGGAGTACTTTCATAGAAAGATTACCAACCAACAATGTACAGTATATACAGGTAAGCAAAGTGCTGGATGAGGTGCAATGGAACAAACCACCAAGACGGTCTAGTGATGTATCTCCTTCAAAGCTTTCCTCAGCTCTGATTGTTGTGTGTTTTATTTTTTGCATTTATCATATTATTGTGCTTAGAGCAGCTTATAGTGATGATCTTTTTTACCTGTTTTTCCTTCATCTTTAATTCCAGTTAAATAACATTTATATTGAGGTAACACCAGCATACCTGTATCCAAAGCTAACACGATCATTTAAATCTTCTCTAATCCATATCTGTCTTATAACATCACAGTTAATAACACACTTTTCATTTTCCCTGGGGCAACATAGAGTAAATAAAATGTATTTAGTTTTCATCCTGCCAATGCTTTCTGATGTGAGGTGGGGTGGGGGGGCAATGAGGGGTTTAGGATGATTCTAAGGGCACCTGAGTGAATAGGGCCATAAAGAATTTGGAGCATAAATTGGATTGGTCTAGGCTGGGGGCCCAATATGATAAAATATGTCATTTTGAAACTATTTTGTTTAATTCATACTATCCATTGTGTTAATAATAATACTTAAGTATGGTGCGTCTTATTTTGCGTCTTCATCATCTCTCAGTTTACACAAAACATGAGTTGTCATAAGGGCAGTGCATTGCATATGTGGATCTGGGGGCAGCAAGGGGAGACCATGACAACCTCAGACGGAAGCCTGACCACCCCATTGGCCACTTCCATCGTATTTGCATTTATGTATTTTTTACATGTCTATCGATGATTCCGCACCTGCCTGAATTATAAAGATTAGGTAAGATAAGATAAACCCTTAAACAATTAAACAATGTAGAGTTATAGTGTTTAGGTACCTTAAATATTCCCTTTTTTCTACATGTCATAGATTTGTGTGCCATCCTAAAATTACTTCAGCCCCCATCCTGACCAGCCCACTGAAAATTTTCTGACTCTGCCACGTTCTGACTAATACACGTTACAGAAATACTTCTGAAAATGTGACAGAAAATTCAATTTTTTAAAAATAAAAAAATAAAATAAAAAAAGAAAAAAAAGAAAATTCAATGAATCTAAAATTTTGTAATGGTTGTATAAGAACCATCGCGGTTATATAAATCATCGCTTTTGCATTAGAATTTTTCGATCAGGAGAACAAACTTGGGCTCTAATTTGTTGCTGAATCATCAAGAACGCCGCTTTTTATATATATCGTCATGTATGTTATATGTTATCCAGTAGATGGCGCAAATGTCCTATGCGTTTGAAATCGGGGGGAAAAAAAACATCTGCATCTGGAAACCTACTGAGGAACACGGAATAAATGTTACCCTTCTATTTCTGAAAAACACACCAGGAGGTCAAGAAGACCTTGCTAATGAGAACAATGTCTGGAATCAAATAAAGTGACCTTTAACTAAAACTTAGTTTAAGTACTAAAAAGGTTGAATAAAGACACAGACACAGAAAATATTTTGTGATTCACAGTAATGATGTGCGTACATGCATTGTTTATGATAGCAGGATATGGTAACTGTGTGCTTCTGAGATGCACGGTAAAGGGTTTACCTCCAGGGTTATGGATTTTTGCTTCTTAGAATGAAAATAAGGCTGAATTCATATTTTCTATCAGCATGTTTCCTTTGCCGATATTAAGATTTACTTAGACCAGGGGTCACCAACATGGTGCCCGTGGGCACCAGGATGCCCCCAAGGACCACAGGAGTCGCCCACAGACCTGTTCTAAAAAAGCGCAACTCACAAGTGAGCAGCGTCTAGAATTTAGTTTTATCCTGTTGCTATTCATCTTTAATCGCATTTGCATTTATATTGATTTGAAAATGACAATATCTAAACATGTTTATTATACATTAAGTTTACATGAGTTTAGGAGGGCGTTTCAAGCTGGTAGCCCTTCATATGGCTCAGTACCCATGAAGTAGCTCAGTTTCAAAAAGGCTGGTGACCCCTGAGTTAGATGTTCTCAAGATACATTTGCAGTTTAAGGTGGACAATAAAATTTGGATAATATTTACCATCTCTTGATTGATTTCTTGATTGATTTTTTGCGTTCACAGAATATTTGTATTATCCTATGTAGCAAGATACGCAATTAAGCACACATAAAAATATGACTAAGCAACATAGCAGGGTTTGTCTAATCCTCAGGACAAAGCACTAGAACAACAAGAAGTTGGGGAGGTTTAATATTCCTTGGGCTCCTTTAAAATCAGTCCTATAACATTAAACAGAATTACATGCAGATTATTGGCTATGACAATGAACTCCACTCCGGAGAGCATTTGATTAACTCCCCTTGGTGTATTTCAGGGAACTGATCTTGCAAACCTGTTGCGTCTGTCATACAGATTACTGTATAGTGGCTGGGGAGCCAAATTAAGACCCTAACAGACTAAAACCCGTTACGAACATTCTTTTAAAGGGGAACTTCTTCAAAGCTAGAAATGAAGTATAAATGGACCATTCAGACAATGTAATTTTATTAAATTATTGCACTGTTATTATGGTAATTTCAGTAATTTTAATAAAATGCATCACGAAATTTTTAAGAAATCTTAGAGGCCTTGAATCTGATTTTTATGTTTTGGTTTTTCCAATATAAAGTGAAATTTGTGTCCCTATCTGTCAGTTCTGTCTCTCACTGTTGGACACCTATGCTCCAAACCCAGTGGGCTGTCAGATGGTGGCAGATATCGAATAGTTTCTCTAACATTACAGCCTATTTTTGACTTCAGCTTGTGGGACCCCGCGAATTTTTGGCGGCCTAATCATTTCTGAAACCTCACCAAGTGTGATGCTTGGGTACAGTGCCCCAAATGTAGCGAGGACAGACCCTGGAAGATTCACACACTCCTCTTCCAATGGCTTACCCTGGACAGGGCGCACACCATGGGCACGGAGACTCAGTCCCAGGCAGCACAAGGCAGGGGAACAGCCGGGAGAGGATTCCCATTCATCCTCAGGAACACAGGACACCATTTAGAAATTCTAATTAGCCTGACTCCATATCTTTAGATTGCAGGCGGAAGCTAAAGTACCTGGAGGAAAACTGCACCATGGTGGGAGGACATGCAAACTCCATACACAAAGGCGGAGGCTGCATCCGAATCTCCAACCCTGGAGGTGTGAAGCAAATGAGGCACTGTGCTGTCCAAGAAGAAACCTGGTGCTTTTATATTGAAATTCCTCCATACAGCAGATTTTCTTTCAATATCACCTCTTCCGGAATCTTCAGGTCTGTGTGTCCAGGACCCATCAGAGTGAAAGAGACATACACCAAAAAGTCAACAGCCACTGCCTGTCCTGAAACAAGGGTGACTGCCTCCAGAGCTTGAGAGAAAGGAATTGAAAAATAAAAAGCAATAGGGATCCTGCAGTTAAAGCTGCTCGGTCCCCTAAAGATAGTTGAATAATGTTGGTGAAAAGCTACCAATTCTAGAATAATGCTAGCTGGCAGCAAGTAAAATCAAGCTGTGGGTTCCCTGACACCAAGAAAATCAATTAAAACCAAAAACAATATAATATAATATAATATAATATAATATAATATAATTGCAGCAGTTGTTATTGTTATTAATTAATATTTATAAGGATAAATATATATATATACATATATAATATTTATAAAGATTAATTTTATAATAATAAATAATAACCATATGTTATAATGTTATACACTAATAATATAGCTGAGGACAGTGGGCGTGGCTAGACCACAGTTTCCCTACTGTCCTTCTATCAAGCATAAAGTATTCTACATCAGCTGTACTATTCTAGCTGTCATTATTATCCAGAAATGGGGCAGTATTTCTTCTGCATCTTATTCAATAAAAAAGTAACATAAATAATGATATCTATACAATTTTACAAGTTATAAAAACAAATATGTAGTTATTAAATTATATTCTCACCAAAGATTTAAGGCAATTAAAAATATCCCTGGTAAGCAAGATAACCGGAGTTTCACTCTTTTCCAAAATATAGTACAATAAATAATTATAGTCAGAAACATTACATTAACGTTAGTGACACTGCGACACTGAACAGCACTGAAGGTCCTATAATTCAATTACTGAAGAAGCCGGGTTTTGTGGCTTGGTGATGGGTGGATTTTATTGATGTTCATAGATCCACCTCCAATGCGCAGAAGTGCTTGGCATAGGAAGATGTTCATAGCTGTTTTTACGCTTTTGCACTCCACAATGCCATTGCGCACTTCTGAATCTGTAAAAGAGTTTGTCTCTGTATCTTATAATGTAACATTATATGATTCTGAACATAGCAGCACTGAATGTTTACGCATTGATGTTTATGTTTGTCATTAAGACATTTTCCAGATAGCAACAATGGAGACAGCAATTTAAGACACATCTGCCAAAAGCATTTAGTTTGTTGTAGCGTAAATAAACAGATGTGTGATTTTCTCTTGAAGGGATCAGTTGGCTGACTGTCATGTGCACGAATCTACCAAGACTAACACGTTGTGTTTGACCGACCACGTTTTTGTTGTCCACATGGAAACTTAAGCCCCATGGCTCTTGATGTGGTTGTAATTCATAGTAATTCATAGTACTTATTGTAGTACTTATATTTATCAAGATCGAGTGATGAATGAATGGACTGGGAACATGTTCTGTATGATGCAATAACTTAGGATCACAAACACTGTTAATGAATGAATGTATGGTTAAATGGTGTTCAGTACAGTTTTTTTCACCTCGCCAATGCCTAATTAGCAATTGTTACATACTGTAGGACTGAGTTTGGTTCCATCTCATTCCCCAGATTGGGGTGCATTTCCCTACATTAGCAACTTACATATTTGGGCAACTGAATGGGGCTGTTGGAAATACATCCTGGATAGTGACAGACAGCCCTTACAAAGCCGCACCCGCCACTCCTGAAAGCCAGAACCACCCACATCGTGTCAGAAAGGCCAAATAGTGAAACACAAAGGGAAAAAGGCCTACAGTACAAAGGGAAAGAAGTATTAAGTATTAACACACATGCTATATATATACTGTATATATACACACACACACTGGTATTGTTTTTAATATATATGTGCTTCTGTTTACAATACATACATTTATTTTCAGTGCTACATATGCATATAACTTTCGAACGACCTGTTCATTAAATACTTGAAATACTTCTCTTATTTATATTTCAGGTACTCGTATTTAGTCTATTTATAATTCTTTTTAGGTTCATGTGAAACAGTTAAGGAGAGGAACAAAACAGCAGTGAGAATATACTGTATGTGTATATATATATATATATATATATATCCTTACAAGGGTACACACACTGATTTCACCATATTTTGAAAGATTTAGAATTATTTAAAATGCATATAAAGTTTAAAATTTTTATAATGTTAAAATTATTTTAAAACGGTGTAAAAAAATAAATTTGTTTAGAAACTGTTTAGTGTTCTGGTAAAATGTATTCAATAAAACTCTGCACAGCTGTTCTTATTTGTGGTGTGATTTTACACACTCACACACACACACAGAGGTTTGTAATTATATCTTTGTGGGGACTCTCCACTCATTTCTATGGGAAAAACTCTAATCCCAACATAACGACCTTAAAACCTACCCATCCCTAACCTTAATCATAAGTAACCAAACAAAATACAAGATTTTGTAATTTTTACTTTTTTGATTGTATTCATAGAACCTGAAAAATGGTCCCCAATACATCAAAAAAACAGGTTTTCATTACATTGTGGGTGAGACTTGGTCCCCATAATATAATATAAACTTAATTGACACACACACACACATATATACACATACACACAGGGGTTGGACAATCAAACTGAAACACCAGCCAATATAGTGTTTGAGGTTTCAGCCTGGTGACCAATCTTTACTGATTGCGCATTTCTTCAGTAACAGCAGAGAGTGAACATTGAATTAGTAGAGCAATAGCACAGCCATACATAAAATATTGAAATCCACGTAACATAATGGGAGACATACTGTAACAGAGTTCAAAGGAGGACAAATTGTTGGTGTGTGTCTCACTGGTGCATCTCTAACCTGGACAGTAAGTCTTTCTGGTGTATGGAGAACATAGTATCCTGGGTAATGCTGGTATACCGCCAAGGATGAACCACATCTAACATGAGTAACCTTGGATGCAAGAAGAAGCTGTCTGAATGGGATGTCCAGGTATTAACCCAGATTGTATCCAAAAAACATGCCCAACTCACTGCAGAACTAAATGTGCACCTCGACTGTCCTGTTTCCACCTAAACTCTGCGTCAGGAGCGCCACAGGGTCTATAGTCATGATCAGGCTGCTATAGCTCATGGTCACTCATGCCAATGCCAAATCTCAGCTTCAGTGGCGCCAGTGTGAATCTTCGGCTGTGGGCAACGTGAAACATGCACTGTTCTCTTATGAGCCCACCTTCAATGTCTGTTCCACATCCAGGAGAGTTGCGATGTGGAGAAGCCCCAAAGAGGCCACCAGAACTGTTGGATAACCACGGGGATATATTAGGGATCCTTTGGGTTGCAATATCCTGGAATGTCATAGGCCCACTACTTATTCTAGATGTACATGTCACTGCCAATGACTTCCAAACCATTCAGTAGGACCATGTTCACCCAGTGGTTCAAACATTGTACTCTGACTGTGATGCCGATTATCACGGTTGGCATGCACCAATACAAGCAAAATTAGTGACAGAGTGGTTTGATGAACATGAAACTGAAGTTGAACATCGCTCATGACCTGCACAGTGAGCAGAGAAATATTATCGAACCACTGAGCCACGAGTCAGGAAACGTTTCCCTCCACCTGCCTCACAAAGGGACCTGGTCACTGTTCTGCACGAGGAATGGCTCAAAATCCCTCTGGCCATTGTGCAGGACTTGTATCTGTGATTCTTAAGATGAAATGATGCTGTATTGGCCGGAAAAATGAGGCCCTACACCATACTGATAAACACTTTTGGTCTAAAATCAGGTTTTTTAGTTTCATTGTCCAATCCAGCACTATGTTAAAAGTATTGTTTTAACACCAGTATTACAAAAATACCCAACCCTTCATATAGCACCACAACATAAACATTTACACAGTAAAAGACATTTAGACAGTAATAAACAGCAACAGTGTAGAGAATGTCCCAAGGTATTATATAGAATTATGTAGCAATGGTCAAAAATAATCAGTATTGCACAGTCCTTAAGTGTACTAGTTTTATTGCACTGGGCAGTGTTCTGCCCAGTGGATTGTGCAATGAATGAGTGATTGTGCTGAGAGTGTTCAGTGAAATGTGTTTTTAAAGCAGTTCACTTCTTGTTTCCCCCCATTCATGTTCTATTTTAACAGTGCTGACTTGCATTTGTTTTTATTCAGTCATTATTTGATAGCAGGGCTAAACATCCATTACTGCTTATCTAGTGCAGGTCTCAGTGAGCCTGGAAGCTACAGCAGGAAGCACTGGGCACAAGGCAGGGGAAGCCCTGGATGGGATGCCTGTCCTTCACGCTCATGTAATCACACACTATCGCACACTATGGGACATTCTGAGACACTAATTCACCTAATCGTATGGCTTTGGACCATGGGGGAGTATCTGAGGAAACCCGCGTGAATGCAGAATGAGCAGGTTGACTCCACAGACACTGAGCCAGAGAAGGAATCGGCCGGGCTGCTCGTGCCACTGCCTGCCTGCCACCTATCAGTGTCACCCTGCCTGTTCCCCGTCTGCCTAGGATACCTCACCTGCCCATCTGCCAGCCAGGCTGCTCCATAATGCCCCTACCCACCTGTGTTGTCCCTGAATTTACCCAGCCCTGAAATTGTATAAACCTGTAGTGTTGGCCAGAGGAACATGGGCAACTCTTACCCACTCGCCCCTCCGCCCAATGAACCTGGTTCAAGGTTTGTGACAACGAAATATGTAGTAACACGACATTATGTAATAACTTGACAAATTATAACAAATTTTCACATGTAATAGCACCAGCAGCTTGTAATATACAGCTTGAACACAATATGTAACAATTTTTCCCTGTTTTATAATAAATTATTACATATTGCAGTGGTTATTGCACTGTACAATGTCATTTTTATGATGAAAATATAAGAATGCGCTTTGTGTAATAAACATCCCAAATGGATCTCTTCATTCACACTTCGTCAAGCCTTTACATAATGTAGTGTTATCACATAATGTGTTAATTAGTGGTATTACATAATGTAGGGCTGATTCCTCTTTCTGAGAGGGGTTTTCCCTGGTCACTGATGCCTCAGGTTTACTTTCTGGGGACCTCAGGCCTGGGCCTCAGTGAAGTTCTTTGTGACAATACTCCTAGCAAAAAGCGCCACATAAATAAAACTGGATGGAGCTAAATATCACAACCCTGGAGGAGGTGAGGCCACAGTGGTCCCCACTGAGTCACTGCTCTGTGCTGCATTGATGCTGTGGTGTGTAGCTTCTGTCCTCATTATGATGACACAAAAGCCGAAAAGTAACTTTGGGATTCCGGATATAAGCAAGTAGAAAAATCTGTGAGCTGTATTAAAAGTAGGGAGACTCCGTGGTTGACTCAGATAATATAACGGGATGTATTCCGCATTCACTGATTTGAATCTTTACTTATTCACTTCACAGAATTGATCATACGGGTAATTCTCACACCGGCAGGACACCCAACAAGCACACAGTGATACCATAGTGATGAAGTGTTCGTACCTCAAGGCTGCCTACGATGATGAGTTTACGGCGGATTTGAGGGTATGCATAATTTAACACTGTAGCTACTGAGATGCTGGGATGGAGTGTTAGCAATGTGTAATGGGGGGGTTCTTCCTTCAGATGCTATTAGGCTGTTTTTATGGTGTAAACACAAACCAGACCATGCTGTTTGCTTGGATCACAATCTTTTATCTGTGATTGAAGTAGCATCATCTTATCCTCAATACTTAAGTGCAGCCAGACTCCCTTATAGCACCATAGTGACATCTGTTTAAACTGAAATCCATGGTAACCTAGTAGCTACTGTTTATGTATTACCCACATACATCATGCATTCACTTATTTTAGCAAACTGTTTTATCCGAAAGACTAATGTAATGTAATGATAATTAACTTCAGTTTGTTTTCACATTAAGTTCTGAATGGTGCATTGTACTTTCATGTATGTCTTGTATGTGAAATTTCTTCTACAAAATGTTTGTTTGTTTACTGTAGGTAGGGAAATGTGTGCTACCACCACCACATTGACTTTGAATTTTTACTGTTAAAGCACACATACAGTGGGTGCTAAAGTGGGTGCTAGCGGGTGCTACGTAATTTAAATACGAACGTCACTTAAATATTTGCATTTTTATCAGATGTTTTAACCCAGTATACAAGATTACAGAAAACAAGAGCTATAAATCCAGTAAAACAGAATCAATGAACATAAGTAACTATAACTAGCATTACAAAGACATGTACATGTAACTGTCCTTTGCCTAGAAGCTCAATAATCACAACCATACCTTTTTTCAGCTGTCTGAATGACCTAATACATCACCTGTGACCCCAGGATATTCATCAATAGATAACCTTGTTGCATATCTTACTGATAAAAAAGATTTTCAAAACCTGCTTTTGTTATATACAGATTGTGCCACATATTAGTGTCTATTTCTTATCAAATAAAGACCATCCTAACAGATATAATAGGGCTGTATTTCTAAGGGACATTTTATTGATATTCTTTTGTTGATATTCTGCTGTACAGGCCTTGACTGCCAACTGAGAACGTCGCAGGCAGCTGGAGCTGAGGAGGCAATATTACCAGAAGGAAGTAGCCTGCAGACTACTTTAACAGGAAAACAAGTATTAAACCTCAGAATCTGGTTTATCTACCGTTAGAAGCCTAATGTTTGACAGAGAACAAACCTTTTGCATGCTTACATTGCAGGTTATTTTCCAGAAAGAAGATATGGGTCTGGTTATGGCTAATGGAAATTCCGTATTGAATTCACTCTTTATTTTCATGTGCAATTTCCAAAAAATACAAGCCGAAACAAGCCTTTTATCATCACAATACTATTTTTAACAACAAAAACAATAATAATAATAATAATAGTGGTAGTAGTACTAGTAGTTGTTGTTGTTGTTGTTACAAGAAAAAGTTTTGCGTATCTACCTTCCACCCATTTTCAATAACTTCTTTTCCAGGATTGCAGTGTTCCTGGAACCTATTCCAGGAAACCTAGGATTTAAGGCAAGACAGACTGTCGCTGTGATATAAACTCTACACACATGGGATCACAGATGGGAATCTGAGTCCCTGACGTTACTGTGAGGCTACAGTACTAACCGCTGAGCCACCAGACTCTCTACAATATTACTACAAATGCATTTCATCATCTGTAATCTATGTTTTACCTATAAAGACCTTCACAAATGGAGCAAAACAAATAACAGAACAATGCCACAAGGCTGGATTTTAGCACACAGTGAGCAATTCTGCAAGGCACTGTTGATATAATATGCAATATTAATCGGAATAGCAATAGTACAGTCACATAAATATTTTGGAAGAAACACTGGGCATAATCTAAACTGTAATGGAATTACAAATCAACCATTTTTTTCCTTTGGATATTTGTAATAATTGACCAACTCATAAACATTGCAGTTTGTTGTGTACCTCAGGTTATGAATGAGATCTGTAACCAAAGTCTGTCTGTATGTTGAATTCGCAGGTAAGTCAGAAAAATAATATTAAAGCAAACAACATCAGTAATAATAATAATAATAACAATGGGTATCATTGCAAGTATTATTATTACTCTAAATACTAATAATAATGTTATTATTGTTAGTATTATTATTACTCTAAATAAGAATAAGAATAAGAAGAATGCAAAGTGATAATCAAAGTAACTACATACAGTGCTGTACTGTACCTCAAGCCAGAGAACCACTGAAGCTGCGCAATGTTTTCACGCAAGTCATAAAGTACTACAAATCAGCGCTCATTATTATTAACCATTGTACTTAAGCTGCATTTTAATATAATAGGCTTCATGGCAGTCTGTTAGTATCTGAGGAAGTTAGGACTTTCCTAACTTAGGGACAGCCTGTACAGGAAAGAAGTGTGTCCCTTGTCGTATGTTATCATTTTGATTATAGCTAGTATGCTTTGTAACCTAAAATGGTACAAAAAACTATTTTGGTTGATCACCATACCAGGCTCACCCTGTGCCGTGGAGAGTGGGTCGGACCTGCTTGCCTCAAGAGTAAAAGTATAATCAGTTTAATCTGGGTTTCTTTGGCTTTATTAACCTGATAATTGTACCTTAGTTCAAATACCGAGAAGACTTTCCTGGACCCAGAATTTCATAATCATCAGCAATGGCCCATTATTTTCTGGTACACTTTTTCCACCATCTATTTCAAATTCTAGGCTAACATACCCAGCAGAAGCGATTTCAAAACCACTAGCTTAACAGAAAGTCAGCCATGGGGTGGCTTTCAACACCATTGAATCTGTTGCAAAACATTTCTTAGAAAAGTCCTTCTTAACAAAGCCACTTGTGAATGCTGCATCCAATATTCCATGTTTTCACTGGAGGTCATGTCCGGACAAACATCACTTTATCTGGGGGTTTTATTACTTGCATTAAACAGCTAGTGCCTGGAAAAACTAACAGGTCTTATAAGAACGGTTTCTAGAATGGGCAGTAATGCCATTTATTTACCACTGATCTACAGCTATTGTGTTTCTGACAGTAACCTTGTCTTACGGTTCCTACAGAGGGGCTGTACACTCAGTAGGGCCACTTGAAGTCACAGGCAGATTTGTGTTTGCTCCTCACTCACCAGAGCTTTCATCCTGCGATACACTTTCTCCTTGTCTTCCTATCATAGCGCTAGAAGGTCGCCTGAGAAGAAGCTACAGTGCAGCCGGTGTTTCATGTCTGTGCTTCATATGTCTCTAACATCCTTTGCCGCATCTATTCGACTTACATCCTGGCTCCCTCTTCCGTGCAGTGAAGTAGAAGCCAGACCAGTTTTATTTATTTATTTTGTTTGTTTGTTTGCATGAACTTGCATTCAGGTGATCTGGGTAAGCAAGGTGAAAGGGTATTAGAAAGTTCTTACTCTTGTCTGGAGATATTAATCAAAAGCATTGGAGCTCATGCTGGCAGCAAATTGTGATGTGAAACAAGACAAAACAAATGAGCAAAATTTGCAGTATTTCTGTGGTGGCACTGTGGGTCGGTAGGTTTTGCACAGTTACCACATACCTTCAGGGTTGGGTGTTTCAAGCCCACCACTGCTGTGTGTGTGGAGTTTGTTACCTGCTTTTCTGTTTTCTGCTGGTTACCTGCAGCTCCAACACATGCAAGTGACGCTATATAAGTATGTATTTGCCCTATAATGGCCCAGCATGACATCTAGGGTGTGCCCCTTATGCACTGTGCTTCCCAAGATAAGCTCCCTGACCAGGATGACAATTTGGATGGTGGATGAGCGTAGTATTTACCAAAAGAAGGAACCCCAGGGAAACTTGTAGTACAACAAAGAAAGTCTGACAGAGTGATATACTTATTTTAATATTACATGATAATTTTCTCAGTATTGCTTCCAAATGGCCCTTTATTGTTTTCAGGCATGGGAAAACTACGAACACTACGAGGCAGAAAGTACAACCTAGAAGCTCCTGATACCAGTCCTGAGATATTCCCTTTAATGATCTTTAAGAAAGGTGCTTAACCTGAATTCCTACAGTAAAATATCCAGCTAAGAGACTGAATGTAATACTGCTGGTTTTACATCAGCATTGAAGAGGTGGCTTGTCCTGGTTGGAAGGTTAGTGGGAGTAAGATGAACTTCTACTGAACTCGCCATCCTTATCCTCTCCTTTCATCTGCTTTTCTTGGTATCAGACCTTACTTCAAGACCTCCTTGAACATCATTTTAGGATTCTGCCCACATAGCACCTGCAGTCCATGTTTCACTGACTTCGTCTGTAAACCGTGGATAAACTGACACAGGAAGACATGATTAATAGCAAGCAATCACAAGCTCATGTAAGTTTTGTATAAAGCGAGAATTTGTAAGTCTACCCTTTGGGTCCTGCTTCAGCCACCTAGCTCATGGGCAGGAATGAAAAGAAAAGCCCACCCATTTTGCTGAAAGTGTATTTACATTTTTAAACTGCAAGGGTTTGTCTGTTTTCAGTGATGTTGAACATGCTTTTAAAGCTTATATAACATTAATTAAATTTAATATTTTCCTCGGCTATTTTCTAAGGTGTTTTTTCGTTCAATACCAGAATTCTACGTATTCACGTAAAGAAGAAACGCTTGGTATCTTTACTGTACCTCTAGCCAGAGAACCACTAAAGTTGCACAATGTTTTCACGTTCATCATAAAGTACTACATGTGCTCGTTATTATCAACCATTGTACTTAAGCTGCATTTTAGTATAATAGGCTTTATGGCAGTCTGACTGTAACTATGAGTTGTCTGTGAGTCGGACTTTCCTAACTCAGGGACAGCCTGTACAGGAAAGAAGTGTGTCCCTTGTCGTATGTTATTTTGAATATAGCTAGTATGCTTCATAACCTGAAATGGTCTTAGAGTGCCAGCGATATACAAAAAGGTACAACAACAATAATAATGATCCTCCTGTGAACCATGCCTTGTTGATCACCATGCCTGTCTCACCCAGAGTAGAATCCCATTCTGCTGTAGAGAGTAACTACACCCCCAGTACAAATTTGTAGAGTGGGTTGGACCTGCTCGACTCAGAAGGATAATCAGTTTAATCTTTTTTTGTTGTGCCTATTATTCATGGGCTATACATTGAGATGAAATTTTGTTTCTCTTGATCATAATGTAAACAATAACAACTATAATAATAACTTGCAATAAAATAATAAAAGCTAAACATGGATTTCAAGATATTATATAAATAGCATGTAAAATACAGATCAAAACACCTAATCATTTGACAAGAGTGTGTAACTGCATAATAAAGTCAAACGAACAGATGGGAGGAATGTGTAAGAAATGGGTAAAATAGATTTTAGTGTCAGTATAAGATGTTATGAGTCCAGTCCAGAGAGGGGGATGGTTAGTCCATTTATCAGACCTGGTTTGAGACTGGGAGGGGCCAGAGTGGATCAAAGGATCGTTAATACTGACAGACTCTCCGGAATCCCAAAACTGCTCCAAGCTCAAAGGGGAATAAATGAATTCACTAGCTGAGGTAGACTACATGAAGAAACTAGTCAGGCAAGGCTAAGATAGGTGGCACAGTAATTATTCTTGATTAGTTGCCGCCCATGAATTATTCTCTGGGGGATGTTCTCATTTTTGCTTAGGCAGAGAAGCTGATTTGCTTCTCCGAATTTTGCATGGTTGTGGGGTTGGTGCAGTTTGATACAGTTTCTGCAAGGGTTTGTTTGTTGGAGTTCTTTCTTTGTTTATAGCTATCATTGTTTGTATTATATTTTATTTTATGAAATGGGTGTGGCCTGTGTTTTTTTTTTTTTTTTTTTGGTTTAAGCTCCAATGCAGCCTGGTTAGTATCTCAATTTGGTGAATAACTAGAGTTGTCAGTGGTGTAAGTGAAATACGTGTCCAACTAGCTAATGTGTTAAAGATCATTTTGGAATTCAATTAGAAGCCCATCAAAGGCTAATG
>JAODKF010000138.1:4210614-4223447 GCA_026779585.1 Mormyrus proboscirostris
CAGAGCTCATGACCATAGGTGAGGGTAGGAACGTGGATCATCTGGTAAATCGAGAGCTTTGCCATCCAGCTCAGCTCTCTCTTCTCCATGACAGAACTGTACGGTATCTACATTACTTCTGATGCTGCACCGATCCACTTGTCGATCTCCTTTTTCCCTCATTCATGAACAAGACCCTTAAACTCCTCCATTTTGGGCAGCAGCTTATCCCTCACCAGGAGTGGGCAATCCACCCTTTTCCGGTCGAGAACCATGGCCTCAGACTTGGAGGTACTCCAAGTCTGGTACTGGCCGATGACACCCACAGGACGACATCGTCTGCAAAAAACAATGACGTGATCCTGAGGCCCCTGAACCGGATCCCATCTGCCCCTTGGTTGCACCTAGATATTATTATTATTAAAAATTTTGAACAGAATAGGGATAATCAGGAGGCCTTGGGTCAGACCCAGGATACACTGGAAACATTACATCTTACTAATAGCCTGGGAACACCTTGGTATTCCCCGGGAGAAGCTGGAGGAGGTGTCTGGCAAGCGGGAGGTCTGGGCATCCTTGCTAAGGCTGCTACCCCTGCGACCTGACCCTGGATAAGCATCAGAGAATGGACGGATGGATGCATGGATGGTCTTTGTTTGTAACTCTTCCATAACTGCTTACCCAGTGCAGGATCATTTCATCCCTGTAGTCCCAGCAAGCACAGGGCTCAAGCCGGGAGACACTCCCAAGGTGGAATGGCAGTCAGTTACAGAGTACACACACAATTACACACTCTGGGCAATTTAGAAACACCAGTTTGCCTAACCACATGTTCTTGGATTGTAGTAGGAAAGCAAAGTACTAGGAGAGAACTGAGGGAGAACTCCATAGACACAGAGCTGAGAAAAGAATATACCATACTGGAAGTGTCACACCCACATCTGACCTGCCCTGAACATACTCGCCTTCACCTGAACCAACACGCCTCCAATCATCATCCTCGCCAGAATGCAGAACAGCTGCATCGCATTTTCAGGGATTAATTTCTAGCTTCAGATTAGCTTCTGGTTTCCTGGACTGATTCCTGACTTGATGTTTTCTGGTTTTGCATGTCTCACTAACTGCCTTTACTGATCCATTGCTTGTACCTGCATTTTCCCCTTTGGATTATGTCCAAATTTGCCCATAACGTACCGTTTCATTGAAATCTTCAGTTTTGTCATGTTTTTTTCTTATATTTGTGTCCAAATTTTTTTGTTTCTGCAAGAGACCTATAAACAATGTTTTGTACAATCTGGGAATGTCCAGGCATGGAACAGGCCAAGTTGGAAACTGTTCTGTGGAAGTTTGCAGCTCAGGCATGATGGGTAGGCCGGAGCCAGCTTGACACTGCCTCAGCGGGCTATAAAAGTGTTCATTGTGATAATATAGACCTGATATAAGTTTCAGAATGTAGCATTGCCTCAGTAGCAATGTAACAAGTAAGCTAGATACTATAGACATTTCCAGGACAATTGGTGCCAGTCGATACATCTTGTCAATGTCGTAACAGCCGTGATACATTCTGCTATATTTATGGCGAATATACGCCTCATAGATTTTCAATGACTGCTCTTGTGAAGAAAACATATCATCTGTACTTTGGCTGTAAAATCAGTGATGAAGACAAGGAACGGGCGCCTCACATTTGTCATGTGACATGTGCTGTCTGAGAGCCTGGCTCAGAGGCACTTCAAAGACAATGCCGTTTGCTGTCCCGATGATATGGCGAGATAAGAAAGACCATGTGACGGACTGTTACTTCTGTTTGAATGATGTGCCTGGTTTCTCTGCCAAAAACAAGAAGTCAATTGAATACCCTAATCTGCCTTCAGCAATGAAACTCGTGCCGCATGACAACCAATTCCGAAACCACTAGAGGGATGGACCTTGCAAACTTCAATGCAGGGAACTGGCAGTGACAATGATCCGGATTTTGAAGCGTGCTCATCAGAAGGGTGAGAAAGTGCTGGCGTTATTAGAATTAGAATTTGGTAATCAGTGGTCATTGTTAACACACCACACAACAACGAAATGTGTCCTCTGCATTTAACCCATATGTGACTTTCGTGACATAGCAGGGGGCAGCTAATTCAGCACCCAGGGAGCAGTGCTTGGGGACGGTATCTTGCTCAGGGTACCTCAGTGGTGACTTGCTGGTGGGGGATTCAAACCTGCAATCTTTCAATTACAAGTGTGCCTCCCTAACCATCAAGCCGCCACTGCCCCGCATGCTATGTGCCAGTAATCAGAAGGTTGCTGGTTCAATGCCCAGAGTGAATCTACTCTTTTTGGCCCTTGAGCAAGGCCCTTAACCTGCAATTGTTTCACCCAGGATATGATGTCAATCTACAATACAGGGCCCTGCAAGGAGGTCCTCCAACTTACAGGGAATAACTTGAGGGTTGGTGGCAGGACTGGCACTTCAGCCACTGGAAAAAAACCTCAAACTGGTCCATTTGGACTAGTGTGGTGCTGAGGTATCACCCACCACATTGCTGCACTCATCCCTGAGGTGGTTTGTTGTGTGGTGGGTGTGAAAACGCACTGTAATCAGTGCATGCTCTTTACCTCCTCCTCTCTCATCAGTTGACCCACATCTCATAACACAGTTAGAATTAAATGATCTGGTCAGAGATTTGGGTCTGTCAAGAACAAAAGCTAAATTGGGTTTGACTGCAAGAATGGTGTTTGCTGTCACCAGGTATGAAAATTTCTGCTGACTACCGTTGGACACTGCAACATGACACACCTGACATTGAATATAAATGAAAATCAAGAACAAAACACTTCTAACTATATTGAACTCAATAGCGTATGAGAATCATAAACGAGATTAAATACGGTATTGCCGGTAAACAGTTAACTCTCTATTTTTCAGAGTGCCTATGTGATGCAGCAAAACCAAAACTATATTTGTGCATGCCCACCAGGTAGCTGTAGCGATCAGCAAAAACTTTTTAAGAAGCAGAACTTTTCAAAAGAATTGTTGTACAGTATTATGCTCAGTATTTCAGTGACCTACAGGCCAGCTAAAGGCATTATAAGCATTGCTTATTGAGAAACTCTCCAGGGATTCATAGTCATGATCAGGTAAATCATTAGTGCTGTCTTCAATAATGTTCCAGTAAATTTTGCCTAACAATATCTGTGAATAACCTGAGGGGAATTAATTTACGTTGGGAATGTGTTATAGGTAGATCAATGGTATTTCTACATAACAAAGCAGAAAATGTGACTACAGTCTGCAGAAGGTGGGGGCAGTCATTTTCTGAGGTGGGCCAAATGCAAGTTTCACTATGCCAGCGGGAGCCATTTTTAACGATTATGTCCCGTGAAAGCTACAATATGAGACTTGGTCTATTTTTGAAGGGGCTCTGTTTTGCATGCCGGCATGAAAGTCACATTTGTATATGTGATTATTCATGGGACTGGAACATAAAACTTTACCCCTTTTCTATTTTTCATTTTAATGATCGTGCAGGCCAGTAAAATAGCTACGTGGGTTGGAAACGGCCCACGGTCCGACTTTTGCTCAGGTGTGATCTGCATGCTAGATTTTGATAACTAAGCTTACTTTGCAGATTACGTAGTTTAATAGCTGAACCAGTATGTAAAGAAATATATCCAAAGAAGGAGCAGCAAAGATATAGTGTGCTGAAAAAGAAGCTTTAGAGGGTAAGCAGTTAGCAGGGAAATGCTACAGATAATACTGTCTTAATCTATGTGAGAAATTGGGTTAGTTCTTTTACGCAACAAAACAGTATAAGCACATCGATTATGAATCCTGGGCAAGCTTTAATGGAACATTCAGAGGGATTCGTGCAAAGCTGAGAAAATGAGAGTGGGATAGAGAATGCGAATGACAACAAAACCCGCTAACAGACTGCAGCATTCCGATATCATCCCAAAGCCTCAAAGCTAGATGTGAGCTTTACGTGTGCCGTCAGACAGTGACATCTGCATAAAATCTGTGTGCTCGTTTCAGCAACCCGGGTAAAATCCAGGCGTACGTCGGGCAATCATGTGGAGTAGGGGTGGTAAGTGGAGATGGGTTCAAAGGACCAACAACATTACATCATAATTAGGCAGGACGCAGAGAACATTGGGGGCGGGGGCCAAGGGTCTGCTGTGTGTCAGAATGCTCGTTATGGTACTTAAATGATAAGGGTGCAGTCAGTGTTATGGGAGCCATTTGGTAGAGTCAGCTGTATAATTGAAAACATTAAATAATCAGGCTGATCTAAGACCTCATTTGTCGTCGAATCATATTCAATCCGTACATTTCGGCAGCTTATCCAGGACAGTGAGCACATGCCATGCTGAATGAGCATTCCTGTGCTGCATACATGGGAGGATTCATTCATGGCTGTCATGCTGACACATTGACATATGCCCCTCAGACTTGACAGGTCATAAATTATTAAAACATGAGAACATTGATTTTATTTGTATTTTAAACTTAGCCTCAGTTGTATTTGTCGCTGGGGTGGGCGACTGAAAAAACTAGCGCAAAAAACTTATCATCTATAATTATACTATAGCACCTAATCCCCCACTGCTTAATACTGTAAATGCTTTTCTTTTAAAAATTCACCAAATATATGTATTTTGGGGAGAGGGGAGTCTTATTGTGCAGCTGGCTTCAAGATATTTTCATTTTTTTTTTGTTAAAAATTAATATCCTCCCTCTTAGTTATTCGCAATTTTTTTTACTCATTTTTAAAAACAAAGAAAAATGTTCATTTTAATGTTTCAGTTAAGTACCATTGTAAAAACTAATAATTTCATAGTATAAATTATGCATGGGCCGATCCAAATTTTTTCAGTTCCGATCCTATTCTGATACAAAACTCTCAATACCGATACAGATTCTTATACAAGAGCTATTTTTACTTTGTTATACACTATATATATATATTTTTAAGCTAGTAAATATAGATGGAAAAATGTATGATAAAAAATATTTAATTAGGCTACTACAAACTGTTCCACCTCATTTGTATGGCTTGCTTTAAGTGTTTTTGGGGCATTTGCAGTTCAATATGAATATCTTCAAAGCAAGTATACAAAAGTGGCAAATGCTTAAATTTTTAACAGAATTTTTCTCCCATTGGCGTCAGCTCAGTTACACTCTTGTATCACAAGCTGCAGCGAGTTCGCAAAACACTCCAGGTTAGTGACTCCCAAATCATCCTGGACCTGGAGCCTAAGGGATACTGGCGGTACAAGTCACAAAGCTGGGGTGTACCCTGGTATGCCAGTCAATCACAGGACACAAAAAACTTTATATGCAAATTTATTATAATAGTAATGTCATGCTCTTTGAGCCAATACTGTTTTGATTGGTCCCCTGCAAGTATAATGAGGGTCTTCTTGCTCACTTGACTCATCATCTTACTTGAAATTGAACTTGGTATCAGCAACATGGATCTGGTTCTTAGTTTGGCATCATACCAGTTATACCTGTGAGGACCAAGAGGTGGACATGTGACACATTTGTCACTCTGCAATAGCCTTTGTAATTCCCCAAGCACGGTCCCAGCATCCTAGCTTCCAGTAAGGACCCCATAACCAATTTAAGACACAGGTGCTGTTCCTCCGAATAGCTGGTCCCCAATTACCACTCAACAACCGGACTGAAACCTTAGATAAGCAAGGTCTGGCTGGCCCCACTCCTTGGAGCTCTCCCAGCACTTTGCTCTTCATTACTCAGCTCCACTGTGGCGAAATGAGATCCTGGGCCCCGCTAGAATCTCAGAATCACTAGCCATTTCCTCAGCTAATCTTAGCATGTCCTTTTCCAGACAGTTCTTATTGTACCCCAGGCACATGGAAGCAAAACTTACCCCTTATACCGGTATCACAGAATGCTGGTAGCGCTGGACATTGTAAATGATTTTTTAACAATTTCCTTTCCACGGCTGTGGCAATGTATATGCAGATCTATGCTCCGGAGAGCTTGCTGTATGCAAAATCAGGGATTTGCTGTAGTATAGTGTCTCCTATCATGTTTGTTTAGGATAGCAATTGGGAAGTTGAATACTTGTTAGATGTTACAGACTCATGGAAGCTCGAGACAGAAGACATTTTTGTTTTGCAGAGAGCACAGAATTTACTCATTTGTAAGAGAATTAAATTGTGAAAAAGACACTATGCACCAGAATTCTCCCCTAGCATTGGTTAAAATAAAAAAGAAAATCATCATTGATAAACAGACCAATGTCAGATAAAATAACTTTAGACTGTAAAATTATACAGTGGCATGAGGGCAGCAAGGTTTGACAATTACTCTGTTCTCTTACATTATATCATGAGAAGAAGCCACAATAATAATTATGTCACCTAAACTTCCTTCCTGTCTTAACTGGGAGGGTTTGTAATTGGCACATAGTAATGGATAACAGCAAAAGCAATGTTCCGATTTGCTGTCCTTAAAAACAGCATTGTAAATTTGGATTTTTTTTTTTTTTGTTTTTATTTTTTATGTAGTAAATTTTCTCAGTTTTTAAAATCCTACCCATCCACCTTCTAGCTGTTTATCCAGCATAGGGTTGCAGGGAGGTCTGGAACCTAATTCAGGCCGTTGAGGTCCCAAAGCAGGAGAAATTGCAGCACACACACCATAGGCAATTCAACTTAATGCATGTCTTTGAACTGCAAGAGGAAACCTGGCTAAAGTGGGGAGGACTTCATTGCTAGTGTGTCATACAAGGACTGTTGCATAGAAATGTTATCCGGAAAGATTTTTCTGTAATGTAAATGAGCTGGTGATGAATGAGAGAAGCAGCTGATAATCGATTTAATCATTTGTAGGAAATGTGGATAGACCACTCTCCTGATCACCCAGGTCACTTGGGACAAAATTGATTACTTGTATAGATGATTTGATTTAGAGATGGGAGGAGAGTGATAGTGTTGAATTAGACTTAAAAAGAGTATTTATATGTAGCTCTCTGTGTGTATGAACAAGAGCAACACTGTGTCAACGTCCAGTTGTATCGGTGGCAGCCCAAATAAAGAATATCAGGTCTGAACGCCTTGGGGAGGGTGGAGTATTTCATTCCTGGGGACTCTTTTCTCTTTGGCGCCAAGGGATGTAATCTCACTACGGTTTTTGTTCACATCTGTGTAGGGCATTGTTGTGAAGATGGTTTACTGGGACTGTGTGGCAAAATAACAATCTCTACCCCTCATTCTTCTTTTTGATGGGGAAGCTTTTATTGCACATCCACAATATGTAATTTATTCTCTGTTTGCTGTGCACATGACTGGCGTTCATACAGGGATTATCTTGCTAGTTATGTGATTTAGAATAAGGCGAAATTATGCTTTAGTGGGTAGCACTGTTACCATACAATGGAGGGTCTAGGGATTTGAATCCTTCCTATATTCTGTGTGGACTTTCTATGTTTTTCCTGTGTCGTGCCAATTTTCTCTGGCCGACTTTGTTTCAAGTCAAGTTAAGTGTGCCTTACGGTCATACGATCCATGTGCAGGTATACAGTTTCACAAAATAGTGTTCCCCCAGGACCACAGTGTAACATACAAGCAGCAAGTCACAGGGACAGGTTTTTGCAGATGCCGTAACTAATACGCTACTCAAAATAAGTAGTTTGAAATCATACATGCATCATTTATTTATTTACATATTGTAATAAATAAAAATTATACTACAATAATAAGAAACTATGCATCTACTCAATATAGAGAACCTACTTGTAAGATTTAAGACACAGACCTCATGTTCCAGACTTATGTGATTAGTGGCGACAATGATACTTTATTCGAACAATTTATTAGCCAGGTAGTTTTAACACAAAGCCAGTTAGCTGGAAGCAAACATAATGTGAAATGTTCAATTTCTATAATTTCAATGGTAGGTTTATTTTAACATCAGAATGTTGATTTTCAACAAAAACAAACAAGAAAATCTATTATGTAACAGGTACAAATGAATTTCCCATCTACCTAGAGAAATATTTCTTTGATCCCCTACAAGCCAGCAAGAAAGTAGGTCCTGTACATGTGCACTAGTACTTGATTAAGCATTAACAGATACCAAACCAGCATTCTCATTTAATGGCATTACTTTGTTAAATAGTATACTTGGGTCACTAACCTGGCTACATCTTCAACCTTATCACCATGGGAAATACCAAAGAGCTGTCTAAGGACATCAGAGACGAGATTGTTGTCCTTCACGAAGGTGCAATGGGCTACATGACAATCAGCAAGCAGCTTGGTGAGAAAGTGACAACAGTTGGTAATTATTCACGAATGGAAGAAAGACAAAATAACTGTCAATCACCCTTGCTCTAGGGTCCCAAGGAAGATCTCATCTCATGTGGCATCAATGATCTTAAGAATGGTGAGGGCTAACCCGAGAACTACACCGCAGGAGCTCGCTAATGATCTCAAAGCAGCCGGGACTACAGTCACAAAGAAATCCATTGGTAACACATTATGCCGTTATGGTTTGAAATCCTACAGTGCTGGAAAGGTACCCCTGCTCACTAGGGCATAAATTCAGGGCCTTCTGAAGTATGCCAGTGAACACCTAAATAATTCCAGTGAGGCATGGAAGAAAGTGATGTGGTCAAATCAGACCAAACTCAAGCTGTTGGGCATCAGCTCTACTCCCCATGTTTGGACAGAAAAGAATGCTGACTATCACCCCAGGAACACCATCCCTACCGTAAAACAGAGGTGGAAGCATTATGGTTTGAGGGTGTTTTTCTGCCAAGGGTACAGGACGGCTGCACCGCATCAAAGGAAAGATGGATGGGGCCATGTACCATAAAATCTTGGATGAGAACCTCTTTCCTTCAGCCGGGACACTGAAAATGCATTGCAGGTGGATCTTCCAGCAAGACAATGACCCTAAGCGTATGGCCAAGGCAACAGAGGAGTAGTCCAAAAAGAAGCACATTAAGGTCATGGAGTAGTCAATCTCCAGACCTTAATCCCATAGAAAACCTATGGAGGGACCTCAAGCTTCGTTTATCCCAGTGACAGCCTAAAATCCTTAAAGATTTGGAGGAGGTCTGCAATGAGGGGTGGATGAAAATTCCTGCTGACCTGCATGCAAACATGCTGACCAACAAGAAACGTCTGACAGCTGTACTTGCAAACAATGGTTATTCCACCAAGTACTAAAACATGTGTTTCAAGACATCAAATATTTATTTCCATAGATAAATGACAAGTTCTTGCTTGCTTCGATAATCTATCTTTTGTTGTTAAAATGAACCTACCAGTGAAATTATAGACTTCTCATTTATTTATTTATGGGTCAACTTAAGAATTCTGCATGGGATCAAATAATTATTTCCCTCGTTGTATCAGTCCAGTGTCCTGTGTAGGATGGGGGTTCAGAATGTAGCTGAATTCTGGGATACTTAGGATTTTATAATGTGATTGCTTCATGAAAAAAAAAAACACAAACAGGGTCCCTGCCAGCATTCGGAAGGCAAAGATCAAAGCCTAGAAATGAGGTATGTCATAATGGTCAAGAAACGTTTACTTTCTTTTTGTTACATAAATCAAAATGGGTGAATGCTATAGTATTGTCTGTGCTGAATTCAAATATCTAGATTCTAAATCAGAATTTGCCTATCACACAAGGATTTCGAGTCACACACAATTAAACCTTAAGTTATATATATGTTTAAGGCATTCATTCAGGGGGTTGTCACTGAAATACAGTTTGCTATTAATACAGTGCCTCATTTGCAAATGCTTACAGAAATTCCCTCCCTTCCAAAGTCATTAAGTCTGAATATAACATGAAAGCCCCATTCTCAAACAAGTCAACAATGGTGTTCACCCAGTTGGATTGCCATTGTTTCCAGAACACAGTCTACCTATGAATTCCAGGGTTGCTCCAAATTGATGCATATGCTTGTCCATATTATGACACCCCAAACTTTTATGAACTTTGTTCCAAACATTCCTCAAGTGAGATTGAATAGTAATGTAAGCCTAGGACTTCCTAATCTGCTGACAAATTGCTCTTGACGGCCACCCAATCCAGACCAAGGTCCAAATCACACCAATGATTAGATAATTTGGTGATTTCAAATGAAAAGTTTTATAATCTAACATTCAGAAGCCATAGACCATCCTTAACAATGTTGTCAACACCCATTCTGCAATATTTATTGGGAGCATCATGGAGGCGTAATTAAATTGCAGGGGCCACAACCATTCTAATAACATTCACCTTACCTCAGAGGGAGAGTTTCAATGTCCTCAGTTTATCCAGATTGTTTCTCATTTTGTTCAATAGGGGTTACATTAGCATTAGTCACACAAGCATGATTATAGGAGACTGACCAATCAGCACACAGCAAGAACTCAATGCTTCAATGAATTACAGGTTATTTTCTTTCAAATCAGTTTATAAATCCTGTCCTAGTTGAAACTTATGGGAGGTATTTTCTACAAAAAAATTAAATTAAAATGAAAAAAGAAAATACAATCTCCACTTTGCCATTTAGTTTCCAAAGTCTGTGCGCAAAAATCCTGCAAAAATTAAAATGAAATGGCACCATTTGCATTTTAATTTTCCACTCATGTACGAGTCCGATGTGAAAAATTAAAAAATAAAATTAAAAACCCTTTTGCCTTTTCATTTTCAAGTTCACTACAATGAAATATATGTTAATCGCAGCGGGGCGGTGGGCGGAGCTACAGATCAGTGCTGCCCTTTTCAGTACATTTGCTGATTCTGTTTTTCTTGTCTGTCTGTGTTTCTTGTCCATGGTCAACCTTGTCGCCCAAACTAATGTCACACGCAGCTTAAGTTAGCTACTTTATTTGCAACTTAAATTAAAAAAAAATGTCCTTTATTCTTTTGCAGAAAAATACTTATTTTACAGTTTTTCTTAATATTGTTTGTGATCAAATACCTGAATTAAAAGGGCAGTTCCAAAACTTCAAGAGTTAAATATTGCTAGGTTACAGATATCTTCTAAATTCTTGCAACAAGTCACCTTCAATAAAATGACCAAACCAGAAGTTCAGCAAAGAAATACATTTATTTTACAGGTTTTTTTTACAAATATATATTATCAAGCACGTAAAACAAGCAAAAAAATATCTGTAAAAGAAAAAAAAATCACATGACTGGCAGCATTGGCTGCCAAACAAAAACCACAAAATTAAAGTCAAATTTAAGTAAAGTGTTAAAGGAAAATGCCTTTCTAAAAAAAAATGAAAAGCCAATTTGCAGTCAGCCTCAGAGTTAGATAAGAGGGTGCATACCCTTCTCTGCTGTGCTTGCAATGCCCAGTCTGACACTGTTAATCTAGTTTAGCGTACTTCACTGGGAGTTGATGTCTAGCTATAGCCTACAACTCCTAAAAGGGATAGTATCCATTTCTGGTGAATTATGCTAGGCAAATGGTGTCAGACTGGGCGTTGCAAAGAGAGAAGAGAAGCATATGCACTGTCTTATGTAACTCTGGGGTTGACTGCAAATGAGCAAATCCGAAAGCTGATGTTTTACCTTTAACATAAGCTCAAGACTAACACTTATTTTAGAAGACAAAACTGATAGAACCGTGAAATATTATATATGTATATATAGTGCAATACAAGTATGCCAGTGGCACTAAATACAATGCAAAGATTCAGTTTTGTAGAATTAGGCCTACAGTACAATACTAAAATGAAAAGCTACATTTAGTATGGTACAGACCTATAGTTCTTAGACTGGTGATCAAGTGTGGGAGTGGTTGGGAAGGTTCCACCACAAATGATTCCCGCAACATTATTCAAAGTTTAATAGTGTAGGAAATATTAGCTCAGGTAATTTTAATATTTCCACCAATATGTTTTGACATTAAATTTTAATTATTATTTAATGCTGATTATTAACCAATTATTATGCCAAATGATTGGCTTCTCCAAACTCAATTGCTGTATCCCCATGAGTCTGTTAATGTGAGACTTAAATGGGATTCACTAATTACCCATATCGCTTAGTAATCTGGGTTAGAAGGCTCGTCTAGCGAGCTGCATCACCAGGTAATGTAAACGATTGGTATCGAAACTCCCCTCACGGCTGATGAGAGAGAGTCTCGCGATATTTGAGGCGAGTTTGAGATTTCAGAGCGTAGTAGCTAGATCGCACAGAGGCAGGGACTATTGTGAGCACTCAATGAACGGAGGCTGAAGTTGTGTAAAAGACATGCATTTATCCCTAATTAACACTACGACTAACATAAGAGACATTACACCTAAAATAAACAACAAACACGAAATGATGGAATAGCAAACTATGTAATTATGAAAATGCAATGACCAGATTTAAATGGGTAACCTTAAAAGGGAAATATGTTCTGCAAAGCAAACATAGTTCTGGAAACCCGACCTTAAAGTCATACAGCAAGTTAACAGAACAGTTTAGGTTGTTAGAATAAGAGGAAGTTGGTTTACTTTGTTACAGGGGGGAGGGGGGGGTCTTGGCAGTTGGTTGCAGAGATTGATGATGGCACTCATGAGAAGCCATGGCATTTTGAGCAGTGGAGTGGAGCCCCTTGGATTCTCTCTGTCCTTGTGAAGCTTTACGGTGAAAGGCTTTGTCTTGGCTGCAGTTCTCTGTTGGGTAGCAGGCTTTCACCGGCAGGCTTCAGGAGGGGTTCTATTCTCCTGGGCTGATGTTTTTCTGCTGCTTCCCTCTCCTGGGTTTGTTCTGAGGTACCAGGGTTTTATGGTCTAACATTCATGCAGAGGGATGACCAGGAATTCAACTCCTGGACCAATGGCTGATCATCCATTTGGCGGGCTTTCGGAAGGGGGTCTGTATC
>JAODKF010000138.1:4223547-4241121 GCA_026779585.1 Mormyrus proboscirostris
GTCTGTAGGTCCCTAAATCTTTGGGCCATAAAAGTTGGAGTGCTGGCCTCCCTTGTTATCTGTGTGTGTCTGGGTGGATGTGTATTGTTGTGTGTGTGGGGTCACAAACCCCCCTTTGGTGCTTAGGCCAATGTGTACCTCTCGTACCAGGCTAGGCCTTGTCGCAGGCCACCTGGAATTCAAGCTCTATCATATTTGCATGTGTGACCCTACAATAGTTTAAAGTTTGCTTTTTACCTCCCTGTCAGTTGGACCACCAAAATGTAATAGAAATCCAGGACATTGTTGGAGAGGCGTAGCTTGCACAATTTTTTTTTTAATAACGTTGCGAGCCCTCCTTAACAAACATGCAGTGAAACCGTGAAATGTGACCTGTGCATTGTGCCCCATCAAGAGTTTCTCTTCCAAACTGGCAGCAGTTCACTCAAATTTGATAAAAATTGTACTGACAGAACAGATCCTTTGTTCTGTGTGCCTGTCTCAGATGAAGACATCCTCGGTGCAGACGTTGACCTCCTCTGGAACCTCCATTGCCCTTACTGCCTGCTCAACACCACTGGTGTCCTGCATAATATACTGGATGATTACTGTATCATGAATTATTTGTTTTATATTTTCATGCAACTTGGAACATAGAATAAAATACTACAACATTCCTTTTAATAACATGTCTATTTGTTATTATTAGATTAGCTACATACATTGTAAGACATTAACAAAAGTAGACTTGGTATGAAACACTGATTTAACAAGTAACCTATACTTAGCATTTAAAAAAGTTTATTGCTAATTTTAAAAAGATTATGTTAGCTGAAACACCCAGCAAAAAATAAAATTAGCATCGGTCAACAAATTAATTGTTAGTTTGATAAGGTGTTATCATATCATTACTGATAGCGTGACTAATTTATTCTGTATGTCACTACAATTTTTTGTCAAATTGTTGGACTTGTTCAAAACACAACTCACCAGCCCATTCTGACTACTTTCTTCCCGTATAAAGTCCTGCTCTAGCACCTTCATCTTCTATAGCATTTTTTTTTCTTCACTGGAAGGCCAGGATTGTTGCTATCTGCAGCTTTATGGTGGCTGTGTAAGTAAATATTTATCTGAAAAGCGCTAGGCAAGTTAGTCTCAAAATTATTTATGTGCGCAAGTGTGAATTCAGATTGCAAGAGGACTTGGATTTGCAATACAGGTTTCGTACTTAAAAACCATTCTATCTGTGTAAAAAATATTTTTAAGAAGATGTTTGGTTCCGCATTTACAAAAACTATTGACGTGTATTTGCAAAATGTTTTTCACGTTCATTCACAAATCTTCATATACAAGTACAGATCACGTACGTGATGCGTATTTCTGTTCAGCATTTTGCGAATGAAAATTGTGTTCAGTGCGAGCAAATTTCATTTTACTGGTGCAAATTGGAAAGTACATGTACAAGTATAAATGGTACTATTCTGACTCCAGAGTCATACAGCACGTCTTCTCTGCTGAGTGAGCTAACAGAATAATGTGAATATTTTCGTGCATTTACAAAATATGAATATTTTACTGCATTTCATGAATTTATTTACCAATACACAATGTACAATACACGAGCTATAAGCGGTTGGGCTGCTATGCGCATGCGTGCAGACGGTTGACTTCGGAGCACTGACCCAGAGCTGTGACGTCCTGTATATCCTGATAGTGTTTTAAGCAATAATCAGTGCAAGTTCACACTTCATGTTAACTAGTTCAAAGTTCAGTTCGTACAGAAAAAACGAATAAACTCAAGTTCATACTTCACCATTATAAGTGAGAAATTACTTTTTTACCGGTTTCATTCATCACAACTAAGGCAATAATAATGTATTACTAAGATTTTATCTAGACCTGATTCACAGTGTCACAAAAAATCAGAACCAGTTTAAGTTCCTTAGTAAATGTGTTATGTTAAGTTCATAGAAAAATGAAAAATTAACTTGTTAACGCAGTCTGACTATGTGCATATCCTTGATGGCTAGAAATGTTTGCCCTCCACATAATAACATCAAAATGAATAATGAAAATATAACAGTGACATTTTCCCCTTTGCACTACAAAACAGTAAAGTAACCATACACACCATAAACGCCATATGAATTACAGTTCAGCTTTAACTACATAGATCAGCCATTGATATTCTTCCTATTTTTCTGCCAAAAGCTGTGCCGGCCAGATGTATGATGTTTACTACAATGGTACAGTGTAGCTTCTTGCCTCTCAAAGTGTGGGGCAGGCAACACTAGTGGGGAAGAGATCAGACAGATGGGGTGCAAGAAATATGAGAAAGTATTCTTTTTATGCCAGTATTATGTAATACCTTTCTTTAGTGCCTATAAAGAATAGCAACCAATCATATACAGACACACCCACAATATGCAAAAAAAAGTGATGATGTAGTCTAATTATTTGAGAATGTGGGTGGGGGGTGGACTAACACGTGCATGGATGCAGAGTATCAGTCCTCAGTATTTCCTAATTCATGCTTTTGGGCGACATGGAGCTGATAATCGACATAAACGTGAGGGGCCGCCGCTGCCTCACCTGTGCAATTTCATTCTGGATAATCTTTTTAAAAGTAATTAAAAAAAAAAACATTGGACTTAGAATTTACCAAATTTACCTCAAAATTGCAAAGAAAAATGCTTTTAGTATGGTCATAAATCTTTAAGTTATGAGTTACATTTTAAATTACAGTCAATTGTTGTGATTTTACATAAATTTGTACATAATTTGAGAAAGTGGGAAACATACAGTATAAATTAAATGGAAAATTTTTCCTTTAAAAAATGTGAAATACATGTAATTTTTCCTTAGTGATGGATTTATGCGTAAAATAAGTTTATTAATTCAGGGATAATATTTGTAATTTTATAGATTTGTTTTTAAAAAACAGAAACTATTGTAAAAAATGACGGTTATTTTCTGTAACGTTAGAGTTTTTTTTAATGTACTTTATGTAGTGTAAATACATCAATAAAAATATTAATGACAAAAATGTTAACATGTTAAGTATAGCTGGAGTAGGTTGTGTGTTTTTTTTTTGAGGGGGGGGTTGTATGTGTGTGTATGGGTAGAGAAATGACGTGTAATGTGACAGTATGCCGGAGAGTGCCCCCCACCTGAAATCTACAGTATGTCTTCATCTTGTGTCCCCACTTACTGTGTGAACTAAATTAAAGATCACAGCTATTATCCGAAGGTATTGTCACCTGTCATGTTGTAAATTCTCCCTCTCCCCTCTCCACAAACCCCTGAGCTGTAAAGCTTATGTCTGCTGATGAAATGTGTACCATGAGTCATGCCTTAATACTGACCTGCAGGGGTCATCTTAAGCTTCAAGCAATGAAAATAATTAAAAGCTTGTTCTTTAATTCTAAAAGACAGACAGGGCTTTCCTATTCTTATTTTAATTATACCCGATAATAAAGCTATATAGTTAAGATAGAATAAATGCACTTTGGTGAAACACTATTTACACTTAGTTATAAATGTCTCGTCTGCTGTCAATGAAAATTTGTCCAGTTAGGGAATCTGGAAAGCTCAGGATGTAAACAAGAACGCAACTTGGTTGGGGCATTATAGACCACTCACCCAGTGACACACTAGAGCCAATTGAGAATCACTCATTCATCTGAACAGCATGTTTTTGGACTGTAAGAGAA
The DNA here is from genome assembly GCA_026779585.1 of Mormyrus proboscirostris. Lineage (NCBI taxonomy): Eukaryota > Metazoa > Chordata > Actinopteri > Osteoglossiformes > Mormyridae > Mormyrus > Mormyrus proboscirostris. Next base: position 4,227,240 of record JAODKF010000138.1, read on the forward strand.
ACCTACATTTCCTAGAGTAAAAACACAGGCCAAGTGAAGATGTAGACTCTAAACTCTGGACTGAATTTGAACCCACAATCCCCGGCGGTTTACTGTAATGATAGTATCCATTCACTTTTTTCCAGCACAATTTCTTCAGTCTAGGGCTGTGGGACGTTGGATCTTGGTTCCACCGCCCTGAGCCACATCGTTGGACTTGGTACTCCAATACTGGTGGTGCGGCGAAGGAGATCTTAAGGGCAAGTTGTGTGTAATGTGGATCGATCACATCCTCGTGGGCAGACACTGGAGGCTCCTGCAGAACTACAGGGTCTACAGAAGTGCCCAGTTTGTGAATTCTGATCACAGACTTCTTGTTGCTACTCTGAAGATTTAGCTTAGATCCAGTAGGTTACCACCTACCAGGAGAATGAGGCTGGTCTTAGCCAGACTCCAAGATCAAGCTGTTTCTAATGAGTTGGCATGGAGTTTGTGTGAGGAACTTGCAGACATATTTGCGACTGCTGACACTAATGTGATGTGGGAGACCTTCCATGATAAGACCCTGAAGGTTGCCGAGGGCTGTGTTGGTGTTGCCAGTTTTCCCAGAAGGAGGTGTTTCATCTCGCAGGGCACCCTGGATATTATCGAGAGGAGTCGCAGAGCACGACTTGGTGGAAACTCCAGTCTGTACTGGGAACTGACAAGGATGGCTGTGAGGGCTCCGAAGGCAGATAAGGAGGCATTTGTTAAACGAATCTGTGAGCAGGTGACACACTATCTGTGGTCTAGTAATCCACGTCCTGCTTACAAAGGAATCGAAGCATTATGGAAATCTGAATCGGTTACTCAGGGATTTGCAGTCAGGGTGGGTGATGGGACGGTCCTTAGACAGTGCAATGGTGGCCTGCTGGGCTGGCTGCTTTGGACAGTTGTTTAAAGCTGACCCTCCAGCTAGGATGTTGGACATCTCTAGGTCTATGGTTCTCGAAGCTGATCCTCCGATCAGCTGTGAACCACCCAATCTCACTGAGATTGCACGGGTTGTGAATCAGCTGGGGGCAGGGAAGGGATCTGTGGTATCCGGGGTGAACTTCTCCAGGATGGTGGTAAGGCTGTCCTCCTGGCATTGCATGCAATCTTTGCTTCCATTTGGGAGTCAGGCCTCATCCTAACTGACTGGAAAACGGGACTTGTAGTCCCTATCTGGAAAGGGAAGGGTGATCACCTGGATTGCAGCAACTACAGAGGGATAACACTATTTTCAGTTCCAGGTAAGGTCCTTGCTAGGGTCATCCTTAACAGGATCTGTCAGCGACCAGAGCAGTCTGGTTTTATGCCTAAGAAGTCTACCATTAACAGTATTCTTGCACTGAAGGTTCTCATTGAGTGCAAGTGCGAATATAGGTTCTTTGCAGCCTTTGTCAGTTTTTGTAAAGAGTTTGACTCAGTTTATCAACTTGCCCTGTGGGACCAGAGAGTGAAGAAAAAGCAGTCATTGAGATCTCAGTGATTATGTGGTAACTCCTTCAGGACATCTGGAAAAGCCTTCCTAGGAGACCACCTCATGAACCTGGAGTAGAGCTGGAGTAGAGGAGAAATCAGGGTCAGCCAGTGTGTTTTTACTAAAAAGTAAAGTACAAATAAACTTTTCTATGAATAGGTTCATCCAAAGTATTGACTGACACTGTATATTTTACATTAAGACAGTTTTCTTGAGGGAAAATCATGAGAAAAACTGGACAATTGCTTTAGTGGGTGGTCAGATGTGTCTTGGCATCCACATACTGCTCCTTTAAAATGTTTTTGAGGTGGAACCCTTTTTAAGGCAGATGAAAAGTAGCTAGTTGACAGGGAGCTGGTGATTATCATGGTGACGAAATAATGTATGACTGTATTGCAGATGAGATGGTGTTGAGTCTGTAGGTGACTGGGCAAAAAAAAAAATCCCAATACATTAGCGATTAGCAAGGAATGGGACAATGTCTGCTTGTGCCAGTTGCTGAGATAGGTACTGATATCAACAAAGCTGACAGTAGTAAGAAAGTTAAAAAGCTGGAAAGCAAAGACTAAGGGAAAAAATGGTAGACAGTGTTCTAGGACTGGTTGCATGTTTTGAAGTTTTTGATTGGCTAGAAAGTCAACTAATATGAAAGTGAATGAGAGAAAAATATTGCAGGCTATGAAGACAGAGGATTATTGAGTTTTCCTCCATTTTTGTATGCTGCACCTAATCTTGTCCTTTCATACTGCAAGGCATAAGCACGCCAGGGTGTGGAGGGAGATGCTTGAGCTGTTCTGGGGGAAGAGACGACAGGGGAATTAAAAGTAAGGGGGCAATAATGGTGTGAGCTGGGTAGCAACAGTGTTACCAGAAAGCAGAGAGAGAGATTTAGGAGGGGGGGGGCAGCAGAGAATACTGGAACAAGGGCAAATAAATGCTAGGATCGAGTGAGTGAGTCAGAGACAACAAAGAGTTTAGGAATTAATAAAGCATTGCACTGGAATTTAAAAGTATACCAGGAAGTGGTCTGAAGCATGAAGTGCTCGAAAGCTGCGCAACATTTTTTTTTTGGTGTATAATGTGTTTAATGACATTGGTTTCTTCATAATTTTTGGTGTGCAATGCTGATCACAGAAATAAGTTCAAAATTCAAATCACAAAAGGTTTTTGAGAAACGACCAATTTTATTATACTGTAATAACACAGGTATTTCGCATTATGCTTGTCAATGAAGATTTTTTTTCATGTAAAACCCAAGGAGTGTCTTTTATGTAACTTTCACTGCTGAATTAAGAATTGCGCTCAGAATTTTTCTCTGACCCATATTTTTCCATGACTTCATACCTAATTAATGAGCAGTTTACTAAACTGAAGGTGGCATTTCTAACAGCTTCCAGGATCTTATTGTGACATTGGACATTTGCTAAAACTCCTGGCTTGGAGGGAATGGATAGACAAAATGATGAAGAAATGATGGGATCATTTCTGTTATTTTATGTTATTCAATTGAGTTAATTGAACTAGTCATTTTTTTTTTAAAAAGTGATGTTTTTTTTCGTTTTTGCCTTATTCCATGGCTCATATATCTTTCAATTTTACTTTGAATAATGCATTTTTATATGTTATACGTATTATGAATAGCTGATGGGTAAAATGCTGCTGTGTACCTTTCAGTTTGTAAAAAACAAAAACTTGATTTACAAAACCAACATTAATGTGAAACAGCTGGACGAGTCTTTCAATCAAGGAAACAAACCAGTCAAAGCATAAAAAGAAAGGAACTATTTAGCCAAGTGCAGGACCCTTTCGGTTCTAAAGTAGTTTGTAAATCCTGAAATAGCTCAAAGTGCCCCCCCTTCACATGGAGTATTTGGTCACCCTATTGTGAAGGATTACTTAACAATTTCTGCACAACGAAAGGTACCAATAAAATGTGAAACACATTATTCCTCCACTGGGGCATCTCACTTTCAATGCTCCTGACAATACAACACACATTACAGCAAATCCAGCCGAAGACATCGAACTACATTTCATGCCAAAATAATGATGGGTTGCATTAATAGGCCCATATACAGCTAGCTCCGGTGCTGTCGCTCTTGTGGAAATATGAGCTCGCTCTCTGCCCTCTGTTGAGTCGACATTAGTATGACAACCAAGAATTGCCCTGGCACTCAACACTACTGCTCCTGCAATTTAAGCAGAGAGTAGACGAGTGGACTTTAAAGGTGTCTAATGACGTCGTGCTGAAGTATTGGGTGTTGTCGCGGCTACAGTTGTCATGGGATACAAGTGGATGCTATCCCTCCTGTGAAAAAAGTGACATAATCAATCCCCTTCACCTCCCTCACCATCCTCCTAAATTGTTTGGTGTAATTGTCGCTCCCGTAAAGGTAAATCAACTATATTATGGGTACTGAACTGGCAAACTTTAGCCCAAACCAACATGACTGATCTCCCCCCCCCAATGAAGATTTGACCCCCACCATACCCTTTGAGATATTTTAAAAACTCGACCACTGGGTGTAGTAATTAAGTTGCTTCAATTTTCTTACTAGCCGCTGATGCATCTTGCCTCTTCATCTTGTTGGATTGCTGGCTTGACACTGTGACCAACAAGCACCTTTTGCGGGGCTACCTGTGTTTGTACAACCCCACACCTGTCATCCATATGGCCTTTGAGTCTCATCAACGTGAATCTAATCGTCACATCCCTGGTTCACCACCTGCCACAGTATCTTTGAGGGCATCCATCATCTTTATAGCTCGTCTAGCGTACAGAGGTGTTAATCTTCATCATCTGTTGTCCGCCGTCTTGGCTTGTGATTAGCTTCCCAGCTTCACTGCAGCGAAATTACTCTTTTTATTTTTTAGTGTTTGGCCTCAGACTTTCATGTTAAATACACAAGCTTCCTGCTAAAGGAGATATGTGCAAAAAATGTGTGGTATTTCTGTTCTAGGCCATACCATCTGTCATTTATTATTAAGCAAAAATTTAATTAGCTAGTCATGGGTTACGTATAGGAAGAGAGTCAATACATATGCAAAAATAGTATTATGAAATCATCATGCTTGTATGAATATTAATTAAAGAAGTAAATAGCCAAAGTTTACATTGTAATCTATACCATTTTGGAGTCAATACTAAATGCTTACAATCCTACGCATGAAAGTGTCCAATTTCTCTCAGCACTGACCTGATTAGACCTGATAGTTTTTAGGTAAACATGTCACTCTCCATGAAACTCATCATAGTACAATGTAGGGGCATGTGGGTGCTAAATGTCTGCTGTCTCAGCAATAAAACCTTAAACCTGGTCAAAATAGTCACATTTGAATTCAGCATCTGACCACCCCCATCCCCCAGTTTTACTTAAACATTCTATATATGTAGTATCTGAGCTAGAATGAAATACATCAAATTAAAACAGTTACTGTAAACAATACAGTATTACTGTCTAAATATTATTTGCACAAGATTTAGAAACTGGGTAATTAATCTGAATGAAATTGGTTTTCTGGTCCCCACAAAGATCGGTGAATGAAAAAAACTAAAAACACAAAAAGACTCGTCTTTTGTTTGGTTACTCTTGGTTAAGGTTAGGGCTGGGTAGGGGTTAAGGTCATGATGTTAGGATTAGTTTTCCCCATAGAAATGAATGGAGAGTCCCCACAAAGATATAATTACAAAACCTGTGTGTGTGTGTGTATAGGATACAGTACAGATATAAATATATAAACAAACATAAACATCTTTCGTATACTTGCCTTCCCAAGGATTACTTGAATCACAATATGTTAACATGAAGGTGAGAAATTGATGCCTAAGAAAATTTGCATTTCAAGTAGACTTTGACAGTTTCGCCCTCTGATCTGAATACTGCCTTGATTAAGGCCAAACAGGTGTATGCTAATGGGTCTGTTTGCCAGGAAAGCTATGAAACGCTGCGTGTGCACTTTAAGGGTCCACAGGGGGAGCTTCAGTGCGCAAAGTCAAGGAAGAAAAACATAATTAAACAAAAAAGTGTCAGTTATCATTGCACTGTAGTTACAAAAACAAAAAATGAGAAATATGACAAGGCCAGTAAGCTTTATTTACAAAAGAGTAATATAAATGTTCAACTTCAAATACATTTCCAGCACAATTCGCCTGTTCATGCAAAGGCTTTTAACTCTTTTAACCTATACACACACACATACACACACACTCCAATAACCCATGTCCCCAGGATACCACTATCCAGTTAAAACTGTTCCAGTGCAGGTCTGTGTCATGACCTGCTTGTCCGATCCTCCTGTGTGCCACGCCCCCTAGTTACTTCAAGTGGAATCCCAGTGCTTTCAGTTGTATCTAGTTGTTGTTAATTGATTCTGTGTATTTAGTGCCTCCGTGTCCGTCTTACCCCTGTCCGGTCAATGACGTTTGTTTCTGCGTAATGTTGCTGTGGTTTGGAGAGTTACCCCATAATAAACCCTGTTTGTTCGTATTCATGGCTCACGTTGCCTGCTTCTGTGTACCCGACTTAACGAGGTCATTGCAGGAACTACATTAGTTCATGATTTGTTAAATGTGTCCCCTCTAGTGATGTGTTACCAAATATCTTTATGGCTTTTATTGGCCCGGGTTGGCCGAGAGTTGATTCTTAAAGTAATTAAGCTGTTTTTAAATGAAATACTTTTCTTAACATGTGTAATGATACATGAAAGTTAAACATAACTGACAGAGATGCTCACAATCCTGTAACATCACAAAAAAAAGATAAAAGGAGGAGCCTCTATCAGCTGTTATGTGAACAAAATTACACCCATTAAAGTGAACATCAGACATCACTTTCCAAATCAATATGTTTATAACTATATGAACTGAATGTATGCATATTGATTAAATAAAAAAGAATAATCACAACTAAAGAGAGTTCATTTACAAAAACAAATTTGAGAAAGGTCTTGCTTGTTGTGAACTAAAAATCATGCTGTCCCATTATAGGATTCTAAATACAAGGGAGAAAAATATAAATACAGGCTGCAATTGAGACACCTAGTAATGGCAGTTAATTATGGCTAACAAAAAGCTGAAGACCTCATTATGTGCAGGACATCAGCAGTCTACTCTGCCCACCTACAACTGGGAATTAAATGGTATCTGCCACCAGAAAACACAGTTCTGGGGCATGCTCATTCTTTCCTGTGGAGGAACAGATCGTCCTGTCACAAATACAGATTTAAATGGCAAAAAAAATATATATGTTGCTTTCTGGCTCTGTTTCCAACAGGAAAATTAGTGACGCGTCACTTAACACTTGCACAACTGTCTGTAGTATGTAACTACCAGAGTCAGTGATGAAACAATGTCGTCATTGTTTCGTCATGAGTTACAAAGATTCAGAATGTGTTTGGTTTATGGATACCACTGTAGCATGTCCAAGCTACCAGATCCACATGTATGAATTTCACAACAGTGAACATTTCTTTTTTAAAAATCAGGAATAAATGAGTAATTAATTTACAAAATTATAAATGTTAATAAAAATATATAGTTTAAAGATGAGTGTAGGGTATACTATAAAAATGTAGGGCATACAATATAAAAATACATAATATTTCAAGCATTTGCTCAGGCTAGCCAAAACTTTATGCATATTACAAAACAGATGCTACATTCCTTCTGATTTCTTGAAACCTTTTTGGCCTTTCTGGTCACAACTCTGGACAAATGAATTGTCCTCATACATTATAATATCTGCGTATGAGGCACCTGATAAGGACTTGTGAGTTTTTGGTAGTCACGTGTCTTTTGTTTATAATGTAACATTCATTTATATTCTATAGGACAACTGATATAAAATTGATACACTTCTGAGCTGGAATTGAACCACTGACTATGGATAGCTCTCTTCATGCCTCTACTGAGCTATATAATGTCTGATTTGTGTGTGTGTGTTTATATATTTATATGTAGTGCCTTTGAGTTTGTTCAGTGAGACAAAAGTCATCCATTCTAAGGAAAAGCTGCAGCTTGTAATGAACTGCACTAAACAGATGACAGGATTACAGTATGTGTACTCAAAACCAAATTCACTCCAGGCATAAGTCGCGCTCCATCACCTGGTAATACTTATTAGATAGCTGAGGCAGGCTACTGCAAATGCTTGCGATTTATAATACCTGCAAAGTGCTCAGGATGGTGCTTACCCTGATGTGACTGGGTAGACGTATCCAACCATAAATTAATTATACATTATCTGGGATAGAAGTATCCATTAAGCAGCTAATTGTTGGTTTGTCACCTGTCCATTATTCCCACACTTTTTGGCCGTAGTATCCTAGACAAAGAAGCGAGATAACGATCAGTCTTCAGAATGGGAGGGACTATAATATGATTCCATTTCTTAGAGAAATTACTTGGTTTTATTTCATCAGTGTGCCATGGGAAGGAAGATATGATACCGAAATTCTACATATCGCTATGGACACAGGACCCACAGCAAGAGCAACAATTGAATTTCAATACTCACGAGAAAAGATATATTGGATATGTAAAAAATGCAAGTTGAGAAGCATCACCAACATGACATTAAAGGCTTTGATGCCTTTTAAACAGGTATTTTGTCACACAACTATAAAAGAAAATTGCAATGCGACTGCCGTGAGTCTCTTATTTCCCCTGGTGCTTCAAGATACGTCTCTCTGTCTTAAATGTTGACTCTGTTCCCTGCTAGGGATGTTGGACCACCATGCTATTAATGTTTCAAATTCCTCTTCTGGAAACGGTGAATTATCCATCCAATCAAAATCCACTACTTTATCTTGCTAAAGTCAGGCTATGAAGTGTAAACAGAAATTAATCAGTCATCAAAACACCTTATGACTTAATGGTTACTTCAATGTTCTGCTAATTTGTAATATCATTCATGGTAAACTCATCGCTAAAGCTACCTGTAACCTCCTCCATCTTTAGCTTGCGCTGTCTTTAACTTGCTCGAAAGATGTCATGTTTCTGTGAATTTTGGGCTCCTAGATGTGCATTGCGATTTTCCAGTGTTGTTCATATTTCAGGCTCATAGCCTATTCCCCTCTTATTGAGACTGTGATGTTTCCTTTAGTGGGATTTGCATTTATTTCATTTATGTTTTTGAATGTCTGCCAGTCATTTTAACAGATTAACAGGATCTCAGGTTAGGGATAATAGGATTCTGAATATATTTTGAGAACAAACTTTTTGATAAAAGGCTTCAGATTCAGATTCTTCATAAGTCAGATGTAAAGGTTTAGTAGCAAAAAAACAACTTAAAACTTAGTCTTACTTTTGACAATTAAGTAATGTATGACTCATCATCTGACATCTGTTCTACATGATGTTTCATGAATTGTACTTACAAAGTATTAACATATCAATCTAGGAAATATTTTGCAATAGCCAAGGCAGCAAGGCTTTATGAATACCATTCATTACATTATTATTGTGCTTGAAGAAGTTCTCTCAGGCACAGGACTGTAAATATTTCAGGCTCTCCATGAAGTTTGGCGAGTGATGTTGGGCTTGCTGGACTGAGAGTGAAGTACCTTGAATATCTCTTCTCTCCACCGTTTTTGAGATTGTGTATCATTCTGATTTTCATTTCTCCTGTATTTGCATCACAGATTTGTGGGTTCCTATGGCAGGAAACTGTCTGGATTCTGCTTTGAAATTAGAAAAGTATGATTGCAATTAATGATCCCACATCCTGTTGTTAGCTACGTGAATTTGTACATTTTTCTGCGAGTTGTCAGGTCAGGTCAGGTCAGCTTGGGCAGCATGCATTGGTGCAGGTAATTTGACAGTCGGAGATTAAATCACATATACTTGTACATATGGAGGTTTAAGATTAATGTAGGAATTTAATTGTTGTGCATCAAGGGGATATGATTTTTTTGTGCCAGCCCACAGAGCTTTTCAGCAGGGATTGTTTTCTAAAACAGTTTTTCTGTGTTCAGAAATTGCAGTAAACGGGTCATTAAACTTCATGCCTTAAGTAATGGGTATAAAATGGCGGTACAAAATAACAGGTAAATGAGTTTGCAATGGGGCTTTCTGAGGTGACACGGTGGGTAGCACAGTTACCTCACACATCCAGTATTGGTGGTTTGAATGCCACCCTTGCTCTTTGTGTGGATTTTGCATGATCTCCTTGTGCTGTGTGAGTTTCCACTGAGTGTTCTAGCAACAGTGTTCTTTCTAACAGTCTGAAGCACATGGTGCAAGTTCTTATAGGGTGTGGCCAACCCACTTTTGCTAGTCACAAGACCAGGAGCACGGACCAAAAGGCTTGTACCAAGTCTCATAATTAGTCATGGGGGTGGTTGGGGTGTAAGATGCTATAAACCAATCAGAGTGTCATCTCCCATTGCCTTTAAAAGCCAGGAGTACTTGCCCTTAAGGCAGCAGAAACACTTCCTTGCAGTGGAAATGGATGTGCTTGTGTGTGAATTGAAAGCACGTGTGCAGACCATCTACAGCAGAGTTCCCTGGTTCCGGGCCTATCGAGAGCCAGAATCCAATTCAGTTTACAGATTTTCCTGCTCAAACACATCAAATTCAGCTATTTACCAGGTTTACTGGTTGTGTTTGGGCAGGGAAATCTGCAAACTGTGTTGTATTCTGGTTCCCTATGACTTTGATTGAGGAATCCTAATCTACAACAATGGGATTCCACCAGGACCCTCAGTGGGGGAGTACTGCGTGGGAAAATTTTCATTTTGCCATGCGGGATTGGGTGGGTCTCTACATGTAATATGTTTTCAGGCGCGGGAAAAATAATTTAAATAAATATGTATTGCTCAAATATGTTTTTGTTATTTTATCAAACTATTACTTATGTTCACTTATCACCCTCATGATGTCTGGGCCAGTACAAAAACCTTTAACACCCGAGGATGTAAATATTTGCTAAGGGAATGGTGAATATAAAACTATAGAACTATTTAATTTCAAACTAAGCAAGGGGAAATCAGATATTTGAGAGTCCTTGTCATTATCAGCGGCCACAATGTGAACCAGTTGCCTTTTGCTTGTTGCAACAAATTCAGCAAAGTGCTATCAAACACTGGGCACTAGTCTGGCTTTTAAGGGCAACCTGTGTTCAGTTTCAAAGGACAGATTACACTGACATTCAATGAACGTGGAAGCAAATCAAAAGTGCCAACTGCACTAAAAGCTGAAATAGCACACAAACGTGTTGATTTTGTTTGCGTGGATCTATAACCTGTTATTGCAAACATTTCCAGGTGTGAAAGATGCCTATATATATATATATATATATATATGACTAGCCTAGTATTATCTAAAAAACATATCCTGCTTTAAGTGTTAAATGTTGAATGTGGCCTATTTGTTGAGGCTACAGGTTTGTCTTTATTCTTGACCTGAAAATATATGCAGTCAAACAAAATGTAGCTTTTCTTTGTGGGTGGGAGCGGGACAAAATACTCTGCAAAATATTTTAGTTATTTTTCATTCCACACCTGCAGCAAAGCCATACAGTAAATGAACCGTAAATGTCATGCAGGTCCTCTGGCTGAAGATCCTGACACTAGCCACTACGACATATTTTGTAAAGTATTTTAACGTACACATTAATGATCTTTCACATTGTAATCTTTCTATTTTTAATCCTTTGTATGTTTGTGTGCTGCTGCACATCCCTTTGTGCATAACAAGCAGTGTATGTGTACTGTACATGCACCCATGTAGGCGCATGTCATTATCTTGTTAACGTGCCCTTAAAATGACAGTGACATACTGCGCCATTGAGTTTAGACCAAGGTTTTGTTGGTCAAAAGCGCAATCGCTTACTGCTGCCTCAAAATGGCAGTGCACCAACAATGCACCGGACTCCACCTCATTTGGGCACATGTGCAGTTGTAATTTTAACAGCATGGACGCTGGCCGGGAAAATGACAACTGCCTAGGGCTCATGCTAACATACACACTTGTATTGTGCCTGCCACAGTGTGCGCTTGGTATAAATGATGGCACTTTGTGTGCTACCTACCACAGATAGCCCCCCCCCCCATCATCATGACCATAGATAACCCATTAGGAAGTTGGATGGATGTTTGGAAGTGTCTGTCACAACCTCCAGCCCTCATTTTGAATCTGAAGCAGCTCAACCTTAGCAATGCTCAAAAATATTATTTGTAAGCTGCAAGATGCTTCTCTGTGGTTAGACTTGTACACTACACGTTTTTTTTTTTATTTTCTTAGAAAATAAACAATGTTTGAAGTCAGGTTGGTTCTATTGTTGTGGATTACCTACGGTTACGGTACTGCACCCCCTTCAGCACTCAACACCAGAGGAAAGCTGGGAAGAGTTCCTGACCAAGTTTACATTCCCTCAGGGGTCCTTGGTGCCATCTAATGAATGAACAATGCCATTGTGCGCATCATCCATATAAGCTCTAATGTACTCAAGTCTCCTACTGATAGATGAAAGGGGTAGATGTACAATATCCTGTCCATCCAGTGGAGGTGGATGTGGAAACTTTGCCGTAGGGTATGCCGTTCTCCATGCTGCATCATAATCCCCTGATATGAAAGAATGGCTTAATCTCTAGAATCTTCATCTCCAGGGCCGTCGTGATGTATGATCTGATCTCCTTGCATCGTCCGGCAGTTTATTGGATGGTGGAATTTTTCCATCAGCTGTGCACTTTACCTTGCCATGTCCCTCCACCCCCAAATGAGATTTACAGAAATATCAGGTAACTGATTGCCGTCTCTCATAGACATGACCGTTCCAAGATAAAAAAAAACACACACACATACTTTATAGCAATTAGTTTAAAAAATTAAATCTTAAAATGTTACTCCTGGCTCGGTCTTTCAGAGCTCATTCTCTTTTCTTGTGGTAATATCAGAAGCAGTAGTACATCCATCTGATATAATGGCTGACCGGGGAATGGACCCCTTTCTATTGCCCTAGACTCTCAGACTCTCAGAAATGTTTTATGTTTTCCTTTCATCCAAGGTCACTGACCCTCTTTGGGAGATCGGCTTTATCAACTCCTTACTAAGAGTTATCCTCCCATGCTTACATAATAAACAAGTCCCCATATTCTGGGGATGTGTGGCTCTCCAGATGAAGAGTTTGTCCCTCTTTCCTGAAGGGTGTTAGTTTGAATCCTGGCAATCATATTACTGTTGGTTCTGGAAAACAAATAGTTGTCCTTGCACTTTGACACTTCCAAAAATTGTAATGCCATAATACAGTTGACTTTTATATTGAAACAATTCATGTTATTAAGATACATCTATTAATCTTTTTTCTACCTTCAAGGTACGAGTCTGTGTCCTTAATTAATGTGCATCACCCATTCCCCTTATTCTTCTGTATTTAAGAAAAAAAAAAGACTGATATCTTCCTGTGTCAAATGTCTGTGCACTCTGAACAAATGATGAACATTAATGATGTGCAATGGACTGAACCCTTCATTAAAGGGACGACATGATTGGAATATTATCACACCATTAGCACATTAAGAACTCATTGTCTCTGACACCAGTAGCATTACTCCATTTTGGGGGCAATGCAAAAAAATATATAATAATTGATGACTGGCCACGGCTCTTTATTCATAGTTAAATAAGACTTTGGGGTCAAATAGACTGATTTTCTAGCATGAATATTCAGCATTCATTTTTGTGTATTTATTCACTTTGTGACCAATTATAGTTCATCTTCTACAGTACCTTTTGCCTGACAGAAGTCATTCTAAAAGACGTATAATATATGACTTTTTATACTGATTATTTATTGTTGCAGTACTTGTTGGTGCACACGTGCTAGAATTTAGTGATTAATTGTCATTGTTGACACACCACAGCACACAGTGCACAACAACGAAATGTGTTCCCTGCATTTAACCCATATGTGATGATGTGACATAGCAGTGGATAGCTAATTCAGTGCCAGGGGAGCAGTGCTTGGGGGCGGTACCTTGCTCAGGGTACCTCAGTGGTGATTTGCGGGTTGGGGGACAGTATGTGCACTACCTGTACTTGCGTGCCTTTATATAGGTTAATAGATTTTGTGTTTGTGTATTTTGAAGGGAACACTATTTGCTTCTGAAGCTGACATATCCATCATATAGGTACACTCAAGCTGTCGCATGCTAATAAATGGATATCATGGAGCCATGAATACTAATGGGGTTCAGTAGCTAAATATGAACAAGATCTGAAAAGCATCAGATATGAAGAGCTGGGAAAACTACCTGTTTATAAGCTGGACACAGCAGGGACGGATTACGGACCGGGCCAGCGGGGCCGCTGCCCAGGGGCCCTTGGGGCCCCTAGCCCAAAACAATTTGCAACACTTATCAACAATGTATTTTCGTTTGTCTATTTTAGAGGGCCTACAT
>JAODKF010000138.1:4248063-4259903 GCA_026779585.1 Mormyrus proboscirostris
AGGGAGGCCGTTCCTCCCAATCACCCCCTTCCAGGTCACACTGTCATTGCCCACGTGAGTGTTGAAGTCCCCCAGCAGAACGATAGAATCCCCTTGTGGCACGCCAACCAGAGTACCACTAAGGCAATCCAACAAGGCTGGGTACTCTGAACATCCAAAATCCTCTCCTTGGATTTGCCACCTTATTGTGGTGGATGGGTTTGCATGCCTCAGTGACCCTGGGGGCTATGTCTTCGGGGGCAATAGCCCCTGGTAGGGTCTCCTAAGGCAAAAAGGTCCCAGGGGAGGGGCCAGACAAAAAGCAATCCAAAAGAACCCTATGACAAGAAATTATATCAAAGTCTCGTTTCCCTCACCAGGACTATGGTCACCGGGGCCCCACCCCGGAGCCAGGCCTGGGGGAGGGGCCCGTTGACGTTTGGGCATAGCCCAAAAGAGGCACGTGGGACTGTCCCCAGGTGGGCCCACCACCCGCAAGGGGAATGTCAGGGGTTCGGTGCAATGTGGATGGGGTGGCGGCCAAGGGAGGCCCCGGCGGTCCGATCCCCGGCTGACAAAACTGTCTTTCGGGATCCTCTGTGTGTCTTTTTCATATGGCATATTGACAATAAAAGACTTTAAATTGACTTGGCTTGACTTGAAAAGTTAGGTGATGCAGCAGGACAATAACCCTAAATGTCAAAGTAAATCTACTACAGAGTGGCTTCAATAAAGGAAATCTGTCTTTTGGAGTGGCCCAGCCAGAGTTCAGACCTCAACTCAAAACCTCCACTTTTTTTCCTTATTTTGAAAGAATGCAGAGTTTCAGTCATAAATAATCATAAAAGCAAAAGTTCAGCCCCTCTCACTGAATTGTTCTTTATGGATGTATTTAATACTTTCTCTCAAAAGTGCAATCTGTAAAATACAAAAACAATAATCTGATAATAATATGCTGTTACAAAGCATGGTTATTTTATGACTCCTGTTATTTGTGCCCCAAACAAAGGGCATAGTTTCTTTTTTTTCAGCTTTTGTTTCTCTGTGGTCATTATTATTGTATATTTTATGCCAAGTTCCCTTTTGGTTTTCATTGTAATCGATACATTTCTGTTGTCACTGATTTTATTTGTGCTGGCTTTACATTTTGTTAAGAAAAAGAAGAAAACATTTGGTTTCATCATATTGCAGACAGTTTTGAAATAAAAAATGCTTCTTCCCTGCTAACTGTGCAATGGCTACTTAAGCTGGTATGGTTTTATCAGTAGAGTATATTGGTATTGCATCAGAATTAACTATGTTTATTGTACTGGATTATAGCCTTTCCATTTTTGCTCGGTGTACTGTTTCCAGCAATCGATATCAAGACTTGTAACTGAATCACTATGCATACTCCTGCCCATTGTGGCCGCAGGCTGGGAAGTTCTTGCATGTGCATGCAAATTTCAAAGACCCTTTAGAAGAAGCTTTCAGAAAGGGGGAGGGGGTGCAACAGTCATTCATTCATATTCAGGACAAAATAAATACAGTTGTTCCTTGTTATCCGTAGGGGATTGGATTCAGGACCCCCCGCAGATACCAAAATCTGTAGACACTCAAGTCTCTTATATAACATGCCACAGTATTTGCATATAACCTACACACCTCCTTCCATATACTTTAGTTCATCTCTAGATTACTGATAATACCTAATGCAATGTAAATGCAAAGTAGATAGTTGTTACACTGTATTGTTCAGGGAATAATGCAGGGCATAGGTTTAGTTTTGTCGTGCGCATAACGCAAGCAGCAAACGAATGAGATGTGAGGCGAACGGCGCTCAGACAACGAGTGCTGGAGAGAGATGAAGGTCTGTGAAATCACTCACTTAATTCAAGTGGATTCTCTATAGTGCTTGGCACGCAGAAATTCAAGTTTTGCTTTTTGAAACGTTTCGGACGTTCGGATTTTTTATTTATTTTTTTGAAATACTTTCGATCTGCAGTTGGTTGAATGCATGGATGCAGAACTCATGGATATAGAGGGCCGAGTGTAAAATAGCAGGAAGACGTCGATGGCAATATGTTCGTAAGGCTGAGGCATGTCTGATTCGCTTCTCGTATGACTGAGATGCACTGTTGAGCGTCTGCATAGTTGGTCACGGTATGCTAGGGGTTTAATATGCAGAATCGGGGAGCTCAAGAGTAATGAGGTCTAGGCCAAAAATTCATAATCCATCACTCACGTTGCATTGAAAGGATTCCTCTCTTTACAACCTGAGCGATTCAGAGTACTGTCAATTCAGACAGCGAGAAGGGGTGAAAAGCTTTCTCCACAGCGAAAAAAAAAAAAATCATACATCAGAGGAAAATGTAATGTAGTTTGGTATCTCATACATGGTGGCTTGATAGAACTGGTCTAGTTGTCTATCTGTATATGGCCTAAGTCTTGTGCTAGAAAATGATTGAAAATGAGATTTACATCAGATGTTTGAACCAATGAAACATGAGCTGTGAAAAACAGCAGACATGCAGAAGATGACGAGCAAGCTAATCGATGTGGTGAACTAAGTGCTTTGTATGATCAAGAATTAGGATTTGATGTTTTCCTTTCCTGCATGTGTCTCTGATGTCTATGAGGAATAAAAAAAATCAAAATATCATTGTTAACTCAAAGCCACCAAGAAAGGTTGACATTTATTGTTCACAGGCAAATTTAAAAGATGGAAAAATGCATCAGTGTCACAGAAACACATCTGTCACTGTGTCGGGTATCAGAGGAAGGTCACATGCTATTCCAGCACCGATTTATTTTGTGTACTTGCCTTTTCACTCAGTTTGCATCAGAGTATCCACTTGTTAGACAGAAATACAGACCCAGGCCTTTGCTGTAAACGTGTCACTGGAAACTAAAAACTAAAGCAATATGAACCCACTGAAGCAAATGGCAAAAAGGCAAAACAAAAGTCAAACAAAAGCTGAATTCAAAATGACATTTCATTATTAGGTCTACATGAATGCACATACACCTTGGAATGCAGAACAGATTTGATTAAACACATTAAAGCATTCAGCACAGGATGAAATCACGAGGGAAATTAGAAAAAGAATTATAATTTTGCAAACATCTGGCCATGTTATTCCTTTTTTTTCCTTAGCTAGCTACTACTAATGGTTTCGTTTTATGTTTAAAGTTGTCCATAGCACAGAAATTTTGATAAAGATGGACTCCCAGACATCCTGATCTATGCATTAGAAAATGAAGAACAACAATGTACTGTAAATGGAGAAAAAAAGAAAAGACAGGGAAGAAGGAGAGGAAAAGATGAGAGACTAACGTGGATAATAAGAGTGTGGTATGTAAGGACTGCCCAGGGGGAATGAAGACAAGTGTATTGTGATGGGAGCAACTAGTGGCAGGACAATCGCTTTGGGAGTTCGAATAAGTGTAGCGATGGGTGAAATTGAATTATTTTGCACCAAACTTCAATCAAAGACATGACTTGAAACAACATTTGGAGTTTTTCCTTTGATGGCAGTCTTTTCAAATCACAATGGGCACTGGGACACTAATATTGTTCATAATTATTTATTATTCAATGATTATGCAATACAGGGTGAAACTGAAACCGTGTCCCAAAGTATTCTTAGCAATTCTGAGTATTATTAGCAATTCTAATGTGTTTACCTAGTCTTTTGTTCAGAGGTTTTTGTAGTAACATAGGCCATTCTGAGGCTTTTCTGTAGCATGGAGTGGTCAGAGCACAATGAAGGTTGTATAAAACTTGTCCTTACAGATAGAGGTTGCTGTGGTTCATTTTCATGTGGGGTTGGAGTATAAAGGGCCACTCTGCGTTTTCCACGCAGGACGCCAGGGGACCATAAATCGAGAATCAGTGACATGGGTTTAACATCTTGCCTCTCAGAGGAGGCCGTGGGGGAATACTCGAAAGTACACATATTTGTACTTGCAGTAGGAGGTCTCTCTTATGAGTGTGTGAAGGGACGAGCAAGCAGTGAGCGGGGAGCAGAACCAGGCACACGGAAATCCAAAATACGGGGTTCATTCCAGGTAGACAGGGGATCACACGGAGCAAACGTAAACACGTATCAATGACCAATCTGGGAAACAGACGAAGACATGGACTGATATACACAGGACGATCGTACGAGCAGGTCATGACAGTCTCCTCTCCCCAGACAGATGCCTGCATGTGAACATTTCTCAATGTTTCCGTGTCCATTCTCAGGTGACAGAAAATAGTACAGAGTCATTTGTACTTCAAAATGAGGGTGGAATTTAATCAAAATAAAACCGCTCTTTTAGTTATGAATGTAACACGAAGCCACAATGGTTCTCTTTGCAGTTGACTTATTGTTAAATAGCCTAAGCCTAAATGGTCACCAACACATGCTTAGCTTACAGTTTCCTACAGATTTACTGTAAAAGGAAGGAAATATACTATAGGTGCCAAAAGTAAGAGCCCATATGTTACATACACCAGCAGGAAAAAGTTTTTGCACACACTGACATTCTCTGTGCTTGCATGCAATTCACTTAACATTTACTGAAAATACATTCAATAGTCTTTGCTAACGAATAAATTTACAGCAAGTTCACCATTTTAGTACCTTTATTAGCAAGAAAATGTCATGTCTGTGACCTCCTCTAGTAGTTATAGCCGCAGAAAAATTTTAGGCAGTCTTTCTACAAGGGACATTAAATATTGCTCTGTTTCATGGGATGAAACAGTTTACTAATGGATTTAAAGGACAGCCTAGAATTTGGCTATACCATCACCACAAACCATTGAATAGGATGTTAGACAGACACTGGTACATACTCTTTCCATGTTATAAAGGAAACTTGTTTTATTTGACTGTTCTCAATTGTAGTTGATCAGTCAATTTTCTGATGCTAAGAATAAAACATCTGCAGTGTATGAAATAAATGGGAAAATGGTAAAACCTGTGGTGTGCAAAAACTTTTGTCTGGAAGCATACAGTATAACACAAAACTATTTCCATGTTCACTTAAAGGTCTTTGGGACTTGTTATATTTTTTTTACACAAATGTTAAATGTCACTTCAACTTGCACTTTGTGAAATTGTGCTGTGAGACCTCTACATAAAAATCATTAGGAACTGGAATTACAGTAGCTTATGATGCTTCCATCTAGTTCCCAATAAGTCAATGTGTAATGCACTCTATGAATCATTCTACTTAACTAAACTGGGGAAAGAAAACAAAGTTTTAAACCATTCTGGATGACACCTGCCGTCAGTCAATTAAACCATTCAGAATGAATTTATCGCAGTACTTTTAAGTCCAGTCAGCAAACCCATTTTTATATCTGTAAGGTAATTTTGTCTGGAAAATTGACTTCGTCCATACCTGCATAAAAGTGCTGCAATTTGGAAGAAAAGGGGGATCAGAGAGCAGTTATTACCTGGGCGGTGAGGTCCGTGTCTGTGGATCAGGATAATGGCACTCTTGTCTCAATCAGTCTCTCTCTACTGTTATCTCACTGAGGGATTGGAACAGAGGCTGGATGTCAGACTCAGAGACTGACGAATGGCTCTCCCACTTGGGCTCTGTGTGTCCATCTCCCCCAGGCAGCAATGAGTAACAGAATATGCTCCGTAAGCCTGGGGTCAATCGGTTGGCAGAGTGGAATGGAGAAGGGGAACCTCTCTTATCTTGACACTGGGTGGGGTTAAATACAGAATGACCCCAGAAATGGTACACTAAAGATAAGGTAGATAATTGATGGTTCTTCTAGGCTGGTAACACCACAATTCATTCTGGTTTGTAAGCATGCCTCTTTGTGTAAATAATAATTTTAAAATACTGTTCTAATCGATAAGGGAGAATACATATACTGTATATATGTGACCTCTTCGAACGCAGTAAGCGATTGTTGGTTATACTTATAGGTTAGCCCCAGGGTTGGCTGAAAGCATTGAAATACACAGGTTCACTATCAAAATCAATATCACAGCGACCGGACTGCTTTCTAAAATGTCTACTTAAAAAAAAAATATAATTGGCCACTTCATAGCAGATGTGTTTAAAATAACATAAGTGATATGGCAAAAAAAAAAGTGAAATAGTAGACCAGTTTGTAGGGCCTTAAATCCAGCAATCATGCATCAATAGTGATTTGTGAGATCACAATAACCGACAAAAAATTTGACTGAAGATTAATAAGGAAGTCACTGAAACGATGATTTTGATAAAACTGTGATTGCGGTGTGAAAAGTGCTTGGGAAAGCAAGTTCTAAATGTAATTAAGAGTTTGGCACTCATGACAAGTGTTGAAAGTCAAGCAAATACAAAGATGCTTACTGCTATAAAATCCTCATATGACACATGCCAGGTCAATACCCCACGCCACATTTTTCATAGTAAACATGAATAATGGACGTTTAACACCACATATCATGCAGTTTTACGGTGATGACTACTCACCTTGACAGTCTCACACATATTCCCTAATGTCAGCTGTCAACCACAAGCCTGAATTAACACTGGAGGCTATATATATATTCCAGTATATTTTCCAAGATGACACTCAAAATGGGAAAAGGAAGGATGCGACAAGGGTACACCTAGGACAGGAAGCCAATCCATCGCACAGCACCCATCAAGCACACACTATGGGCCATTAAAATTCACCTAATTCACATTTGGACTGCAAGAGAAAAGCAAATAAACTGAAGGTGACCTATTACAAACTAGCATGGTGAAAAGGACAAAGCACAAGGAACTTTATTGAACTCAAAAAAAAAAGAAATCAAAAGGAACCATGAGGGGGGTCACAACAGCAGGTAGGTAAAACAAGAGATAAACAGGAAGTAGCACAAGAACAGAGTAAAGCGGAGAGCAGCAGAGGAAAACACAGCAAAGCAGGGAGGAGCACAGGAACAAACACAGCAAAGCAGGGAGGAGCACAGGAACAAACACAGCAAAGCAGGGAGGAGCACAGGAACAAAGCAACACATACATCTATAGAGGAGCAAGCACAGCGAACTGGAAGTAATGCAGGAAGAACCACAATGACCAGTTCAGGAACAGAGTAAGGGCAGGAAATAAATACACATGATATAATGAGTACAAAACAAGGGTCGGCTGTAATCAATAGACATTTAACCAAACATTAGGAGCTAAGAATAATGAGAAAAAGGTGAGGGTAATTAACAACACTAGAGATTCAAACACTGGAACACAGGCTAAACAAAACTTAATAAAACTAGACACAATCAGGGTGAACAGAAGCAAAGGTATCAAAAAAGAGCAAAACTTAAATACAGAAACACAAGGACACAACTAAGGGGAAACTGAATCAAAACCACCAAAAACAATTAGAAAGAAAAAAAGAAAAAAAACAAACAGGTCAGGATAAGCCCACAACGGAGGAGTTAAGTTCAGAGACACCCACTTTTAGTCATGAGGAACATAATAGGAGCTAAAACCAAGGAACACTACGGTAACACAGGACGGGATGGCCAGTGACACCAGCTGTTCAAACAGCGAAACGACAGACAAGACTGTGACGGATCCTGACAGTAACCAATACAAATTCAAAGTTTTATGTTTGTATTTAAAAAAATACATAAGAATATAAATAAAACGTCTTCCAAAGATTCCAATTAGCCTCAGCATGTCTTTGGACTGTGGGGAGAAACCGGATTACCCGGAGGAAACCCTACGACGACACAGGGAGAACATGCAAACTCCACACACGGGTGCTAGAGGTGTGCCTCAACAGCACTAACCACTGCACCACCATGTCACCCGCATTTATATCAATATTGGTTATTTTATGTGATTAAAATGGAATAAAATCTTTACAAGCATATGTCTCAAGAATGTTTAAATGTTGTACTTCAAATACAAAAACTAATTAATTTTAAAATTTAAATTTTTACTGTAAAATATAAAAATATTTACTGTCAAAGATTATTGATGTCTCTATAATTTGTTTTAAAATTACGCTATGTTGTACTGTTAATCGTAAGGAAAGTTTTATCCATTTATTGACATCCTTTGACTATGCCATTGTATTTTATACAGCATATTTAAAAAAAATAAAATAAATTTTATCCCCAGCTACTTAACTGAATGTATTTATTGATCAGGACAATGGTGTTATACAACACATCCCCTTGTACAATCCCCGTTTTAAATTAGCTCCCCTTTGGTCTAAAAACTAGGGGGGTGTAACGCATATTTAATAAATGACCACACTCAGTCTTATTTGTTTTTCATACACCGCTGTTCTGGATTTTCCTTATTGTGCAGTTTCGTTCACGTCGTTCATCCAGTCTGCGTAACGGAGAGGCTTCCGAAGATGGATTGTTTGTTGCATGCTCCCTTAAATCAAAGCCGAACGCCAAAGCTTTGTTTTAATCATATTTTACACTGACCCCACTTATCTCTGTCGCCCGCCGTTTAATAGCCATCAAAGCCGGTTCGATCAGCCCCGGTCTGACTCGCCGCTGCGCTTCACGATGCCTATGCGCAGCCGGGCGATCGTTTGCGTTGCACGATTTTCTGCTTAAAAGCTGCTAACTGAAACCTAGCAAGATGGAAATGAAAGGGCGGCGAGTGCATGTTTCATTGTACGAGGAATGGTTGTACTGTTAGCGGGTAATTTAATAAAGGTAGTTATGTAAATGGCACTACCCGCACATTACATATGCATTGATCCGCTAAGAGGCTTTCTTTTCCGCTTTCCAACTGCTTAGCCACGGGCAATTGATAGAATTAGTCTCTGTGATGTTATTACGGTGGTCTTCGGTGTACGCTGTGGACATTCTGGCGCTTTTTTGGCCCTACTTTTCGCTCATTTCTAGTTTTCCACCCAACATATAGCGACGAGAGGCACTGTGGACCACGTAGCAGGATAATTATTGTTGAAATTGGCTGTAGGCTATGCTGTAGAAACGTCATTTTGAAAATTGGAAAGTTAAATGATATATTTTTTTTCAGAATGTTCGTTAATATTATCTCTGGAAAATGAAGCCAAATCGAGTGACGATAATTTAGTTTGCCAGTGCAATGTTAACTATCTAGATGACTTGTTCTTCCACCAATTATCCAGGTCAGGGATGCAGGGTGTCCTGGAGCCTATACCTACATCTTAGACTGGATGCCAGTGTTCCATGGGAGTTTTGATTAACTCTATATGCACACACACACAAACACATTTGTATTCATATTTTTGTGGAGAGAGTCCATTCACTTCTGTGGGAAAAGCCCAAATCCCAACAATGACACCAAGAACTCCTACCCAGCCTTAGCTTTAACCTTAACCAAACAAAATACAAGACTTTTGACATTGTTACTTTTTTCATCGCAGTCACAGATTTTTATAAAATTGAGTTTCCCCTTGTGGAGACTGAAAAAGTGGTCCCCACAATGTCAAAATAACGTGTTCATATCACATTATTGGGACATTTAGTATACACCATGTGATATATACATACCCCCCCACACCCCTTACTCACACACACATGTGCATTCAACATACACTATGCATAATTTGGGTAAGTATGGCGGATGTATGTGGCCCTTTGTAAGAGGAATGGTTTCACTGTTGGTAATTTCTTCCTAGCCCAATATTCATTATTAATTGGTAATTTGGTAAAACTGCCTAAAGACAATCGCGTCAGTGTCATGAGGAGATTTTCAAAACACTCACACGCCGAAGTAAACTTCGGAAACTTTTGTCCAAGTTTCTTTTCTAAACTAAACAAAATTAAAGGACGTTTGGAACAAGGGCAAATAAGTCTTACATAGACATTCTAACTTGTCTCTGTGGCAGGAAACACAAATGCAGGTTTGATTGCATTCTTTCTGACATAGGATGGGCTATTACAGTATGATGCTCTTATCCGTAGTCATTGCTTTTTATTTTTTTTTGTGTCCCATCTTGTGCAAATATTGTCTGTGTTTCAATTTTTTATGTATTTTTGCCCTGCCACATTGTATATAATGTTAAATTAGCATTTAATAATATATATAAATACTCTAAGAAAATGCATCTTTCAATGGTAAGTAGAGCACTGCTTGATAGTCCAGTAGGTTTTACGTGCATTATACAGAAAGATTCAAAACTGGAAGAGAGAGAAAAAAAGTTTCTCAGTGTAAGGATAAATGAAAATTACTCCCTGAGCTAGACATATAAAGCACCATCTTCTAAATTCTCAGGTATTTGAATTAAAAAAAAATTAAAATAGACTAGGGTAACAATATCTTCAAAATGAACAAATTGCTCAGGAAAAATGCTGTCATTATGAGGTGAAATGGTTGCTATTTGTGATGACAGGGTTAGTTTGCACTTATATACTGTATAAATGCCTGTCGTAGCTGATTAATGTAGATAAATACACTCCAGCAGAGAAAAAGACAAGAGGTTTTATTGAGCAAGGATGTGGAAAAATCTTTGCTATTATAAAACACTACAGGCCATATATCATAAAACCAACTGAGTTGACTGACTAACCAAATCATCAGTGAAAGAAATTGTCCTGTGATGAGTTTCTAGCAAAGATTTCAGAGTAGTTTCTCATAGTCAGTGTCACTGGGTCCAAGGAGGTCATTTGTTAAACCTAAGCATTTGTTAAATACTGGCTATTGTATTCCTATTTACACTAAACTTGCAACTACTAAACTTCTTGTGAATAATATTGTAAACAATTACCTGTACCGTACACAAACAGCTCTATAGTGAGAAATGCTCTGCTACAAAATGGATGACTTGACAAAAGTTTCCTAGTAGGGTAGCCAGCATTTTCCAAGACCAGAAAATGTCCTTCTTGTCAAAATTATTGGGTGCCAGGCGCAGAAAAGTAACGCATAAAGTAACTGCAAAAACTGTTTGTTGTGGGCCTGAAGATAACATCTTCTTGTTTGTAGGTGGTGTTTTTCTCACCATAATCTTGACAACTAATGTTCAGGAACTTGCCATGAGAATGTATGGTTCAAAGGGACACCGTTTAACACTGAGTAAAAATGAAATAATGAGTTTTTCTGTTAAAACGAAGTGCTGGTAGCTCAGCTGTTCACAGTACAGCCTCACACCTCCGGGGTGGAGGTTCCAATCCCCTTCTCTCTTTTTGGAATTTGCATATACTCGTGGATATGCTTCGGGTACTCTGGCTTGTCCTATAATCCAAAGACATGCAGTTAGGTAAGCGGTGTGTCTCTGTTATGATACCTGCCCTGGGTCAGGTGACATAAACATGTTTGGGTCAGAGGGAGTCAGAGCTGAGTAGCCATAACACAGCCGGAAAAAGTTTTGTTCTTTAAGTGCTTAAAGAACTATTTACAATTTCTTATATACAGTAGATACAATGTTATAACGTGTTCCAGTGGATGGGTTGTTTCTCCACTGAAATAGGTTGCATGGGAGGGTGCTAAAGAAAAGAGAATAATAAAACGTCTTCCAAGTTTCCCTGCACTAAACAAACCACCGAATGGATGGCATTAAGCTTTAAGATACATACCTTAAAATACATAAGTTGCCACTCTCACTCTAACCTGGAGTTTAGAGAAAATGAATCTAATGGGCAAGTATAGGGGTTAAATCACCAGACGCAAAATCTGCCCGAGGGTAGTAGAAAAAGTGGAGTGGAAAACATGAGCAAGCAATGCAGGGATTGGTCCAAAGAGCATATGTCAGCATACGTGAACTCCACGATCCATGAATAATACGGTGTGGTGTACAAAGGGATATTTAATATTTTTCTGTTTTTATTGACATGCCACGAACACAGTAACAAAGAAACCTGTGGCCTGTACAGACATCCCAACCTGCAAAAACTCATTTCAGGGAGCATTTCTACATTGGCTACATATATAATTATTTGTTAATT
>JAODKF010000138.1:4270927-4303315 GCA_026779585.1 Mormyrus proboscirostris
CTTTGAGCTCCCAGCCAATGAGGCACGACTCTGTCTTTTCCGATCTAATTCCTTAACAAGCTCAGAAATGCGACATATTTTCTTCTGCCGATGAAAGTAATGAAGTATATCTGCTGTAATATGCCGTCTGTTGTTCTTTTTGCTTTTTATTTGAAGCGTTGCGTCCCCATGCCAGCACCCGCTGGTTGGAGGGTGCCATGGGTGTGGTCCCCAGGGGAAAAAAGCGGGAGGTGTTTGGCAGCAACCCAAGGCATTGGCTTATTGCATTAAGCTCATATCAGCACTGAGTTGGCTTTCATGATTGTAAGCAAATTGAATTCAGAGGAGGTCTAGGCAGGTTTCTCCAGCCACGCACCACAGTGGATTTTCTAGAACTTTCTACTGCTCATCTTCTTATTTGGAGTCTAAAGCTTGAATCAAAATATCTATAACCCTTATATTTGCCTGAGTGCCCTTAGCATGCTAGGTGGCTATATGCCAACAGCATCGGATGGGATATTTGCACTTATCCTGAGCACTGCAGAGACATTAAACCAGCCCTAAAGCAACTATTACACACAATGTATCCAAAAAGCAGACAATCCCCCTTCTGGAACCAAGCTCTCTTAAAGAAGCCTGTCACTGCTATTAACTGTTTGTGAAGCAGTTTTTTCCCAAGTAAATACATTTTGTCAGACATTTAAAAGCCCATTTCAGTTGCCTTTGACACAAATCCTTGTTTACCTTGTTTTTTCCCTCACAGAGGTTTCGGAAAATGTCCTATTAGAAAAAAACACAGTGAACATGGGCTTGACGAAGAAGAAAAATCTGAAAAAAAATAGTAATAAAAATTCAGCTGATTGAACGTTGGGCATCATTAATATACCATAGGTCTGCTAAGGGAAAGAAGAAAGGTATTATGTTGTTTTGCTGAGCATCAAACATAAAGAAACTGCCAGTAACTAGTAATGACTTTTAGCAAGGATAACCAATGGTATAATGTATGCAAGGCAAGGTAATGATTGTGTCACCATGGTGAGCAATTAATTACTAGTCTTGGGCATGCACACACACACACACACACACACACACATTATATAATACGTCATAAGAATATTCTATTTATTATTAGTGTGCATGCTGCTGGATGTGGATATTTGCAATACACGATGGATATAGTGCTCGGTTCACACAGCATCAGTGATGCCAGTTTTGTAGTGTTGATTATCAGCACATGCTGATTCTTTTTGATGGCTATCATAATTTATCTGATCTGTGATAGGCATCATAGAGAATATAAACAAACTGCAATAAAACAGAAATAACACACACACGCACACAAATGCTCCTCTACTCACGAATGAGATGCGTTCCGAACAGCTGTTCGTAACTTGAAATGTTCGTAAGTCGTTATTCAACATCATTTTTAGGGTATATGCAAGAACAAAGAACTAGGATGCTGGGAGTTCGCACGCTACGCTGCTGCGCGGTGGGAGTAGCGACCAGAAGTCAAACTAGGCGGAATTGGTGCGGAGAAAAAATATTGATGTTGTGGACAGGAAATGGGAGCCCAGTGAACACAATTTGGACTGAGAGTCTTCTTTGTTCGTATGTACGAAAGTTCGTAAGGTGAAAGTTTGTAAGTAGAGGAGCGTATGTATATATAAATATATAAAACTTGTCTGAGTATTTTCTGGGTTTAAGGGATGATAAATGCCTTTAGGAGTGGCATGTTTTATGGGAATTAAAAAGAGCAGAGAAGCCATAAGGGCAATTAAGATTTGAGTAGAAACCCTTGTGCCTAAATCTACAAGGATGTGTATGGTTTGCAATTTCCTGCTAGCTTTTCTTCCTGTGCTAAAAATAGATGTATTCATCCATCCATCTGTCTATCCTGGTCAGAGTTGTGGGGGTGGGAGGCCTGGAGCCTATCCCAGGCATCATGGGGCACATGGCTGGGGGGCATCCTGGAGGGCACATTGCAGGGTATATACACACGCTCACCCCCTCGCAAGCACACCCACACACTAATGGCGACTTACAGATGCCAGTTAATCTAACTGCATGCCTTTGGACTGCAGGAGGACAGCCATGTGAACATGGAACCACCATAGGCCTATATATGTTTATGAGGGATGTAATGATTTACAGTTTAATTCACACCTTGAATTTTCAGCCACTCTCAGTTTATACCTCTTTTTTTCCCTATTGTTTTCTTTTTTTTTGGGGGGGGGGGGGTGAATAGGAGAAAACTGAGAAATTCTGGGTCTCATTAATCACCAACAATTTGGAATACTAAACAAATGTTGGATTAACTTGTAACAATGTGTGCAAAAATAAATTAAAAATCAAATACTATACTCTAGAGGATATATACTTTCCAGGATATATACTCCACAGGAAAACCAAAACGTGCCCACACTGCTGACTTGAATGTGCTCAGGTGCTCTGAAATCTCAGGGTTATCATCCTTCTTGACTTAATGAAACTAGCTTAGCTTTTACTGCAGGCTTGATCATTCGATCACGATTGGACCAAAATGGTCATGTGACACATACAGTTAGAAGACAACTAAATATGTGTAATATATAGCTTGCCATAAAATTAAGTAGAATAGCAATTAAGTGATTAATTAAGTGAACCATTTAATTAATGGTAAGCAATTAAGTGAACCATTTATCATGGTGTCAATTGTGAAATGAAAAATGGACTTTTGTGACATGAGCAACATAAGTGATAGCAGTGTGTTTGTGGGGCTGGGGGGGTGGCGAGGGGTTGGATATTGAGGTTCCGTCTTCCAGAACTTCAACACTGGATCAGGAACATCAGTATCACGGTTTCACTTTTTCCAATTTGAAAATGCAAAAAATACATGTACTGTAAAATAGTGAGCATACACTGCAAATGCATGTACCGTTTCAACCCTAGTAATGTGTAATATTTACATAATACACAGCTTGCCGTGACTTTTAATAGAATAATAATTTTGTGATTTACATGTGTTATAGTGTTGTAAAATAAATAAATCACTTTTCTAACCTTAATACCATAAGCACCAAAGCAACTTCTTTTCTTGGATTATTACTGGTTACGGAGAAAATAGATCACAATGAGCAAGCTGGGCCCAACAGGATGGGTCACGTAGTACCGGTCCTTGCCAATGAGAGCATCACTGCTGGCACCCCCCATTGTGATTCAATGTGAAATTGGCTGGCATGTCAGCACCCCCTTCAGAAGCTGGCACCCTAGGCAGCTGCTTATGTCACTTATAGAATTAACCAACCCTGGGTCATGTGATTTACTTGCATCTAGCCAAAGACAGTGATAGGATATTTAAAAGTCTATAAGCCAGGTGATGAATGTTCTTAAAATGACATATTTTATTAAGTATTGCGGCACCAGGCAGACTGAGGCACGGCAAGAGCAGCAAAGGACAAGGAACCTCGCTTGCTGGGAAGAACATGCTCTATTATTGCAGACCTTAACAGGATTATAACTATCACCTAATGAGCACCAAACCCCAAATACAACAATAGAGACACAAGGTGGTTAGATGCTGGACCCTCAAGTACACGCACGGTGGGTAATTTACACAGCGCTTGAGACATGTGAGGATTGTACAGGGTTCACGCAAGACACAGGCAAACACAAGAGCGACAACAGAGAAATACAACTTATCAACAACAAATACTTACAAGGAGCTATTTACAATTACTTGTCGGGCCCTGCTGGGACATGCACACCCGCCGGCGCCACAGTATTTCAAATATTTGAAATACATAAAATACAAGTAGAGGTGTGAGATATAATGTCCTTTATGGGTTTATACATTGATATGTACCCGATTTCATTGTTGAATATTATATTTTTACAGCATCATAAATTAGAAAAGTTTATACTTGCGTTAGTTGTGCCGTTACCATGGGAAATATAGAAGAAAAAAAATATATATATATATATGGAAGCACCAGTGCATTAAGGGTTACTGATGTTTTGGGATTTGACAGCAGCTGGTCTGTGGTTGTCTTTGAAAAGGCTGACTGAGTGAGGTCTCCCATTTATCACAGAAAATGTGCTGGTGCCCCAGTGACATCGTGTTTATGCTACTTAGAGAACTTCCCGCTCTCCCCCAACAGTGATATATGCCTTGCTTTAGCAAAACAGATGATATGTGCACTGAGAGAATAGAAGAATGGATGAGGGCAAGGCATTTCGCATTACACTGATATGAGAAATGGCAGCGGGACTCATAAAAAACACTTATGTTTCAGTAAAATAAATAAATAAATAAATAATACCTGCCTACTGATAAGAGACGAGCAATACCATATTTGGAGAAAATGATTTTGTAGCAATGTCATTCTCTAAAAGTAAATTAAATCACATAAATGACAGGATATACAATAGCATACTGTCCGAATATTGATATAGTGATAAAGAATTAATTCCACATTTCTGGTAATAAAGCTGTCCCTAATGGTCTGAGAGGGTGGGGTCGTGGCTCACTGGGCAGCCCTGTTTCCTCGCACCTGCAGTGTCTGGGCTCTGAATCCTGCTCCCGCGTCTGGGTGCCATTTGCAATGTTGCAATGTTTTTTCTTGTATATTCCCCTAAGTACTTCTTTGTTCAGTGTGGTCCTGATTATCCATCACGGGTCATCCTCGATCTTATTTCGGGGGGGGTCATCCACCTTATTTTTTATCCCAGCTCCCCTGAAAAAATATTATCCTAAATCCATTTAGCAGTTTCATCCTCTGAAGTTCAAATCCTAGAATCGCTCCTGGTGTCCATCCATATCACAACCATGTTCCTGAAGTAAGATTTCACCAGCAAGAACTTCTGTACTTACTAACTTACAGGATTTTTTATTTTTTTTGGCAAATCTTGGTTTCCAGTGTGTGCTTTATCAGACTGGTAATTGAATGTTTAATTGTAGCCATTTCCCATATATTGTTTTGCATATACATTATAATTGATGACAGTAATTAACAGCAAGCTTTTATCGTAAAATCACCACCGGCGTAGGATCCTTGCATTTCTCGCATTTTAATGAACACGCCTTGCTGTGCTGGTGCTGGGTGGTGGGAACACTTCCTAACAGCTGTGGACAAAAGCAGTCGCAATTTAATCACTTGGTTTTTCAATTTCAATAGACTGGAGTAAACAAATGCACTTGTGCCATTTACATTTACATGATGATCCCTCATTCCGTATGGAATCATGCAAACGAGATTAACGAGAAGACACCTTTCTAATGCATCTGTACGGAATGTTTTCATCAGTGATATTAAAAGTGAGGCTGCTTTGATTGACCTTTGTTTGACCGCTTTGGGACTCTTGTATGCCGTATGTGTATATAAAACAATCACAGTCCATTAGTTTCACTTAACATAACAGAATGACTCATAATTACCTTAATGCATAATTGGTCACAGGTCTCTGACATTTTAGCAAAGCAATTAAAACTAAAGTTAAACAATTAACAACGACAAATCATTTCAGCTCTACAACATGCATACAGCATCCAGTCAGCTGTGATGCTTATTTTGCAATGTCTGGAATACAGTGAAAGACACAAAAAAGTTAAATTCATTGTGCTCATGCCAGAAACTCAACAGGGCAGTTTAGCATGCAGTTTGAATGAGTCCAGTGTGTCTTTCATTGCTCTTTTCTATATTTTTATTCACTGGCAAGAAAATGGAAGCCACAAAAAGCAAATATACAGTTCCTATCGGACAGGTTAATAACTTGCCTTCCTCTGGATACCTTAAATTGAGTTCCATTGACACCTGCTATTTCCTTACAGTTATTGAAGGACCCCATAAAATGAAGTGCATGACTGTCTTTAATACTCATCTTGATTTTTTTTCTACTTCAGAAATTTGTAACAGGCACTATATTATTTATTTATTTCAGTGCATTTATTTTTTTTAAAATTGCAACCCAGAAAATGATTTCTTTTCAGGAGACATCCAAGGAAAAACAAACACCCTTCACGTTTGCGGTTTTGTAGTGTTGTGAAATGTTGAGTACGGCGTAGTCTTTGACATTTTGTCTCCGTAGGTGCCTCGACTAAAAGGACAGATCGCTGTCGCTACGTGATGAGTGAGAGGTTTCTGCACAGGCGTCTGCTGAACACACATTTTGTCAGCGCGCTGTGTGGCGATGTGCTAACGTGCCGCCAATCAACGTCACACTTGGCACTGTTTTGTATTCAAAAATGTGCCTTTTTAAATGTTGCATAGAAGCTATTCAGAGTGTCCCTCTGGGACTAAACCAGCACAACATAGACAAGCCTCCTCTCACATTCTTTACTTTCTGCATTCTTATAAACATTGTATTGCACACCAGGGACAAAAGTTTGAAGCCTTTAGGACAAAGTAAACTATAATTAAAATATAAAATGCCACCAATAAGATTAAGATCCCCCCCCAAAATGTTCTAATTTATTTATTATTATTGTGTGTGCATATGTGTGCACGCGTGTGTGACCAAACACCCCCCACAATGTAATAAAAAACATTTTTCAGGTCCCCACAAAGATCTGTGAATGAAATCAAAAAATGAAAAATGCCAAAAGTCTCATATTTTGTTTGGTTACTTATGGTTAAGTTTAGGGCTGGGTAAGGTTTATGGTCATCGTGTTGGGATTAGAGTTTTCCCCATAGAAATGAATGGAGAGTCCTCGCAAAGATATTATTACAAACCTGTGTGTGTGTGTGTGTGTGTGTGTGTGTGTAGAGAGAGAGACAGAGATAGAGAGCTGATCAATACTACCATGGAAGAGTAAAATGAGTGAGCAGGCATTTATGACTTGAAGAAAAAAGTATTTAGAATAAGGTCAACAGGTTAAGTGAACAGCCAATTGTACCTCTTTAACCCATCAAAACAAAGAACAAGATTGTACTGTGAATATTTGTTTATTATTATGCCAATTAAACATTTCTTGAACACAAACAAACTTGACACTTGAGGTTAATCTGCTTTTAAAAATACTTGGTTTGAAGAGCTGAGGATAATGAATTTTCACTTCAGGCAGGATAAAAATTCATGCCTCTGTGAAATGTATACAAAATTATTGATTTAATAATATTGTAATGTTCTTCTGTATGCTGTTTATCTTCATTGTCCTTGGGAACTAGGACAAATTCTGTGGAGATAAAATGTAGACCTTGTTGTAAAATTAATTATCAGTATTGCCTCTTTTGTGTAGTAAGTTAAGGTCTTAATTGGTCAGCATGTCATGCAGGAGGTTGCCCAGCTGTAGTGCCCTTAAGCAAAGTACTAAACTTAAATTCCACTTGTAAAATAATCAGCCATGTAGATGGGTAGAAATTATAAGTTGCTTTGGAAAAGAAGGTGACCAAAATAAAACAGCAGAATATAGTGTGTGTGCCACTCATTGAGCCGGCATCCTGTCTAGGATGTAGGAAATACCCCAGCCTTCTTCCCAGTGCTACTCAGGATGGATTCCAGGATCATTGTTTAGAGGATGGATGGATGAACAGATGGATTGATTGATTGATGGAAACAATAATACTTGTGTCTTGTAAGAGCAGTTATGTCCCAATAATTGATGCCTTGTTTTTTCTCATCTTTGGCATGCGTACTTCCCATTTGCATAAACTCTTTAGTTAATTCAAACAAATTCAAAATAAACATAAGCATGTGTGTTCATTCATCCACAGGCCTAATGTTTTAAAATTCTAAAACTCCTTTTCACAAATGGAAAATTAAATAGAAACATCAGAAGTGTTATACTGTAAAGTGTCATAAGTTCAAAGGGCATCTGAGTGATCAGGGCACTAAAACATTTGGAACATACTGTAATGGGATTGGTCTGGGTTGGGGACCTGATATATGCTGTCATGGGGGACACAATCTCTAGAGGAATCCCTGAGAACAACATTATTCATAAAGGATTACTTGTCACTCAGCCTAACCTTATTAGCATAGCTGCAAAAGCAAATAATTGATTTGTTCCTTTTCAAAATATTTTGGAAACTGTCTTCTGAGTTTTTGAGTTTCCTGACGATAAGATGATTTAGATGATGTAGATGTCTTTAAATATTTGTTCACTGTGGAAAATGGAAGGATTAATGTGACACCACACTAATGTGTTAAATTATAAGATAAAAAAAAATACAACAACATAATATTGGGTCAAGGTTTTAAGATAAGCAAGCAGCAAATTTGTCTGGGGTTAAGTTTATAGTCACTTCTTTTGCTTCTTTTTTGTGAAGGTGAAGGGATTCCATATGAAAACATTTTTGATGAGTGGAATCTTCATCTTAAATTAATCATCCTAATATGGTGACATCTCAGGATTGATTGAGTTTAAGGGTCTTATTCATGGGCCCAATAGTGACTATTGCCAGCCATGGGATTTGGACTGGCAACCTTCAGATCAGGGGCACAACATCCTAGCCTATTATGGAACCACACACCTTTTTCTACTGAATACAGCTCATTTGACCAACAACATTTGATCTATAATGACATAATACTGTAAG
Organism: Mormyrus proboscirostris; assembly: GCA_026779585.1. NCBI lineage: Eukaryota > Metazoa > Chordata > Actinopteri > Osteoglossiformes > Mormyridae > Mormyrus > Mormyrus proboscirostris. The sequence goes on from JAODKF010000138.1 coordinate 4,279,420, forward strand.
AAGGAAAGTAACTTACTGTAATCCCTACCACATCTTGTGTGATATAAAGTCTAATGCCTTCTCAGCACATCCAGATCAATGGGTCAATAACAGACGTTAGGAAGGGATCAAGAGAAATGAAACAATGCTCAAGTTGTAAGGGTTCATTATGAACTGTTACTATAGGCATCTCTTGCTTGGCCAACAGGAATAAATTCTATCACTCATGGGATGGTATAAAGGAAGACAGTTATACAGTTGTTTTCTTTGTTCTTTTTCCCACTGTTTCTGTATTAAATCTTCACTCTTGCAGTCTTTTTTCTACCCATTGTGCCATTTGTGTCATAGTTACTGTTGATATGTATAGTGTACAGTAATTATCTTATGCTAATCAGTGTCCATACTTTGCATAACACATTGCTTGCCTTGTTTCTGCCCAGGTTTATGATATAATTTGCACATTTCCAAAGTTAATTTTCCCTACAGAATTGTACCGTATTGTGTTCAAAATCCAACAATCTTAGACGCCAATAAAGCTAAAAAGCTACAGCCTTGCTATAAAAACTAATGTGAAATATTATGACCTTTTCCAGGTGAAAATACTCCATGTACTGTATACTTTTGTGTTGTTCACAGGTTCTGAAATATGGTGTGCGGTGTCATTAAGTAGCACTTTGTGCCTTGTGCTGTCTTGTCTTGTGTGCACCTATACTAGGCTTCTGCAGAGTCTTTCAGAGTTTATTTTAAGTTCAGCGATCATTCTTCCATGCATAAGCTATTTCTTGATGCTCTTGTGTGGGCTTTTACTGTATATAGATATTTGTCATTTGTTCACCGTTGGTATTCCACTCTTCACACCACTTATAGAGACCTGTCGGTGAGATAACATCATAACGTTCGATCCAATAATAAAAAATGTTAAATTACAAAATAGCCCTTTGTTGCCTTTAGGGGCCCTGATTATATGGAAACTCGACATGCAGTCTTTCCCAATCTGGTCCTAGGGGCCCCACAGTTGGTTCAGGTTTTTGCTCCCTCAGAGCTCCTGGCCAGGTAGTCCACATTTTTGCTCCCTCGTAGCTCCTGGGAACAAAAATGTGGACTGTCTGTGGGTCCCCGAAGACCAGATTGGGAAACGCTCTGTTCATGTTATCAGAGAAGTGCAGCTTTTAAAACCCAGGTAGATGTAATTACATTTTGCTTTGAATCCCTCACTTGTTTAGTTCAATTTTATTGGTTGTTTTATTTGTTCCCATTGGGTTAAACCAATCAGCGACAGTGACAGTGCATGATAATTCAGCCAACCGTGGATTTTGAAGCAAGCTTTTTCCCATTATCAAAGTTGCAGTGCCCATGTACACTGAACAGACACATATATGTTTTCCTTCAGGGATCAAATAAAAAAGATAACCAAATTGTTTTATTTGATGTCGATACATTCTTGGACAACACCACAGTATACTTGCATGAGTGGCCAAACAAAAATGTACAATATTGGCACAGAAGCATCAAGGGCAACATGAAGATACTAGTACAAACAGTATAAAACATACATGCTTTTTTATTTATTTATTTTTATACTTTTTTTTAAATATATATGTATATATATTTTGTCAGTTTTTCCACAATCTGTCAATAGTTGCTGGGCAATAAGAAACTCCAAGACAAAGTTAAAGCCATATTCTGCCTTGAGTATGTAAACATCCGAGGAACCGTTGCAGAGGAAATCAAATAAAAATCAAGCGTCATGAAAGTCAACATCCACAGCAGGCTACAGCTCTTGTTGTCAAGTAATTCACGTTCTTGGATTTAGATTTTTATTTTACACCAAACACATCAGGCATGCATTGACAATTTCTACGTGGACACCTTGTTACATTTAGAATATCACCAGCTAATGGACAGCTCTCCTTACCCGCTCTTACAAAAAACACAGTTAATGGTCACCCTTACAAAATACTCAAAACATTTACAAAACAGAAGGTAAAAATGTGCATTTTGTTTTGCAGAAGCTAGTATAAATAAAATAAAAGAAAAAGCTATGACAGGATAAAAATGAAATTACATCTCAAAGAGAAGAATATGGCTTTAATATTATGTGCATCCAAGATAACGAAACGCAAAAGAACATGTCAACAACAGAGGAAATGGAAAGAAAAATCCACAAACTTTTACAGGAAGAGAACTTGCAACTTGGAAGTACATGTAAAGACTAGTGACAGCCCCACAGAGTGGTAGATGGCTGTAACACAGCTTTTCATAATCCCAGTGTGGACAGAAAGACTGTTCGATAAGATTGTGAGAGCAAAGGGTCCATCCCAGGGCTTCCCTGAGGTCCAGGGCATGTTTGTAAACTAGCGGAGGGTCCCGTCATGGTTTCCACTTCGGATGTTTATTCGTTTTTCATTAATTTCCTCGGTTTGCCATTTAGAGAGTTTTGTTGTTTTTATTTGTGGAGAGGAAACACCTCAGTGGAATGGATGGTAGAAAAAAAAGAGAAGAATGCAGGGAGTCACCCCTGTCCCGGGGGGAGGGGGGGGACATAGGCAGTACGGCCTTGTAGGTCTTCATTTTTTCTACCTGGAATTGGGGGCCAGGCGTTTTCGTCACTCACACCTACCATCCGAATAAGTGCTTTAGATGACAAGGTCATTGTAGCTCACATACTTTTTCTTTGTTGCTGGACCTTAGTGGAGGGGAAAATAAAATACAATTATGTGACTATGCAGCACTTCAAGTATGTAATTCCTACATTTTCAAGGAATTATCAGGCCTGTGGATGATGGTATATTAAAAACTTTAATCATGGATATTGTTCACAGTGACAAATATGTTGCATGAATACTGTAGTATTACATGCCTTGTAAAGCAAACGTTCAGTTAAATCTATGTATATAAAATAATAGAATTAAATATTCAGTTGTGAATTACTCATTTCATTGACTGCAATTTCATTCAGTTGGAGAGGTATAGGGGAAACATTCTCGTATCTCATTAAATCTGGATATTTAAATGGAAGATATTTAACAAGGGTAACGTAGATTCACTCTTGCCTTCTCTCTTACTGTACACACTCCACAGTATTGTTCAACTCCGATGATCGTATAAGACATCTGCCATAGATCAGTTTAGGCCAGCAGTCCGTACCCACTCACAGCTCTCACAGTAAATAAGACTGGGGACCACGCTATGTGAATCAAACTAATCTGTTTAAGGTCACATTGCTTACATTCATACTGGAAGCTTCTTTGAATAGTTAATTTGGTGCTCGAGACATATGACTCAGCCTTATTACCTTTTACTGATTCATGGATTCCTCTAAATAACACACAGTATAGGTAGATATAAATTCTGCCTTTTACAAAAGAAATGGTTTTCATTAAGTAAGGATTCTATAGGAAAATATAACATCTCAAGAATCACATTAGGTGCTCAGAAGCCTTCACCATACATACTGTGCACATAGTGAAAAAAGTGAAAAAAAGAATATATTTTTGGACCTTCCTTTAAGTCTATGTGCCACGTTCCAGTATGGACTGTTTAAACTGGCCAAATTACATTCCCGGGAGATTTCCTGATAGCTTCCTCAAGGGATGCACTTTACTCATGTTAATTATCTGTCTGTAAGTGTTCCATTAGTCTGACACACTGTGCTGGTGAGATTGCATCAGTCGCAGGCATCACTGACATATTGATTACAGAGAATGTTCAGCATCTTCGCGGGGAAAGTGGAGCACCTGAAACGTCTCAGCGACAGAAGCCAAACACAAAATTGGGTCCTTTCATCCATTAGAGCTCTATGCTAAATTGTATTATAGATTGTGGGAATGGGAATGCACACTGTTAATGAAGCAGCTATGGTAACATTTTGTTAGATTTAAAAACATGCGGCATATTATTAGGTTCCAAGAAGTTTATGAGATGGCAAGACCCTTAAACTTATAGTATTTGACTTGTACCCACTTATGAAGAAAGACATGCATTACATAAATACAGTATAACTTTAGGTTGTTTGTTACTCTTGAAAATTTCCATTCAAAGTCTGATATGAATTACATCAGAATCTCAGCAGAAATTTGGTAAGTTAAAAAACTTCCATTGCTCCTGCTATGCATCCACAGCCTCACCTCCCACTCCCCCCAATTCATGAATCCTGCGGCATGAGACACAGATACTAGAACAGCAAATAAAGAAACATTTTAAAGGCTCAATTTTCCCTACGGTTCAAGTTTAATTTGGGAAATGGGAAAAAAGACACAGTCAAAAAGCCAGCCTCCACCGAAGCTCTCATTTCATTTGACAGCTCTGGCGCCCACAGCTGTGATTCTACATTCCTCCAGCTAATGAATCTTCAGAAAGCCATTATGTCCCCGCTGACCCTAGGCACCATATCCTCGGTGTAAGCTGAACTATAAATTTCTTAATGGATCTCCACTCTCTGATTTAATCCACAGTGGGCTTTATGGAGGACCTGCCAATCTAGTGACCACTGTGGGTGAGAAAATACAATCGCCACGTAGCGAAACCTAGCTGTGACAATCCTCCAGCAGCCTCATCTCCCCCAAAGGTGACATGAAAGTTTTTAAGAAGGCTTCATCTTGTTATTAAATGCCATGTAAGGATAATGACATATTACTACTACGTTCTGGGAACATGAAACTGACCATTAGACATAACCAAGCTGTTGTACCTGATGGCAAAATATCACCCTGATATGGCACAGGAGTTTGGTGGTTAGTGCTGTAACCTCACACCTCTGAGGTTGAGGATTCAAATCCTCCCTTCACCCTGCATGTTCTTTCTGCATTTGTCTGAGTTTCCTCAAGGTTCTTCCCTTTCCCATATGCCGCAGGATTTCTTGCTTAGTCTAATTTAAGGTTGCCTGAGCTAAATGTTAGTGAATGTAGATAAAAGGCCCGATTTTAACAGTCTGAAGTACACAGGGCTCTTTTTGGGCGTGGCCAACCCACATCAGCTTGTTTAATGACAAGCGCATGGTCCAGAACGGTTGTGCCCAGGCTATAGAAAAGAACACTTCTCTGCAGAGGAAACGGATCTACTCATGCATGCAAGTGTGGGAGGTCTGCATTCCTGTGGGAGACAGAGCAATAGAATGCTGGCGCTAGCAAAGACACCTGTGTCGCACCTGGCGCCCAATTGCACAGGATGCAAAATAGGTTCCAAAGTCCATTTAAACTGGGGTACCTTATAACTGACAAGTTATCCAGCTGAGCAAGAAATCCAGTTTTGCAGACCGCTGTGGTTTTACAATGGCTCTATCAGATAGTCCTACAATGATTGGATACCTTTTTTAACTTTTCATATATGTACTATTTTAGCTTGTAACTGTTATTTCCCTGCCCTCATATCTGTAAAAAAAAAATTTTAACACTGATAAATGTATTGTATACAAACTTAATAAATAGTATTTATTAAAAGCATTTATATCACCTTTCACAGAGTTGATGTTACATTAATTCACTGAAATGGCATTCTACATTTCTGAAACAATCTTTGCTGAATATCTGAAAATTGCAATTTCTGATGCAAACGGTTTTTTTGTCAGCCATTAAGCCCGTGTTTTATTATATACACATTCTTTTTGCCAGGTTGATTCTAAGCATAGGAAATTAGATGGGAGGGTCACAGCAGCCCTGAATTCAAAACAGTCATGAAACCACTCAGTGATAAACATCACCACCTTGCTCTGGAAAAGGCACAGCAGCTGAAGTGTGAAAGAGGCCACGGGGAGATTTGTGACGCAGATGGCAAGCGGCTCCATTGGAACTCACCTCTGACGGCAGCCTGTTCTGTCAGCTTTCCAACCCACGCGGGGAATTCTACAGCTGTTATAGTCCCGCTACAGAACAGTACATGGCCCACATGCAAGGCCTGGGAGTTCACAAACGCGTGCGGATATGCGATATGGCACGTCCTATTGTTTATTGCGTCTTTCATAAGCTTTGCTGTAATCAAAAGGCAGCGTCCTCAGAAGCGTTTCATTTTCACAGGAGCGCATTATGCAAAGCAACCAGGGTGGACCAACTACTGGAGCTCATGTTCTCATTTGATCTGGCTGTCGCATCAGTTTAATGTAATTCGAGTTATTTATTTTAATTTAATTCCTTACTATTATTTTTTAGGATGTTCTGTTTGTGGACTATGGGTACTGTCTTTGGACTTTGTCTTGCGCACTGTTTGTCTGTCTGCACCTTATGTTCAATGCTACTGTATGCACCAGAATCATATCATATCTAATATAGCCATATGCTGTTCCATTCGGTTCCATTTAACCTGTGCATTATTATACTGTTGATAATACATAGGCAGAAATGACAGAATGTTGTGTGTAGGGTGGCACAGTGGGTAGAGCTGTTTCACTAACAGACTAACTATTGGAAGATGGCAGGGAACAAAAATGTGGACCGTCTGTGGTTCCCCAAGGACTGGGTCGAGAAACACTGATATATAGAAATTACATATGCTGGGGGAAAACCACCAAGTCACTGGGAAGATAATAGCATCCATTCTTTGTCACCATGTTGCTGAATTCCCCTTTCAGTCATACATTTCTGCACCTGTCCATATGTAAATGCTAATTTCTTTAGCCGTTCAGCTGAAGCGTAACAACAACTAGCTGAACTACAGGTGCTAAAGTACACTATTTATACCATAGCTTGGAAGGCATTTACACACATCATATTGTTGGTAGATCTGTCATTAAGTCGAATTGCTGATGTCGGTCATTTTTTTTTTAAAAATAATATATTATTGGATGCATTAAACAATGTTATTCTTTTTTCATCATTCATCGCACTGCCTACATTCATTTGGTTTTGGATTTTGCATTCCTCTGATCATAGAAATGCATGGTTTAGCATTAGCTACAAGGTTACCTCCTTCCATACTACAGAATTAGCGTACAATAAGTGTACTTCACCTAAAAGAAGCAGCTAAGCAACTTACCAGCAAGTAACACTGTCTCTGCTGTTTACTTGAAGTTAGAATAGAGTGAGTCTTACATGAAAGAAGTCATGGTACTGTTCAGTCACACTTGGTTCAGAAAACTGACATTAATTTCCATCTAAACTATGTAAGATAGCTTGTCTTATCCCAAATGTAGAAACTGACAGTAGTCAATCTCGGCAACAAGCCGCAATGATTCCAAGGGAATCGTCTTCCTCTGAATGGATTATAATTTGAATTTGCTTTTCATTAGATTGACAGGTGGAGAGAGTAGGAGTCACCCTCAATGCATCAGCTGAGTACATGTTGCTCAAAAACAAGCTGCTAGACAAAAACATCACTTTTAAACAATACTGTGTTCTATTTTCAGAAGTATCTCTCACAAATTCCATTTGAGCACGAATCTTAAATGTTAACCAATCCTTCGGAACATAACCAAAATTTTTCTTACGTTTCCAATTAGAAATTTTTTTTGATTAATAGTAGTCTTTTTAAACAACCCTGTTTTCATATCAACACCGGTTACCATGAACGTCATTCCTGGCCTTGCTACATCTGCAACTGTATAATAACAGCTATCATTTGCATTTGCTGTTCATTGGTAAGTAATAATAATATTATTTTTAAAATCAGTTTCTGAAACACAAAACTGTCTTGTAACTATGTTGATTTTATTATGTTGCAGCAGAAGAGAATCTCTATTTATTCACTGATTCAGGACTTGTAAAACTGACTGGTGTTTCCGCAAGACGCTGACTTCAGCAACCTGCAACCTCGAAGCAACTTCTCAAAAGCCGGAAGTGTGTAGGAAGCATAGTGTTATGCCACAAGATTCCTCATATTCTGGCTGTATCTTTCTTCTCCAGTTACTCCTACTCATAGTATTTTAGGAGGGATTGGCCACGGGGTGCCCTGTGCGCCATGGTCAAGCTCCAAAAATCTTTCAACGGGGATGATGGGGGTCAAATTATTGATGGCATACCACACGATAAAATTTGCTAGGGAGGGGGCGGCGGGGGGAATTTCTGGAGCAGATTGCAGTCCAAGATTTGCTGGACAGGGAGGTAGCTAGGGTTGATAGCACGGTCTGGATTAAATGGTGTTTCAGACCAGAGTACCGCTGATATAGTCAGTAGTGTGATGAATGATGGTGAGGATGGATGGTATATTTTCAGAGACGATGGCATCCACGTGCAGCCCATGACAGCTAGAGCCCTGCCTGAAGTTATACAGGGAGTGTCAGATAAAATCTACAGAAAAAAAGGCTAGCAAAATACCATTTGCGGCCGCTCTTCTGCTCATGGCTAACTGGTTGCTGGCCGCTTGCCAGACCGTGGACGCAAACATGTGTCCATCCATGTTCTGTGTCTTTTATATCCTACTTTTATCTTTTTGTGAAATTGTACCGGGTGAATGCATTTTGATACAGGAAAACTGAGTTGCCATCTTGTACTCATGTTACGCATCGGTCATGCATCGCTTAACAACAAGGATATGTTCTGAGAAACGCATCGTGGTACGAACATCATGGAGTGTACTTACACAAACCTAGGCCGTGTAGTCTACTACACACCTAGGCTACAGTCATTTTTTATTTTGTAGTTAGAAAGATTACACTCTAAAATAATAAAAATAAAAAGTATGATATAGTACATAGGCCTACATAAACCAATAACAGAGTTGTCTATTATCATCATCAAGTGTTATGTGCTATACTTTTATACAACTGGTAATGCAGTATGTCTGTTTACACCATCATCACTACACACATGTGAGTAATAAGTTGTACTACAACATCAATAGGTAATATGAATTTTTCAGCTCCTTAAAATCTCATGGGACCACCGTTGTATATGTGATCCGTCGCTGACCGGAACATCATCGACTGGAAGGACGTTATGTGACATATGGCTGTACTTTTGTTTTGCTGTAGTTTGTCTTATTTCCGTCTGTTATTATGGCTGCACTCACCTTGGAATACTTGGCTTAATTTAAATGATGTCCCTTTGTTATTTATAATTAAAAGTTGTGGGGTTTGTCTTGGTGTGATGACTTGCAATTGACCGAGTTGAAGATGTCATCGAAAACCTTGACGATCTCCCTTAGACAGGTCATGAAGATAAAACACAGAAGTGTGGGGTGGGCTGTCACTTACTGTTGGGGTCTACGTTCTCGCAGAGCTCCGTCTTGGCCTCTCCATTCGGCCGGTCGCTCGGTTTGTGGGAGAGCCGTGTGGACATGGTGGCCGCCGTCACCACGGCCTTGAAGCTACGCTTCCGCTTCGTCACATTGAGCTCCGGGTGGAAGATGATGACGTAGACCTTCGGCATGTACAGCAGTCCCAGGGCAACTGAAGCGCTGAGGTTCATGGAGATAGTGAGGGTGGTCGTCTGGATGTACAGCTGACACAGAAATGGGAAAAGGAAACACGACAATGAAACTGGGTTTCTGGGTCCACGCCCCATTGTCTTCTTTCTTAAATGGACTTTACTTAAAAAATGACTAAGCATACAAAAACAAGTCAAGCATGATATTTTATTCGGTGGGTTGTATTTTTCTGCTCCTATCTCACAAAAATGCAGAATTATAATTACATGCATCACAAATTCAAAGCACTTCACCACCTGCATTTCGAACGATTAAGCAATAGTGTTTTATTTAACTATTAAAAACAGTTATAGTTGTTGGACCTCTAAACTGCTTGCGATTTTGAAAATGAATGGAAAAGATAAAAGTACTCATAAGAAATTCATTTTTCAGTGTTTGCCACCCATTTGTATAAGCAATTAATTACAAGTGCCGGCACCTAGTGTTTTAATGAAGTCAGATAATATTTCCCAACCTTTTTACAAATCTTTTACAATACTACATCACTCTTTAATTAGAGACTAATTAGAGGAATGATATGGCGGAAACTTCCATCAAACATGGCTGGGCATTGATTGCTAATTTTACAAAAAATTGTTAACACGTTTAGAAATAAATGAAATAAACATGGATCTCTGATCAAAGAAATTAGCAGACCAGCTACGGACAACCCCAGCAATCAAAGGAAAAACAAAACCAAAGATTTATGCATATAGGATATACGTTAGTTGATCGATAAAACATTGTGATGTCATTGCATATTAATAATTAGGCACAGCACCATTTTAATCTAACTTTACATAATGATTCTACAGGCAGAGGCAAGGAAAACTGCAGCATTGTGCTACTGTGATTTAATGGCAGCAGGGTGCTGATTTAAAGCATGAGTTACAAAGGCATTGACATCAAATATTTATGGCCTTCATTCACCTCTTTTTATTCCCCACACCTTCCCCCCCCAAACCACCACTCCATTGTGTATATCAGGTACCCCTGTGCTGGAGAGCAATGAGGAGGGTGAGCTAAAGCCCACTACTGGCCTAATGACATGCCTTATCTGCAAGGTACTGTACCTGCTGCTACACTGTGGAACGATGCTAGGTTATTCCGTCCAGCTGGGACTCAGCATGTACTTGGTTGATCTAAAACACCCATCTGTCCATCCAGCCATACCAGTGTTTCTGAATCCAGGCCTCGAGGGCCCCCAGACAGCTGGGAGGGAAGAAAGATATGGACTCTCTGGGTGTCCCTGAGTACTGGGTCGAGAAACACCGATTTATACAATGTACAACAGATTATGCAGGTTGCAGTGAACCTGGAGCTTAAGCAGGAACCACAGGACATAAGGCAGAAAACACCCTGAACAGGATCTCTTTCCATCACAAGGGGCACACAGACCATCACACACTATGCGCAATACAGGGATAACATTTGACAGAATTACATGGACCGAAAATGCCATATGTTTTATAAATATGTTGCCTTTTTGCTGTAGGCTTACTACGAAATGTCCAGAGTCTCCAAATGGCTTAAATTCTTAATGGGCAGGAAGTAATTTCAAGATATTTGTGTTTTCATTTATTTATGTGTTTATTTAACAAATCTTCTATATAAGGCTATTTAGTTTGCGCCATAATTAAATTTACTTTAATCCTCCTTCAAGGAAAAGTCTCAAGTTTTTTTTTTTTTTTTTAAAGTTATTGTGATATGCAAACAGGTGCTCAGCAGATGCAGTAAAAATACCACTTATAAGAAACTAATTACAGCACTTCCGCAATGACATTATTACAGTATTACTTGGAACATATAATCTCAGTTGCCCTTTGAGATTTTAGCAAGTACAATTATTTTTCAGACTCCCACATTTCCACTCCTCTGCTAAGCATGTTTCACATTAAAACTCCCCCATCACAGAATCACTCGACTTGTTGCAATAAAAGCAGGTAGAATCATCCCTACTAAGGAGAACAACTTTAAATTGTTGCTATATTCCCAATCTCCTGTATTGGGTTCTATTCTAGTAGCAGTAATTGCCAAATTTCAGTTCTGCAATCCTTGTATTTAGCTTTGTCTTATTTGGTCTTGCTAATGTATAAAAATTACGACAAGGCTCAGTACCAGACGAATGATGGCCACTTCATATGACATTGTTGTGGAGTATATCTACATCACAATTAGCATGAATCTCATGCTGTCTAAATCTACTCTCCTGTGCCAATCCTCTGAAACTAACAAAGCAACGTCTTGCTGCAAGCCCCATGTACTGTAAAACGAAACATAATGATAGTTTCCATTGGTGTAGTGTCACCACACTGCCTCTCTTCAGACTTCAGTGCCACTTTTGGTTTCTGGGATATTCTCTCATTTGGCCAAAGAGGTGCTGAGAAACACAAAAAATAAAAAAAAAAAAAAAAAAAAAAAGGAGCGCTGTGCATGGGAGAGTTCAAAGACGAGGCATCGACATCTAAAGCTTGGCACCACCCGTCGACAGAGAGGGCAGGGATCTCCATAGGCCGCTTGGTATCACTGATCGCACTTTTAATGCCGTGCCAGGGTCTCTGCTTTGCAGCAGCTAATGAAAAACAGCTCCGAGGCCTCCCTGGGCTACAGAGGCACTGTCGGAACCCCTTTAGCAGCACCGTGTCCCAGAGCTCTGTTCTGGAAGTAGGCCACTTCAAGGAGACACGAGGTGGGCACCCAGGTAGAAACAAAAGCCAGGCCTGCAACTGCAGTGTATGATTACGACATGCTTTCACTTGACCTCAGGTTAGGTGACAAGGCTCTGCAATTCGAATTCTGCTTCACGCCTTTGCAGTAAATGCTGAAAACTTGATATCTCGTTCATCCAATATAGTTCAGGCAGATCGATACAGTAATCTATTTTTAAAATACACTCCATTTGATCCATCCATTTCAATAACTTTTTTTTTATCTAGTACAGGGTTGCAGTGAGCAGGAAACTATCCTGGGAAGCACACAAGACCTGGCAGAGGTTCCCCCAGATGAGATACCAGTCCATCATGTGGCACACAGTCATGCGCTAATGGAAATGTAAAGGCGCCATTTTAGAAGGTGGAAGGAAATTCTGACAAACGCGCAGCAAACATCAAACCCGCTGTCCCGGAGATAGGAGTCTAAAGTCCGAAGATAAAAATCTCCCTCATTATAAATGCAATGTTGTCTACTGCTTCATCCTAACACACAAAAAATTATGTTATTAAAAAAGCATATTGTGCTGTGTACTTTAAATTCAATTCAGTTTATTTTCATGCCACACCACACTTGGTCCAAAGTGAAGGATGTAAGTGCTGATGTAACAGTGATAAAAGGAACGAGTATTGAAAGGCAACCCCTTGCTGTGGTTATGCTTCTCACAAAATAACAATATTCAAGTCTTAAAACATGATTATGTCAAAATACACAGTATATTCATTTGGCAAATGGAAAATTAAAGGAGTTCTCTGTAGTTAAACTGCATTCCAGCAATTCAAAATTATTTACAACATAAAGTTTTCACAGTTGCACTTAAATATATCTCCTGCAAATAATACATTTTCTTTACAATTGCATGAATGATAATAATTAATTTGACCACATAACTGAAGGTGTTGCTGCTGATTGCAATGGAGCAAATCTGGGAGATTTAAAAGATTTACACAAGTGCTCCCAATGCAGAGAGGAACTGGCCCAACCTGAAGGCCTACTACCTTATGTCAATTCTTTACTTTATCCAGCACACCAAGAGATGCTAATGTCTTCTGACTCGAGAAGGTTGTGAGGGTCAACTGCACTATGCCCAGTATTTAAGATTATCAGGCTGTGTATAGCTGTGGTAGTACTGCTGTCAGTTGAATGTTGAATGTTACACACAGTATACTTCACTTGAAGTATTACCAGTCAAGTGTTACGTTCAAAGCAACGGATGGGTTATAGTGGAGCTGCCGCTAATCTGTAGTGCAGAAGGGATGAACGCCGCTGTTAGCTGCTCTCTGGTGGACAGGTCACCCTGGAGCACTGCATGAAACTCCCCGCATGAAGCAAACAATGAGCTACAGCTCGAGGCCAAACAGAGACATGTCATGTCTCTCTTGACAATTTCAATTAATATTTGAAATACCTCAATGAAAGAATATTTTGTTTATAATCCGGAAGATTCTCATAAACAAATTCTGGTTTTCAATTAATTTTACCTGGGGCATTTCTAGCTATTGAAAAAAATCAGGGGCTAAGTCAAGTTCACCCGGGGCTGGACTTTTTAAAAAAAAAACAAGTCTGGCATTGGGGGTAAAATACTCAAGGCTAGGCTTAAAATATCTAATGATGTGCATGCATTTTAAAGTGTCCCTAAGTCTGCAGACAGACAGACAGACAGATCTACCTCTAATAAAGGCCAATGTAGATCTATTTATCTATCTTTGATAAAGGTCAATCTATCTATCTATCTATCTATCTATCTCTAATAATGGCCAATGTAGATCTATCTATCTATCTACAAGTATCTATATCTATCTATCTACCTCTAATAAAGGCCAATCTAGATCTATCTATCTATCTTTTTTTTCAAGGAAATGACATGCAGTTCTTTTTCCCTTCTTCCTTTGTAGCTGGGATTTGACCAAACCACGGGGGTAGCCTGGTTGGCTTGATGTGAGGGGTCCAGCCTCCCATCTCCTGTGTGCTGGGTTTGAATCTCACTTCCTCTCATTTTGTGTGTTCGCCCCTAGTTGTGTGCATTTCCTCTAGGTCCTCTGCTATTGCAGAATTTACTGCCTGCATTTGTCAATTTTAAAGAATCACAGTACCATTTCATCTCATATTAACCATGAATATTATATTTTAAACAATTAAATCTTATTGTAATCTAGCCAGCAGCCAAGTAGGATATCCCTTTAAATTGAGTCTTTAGTATTAGAGTACCACTATAAAGACTACATTCCCCAAGGTGATAGATCTTTCTAAGGCTAAAACATCTAGAACAACTGAACATCTTCCCAAAATATGCTGTGTTGTTGAAATGTATAGCACAAAATGTATTATACACTAACTTCATTGCTCTTCCAACATCTCAACTTCTTGTAGCCTATGAATAAAGCATGGCTTAACTTAAGAGTGTGTGCATGTGTGAGTGAATGGTAACAGTGTGTGAGTGTGCCCTGTGATGGGCTGGCCCCCCTGTCCAGGGTTGTTCCCTGCCTCGTGCCCATTGCTTCCGGGATAGGTTCCGGACCCCCCGCGACCCAATAGGATAAAGCGGGTTGGAAAATGATTGAATGAAAATGAATGAATTAACTTTAGAGTTGTAAAAGTAAACAACGTTCAGGCACAAATCTGCACATGAAATTCATATCTTGGAAAATATTCAGATAGCCCAGTGCATCGATTTCCCAATTAAAATAGTGACATGTCATGGATTACAATCCCACACCTGCAAAATGAATGATCTGAAAATATCTAACAAAATTAATCTAAAACTTAGATAGAAGAACAATGATCAACAACCTGCTCATATATTATCCTGGCATTAGTCTTAGTAAGAGGCTTCAGCGTTCAGTATTATGAGGGAACAGCTATTTATATAAATAAATCCTGTAACTCTAATAACAGAGGGTTGGCGTCAACTGTGACCAGACGGCTCGGTCATGTTCTCTGATCAGACAGTAATGTTATTACGCAAAGCCCTCAGCTCTACAGCAGCTGCTACATATTTTAATTTTTCACAGACTACTGGAGAAAACAACACATACTGCGCATCAGGTAAATCAATTAAGACGGCTCTTCCCATTGTGTCCGACAAAAGTGGAAAGACACACATGTCTTAATGGAAGTCATAAAAAGCACAGGCCATTAAGCACAGAGACATTAGCATTGCAAATAGAACCCAGCTTGCTTTATGTGATATGCATAGGGGACGTGGTGATTTAGTATTCTATCCACTTTGATTCCATACTTTCTCAACATGACCTTGACTGAGCTGCTACATATTGCATATTCCTGAGCGTCTTCAGGGACACTCCTGCCGTCAGATGTGATCGCCGCCTTCCTGTGATGTCATTTTAAAATGGACAGTGCTTCCTGCTTAAACAGTGCGGCCTCAGCCTGTCAGTTAAATCGCTCTCCTGTGATTAACACCCACCAGCCCAGGTTTATCTCCAGCGGCTTGTACAGCTGCGTGAAAAACGTCCCTCTCGCACCTCCAGCTCAAGTGACACCAAAGACTTCAAAACGTTGGAACCTCTGTGTCTTTGCTTGGCAACAGCACAGAGAGAGACTATGATAATTCAAGAATCGAGATAAGACATTTTATTGGCCATGTATAGCTAGTGCTTTGGAATGCTTATTTGTTCAGGTAGGACAAAGACCAGCTAATGATATAGAAATAAATAACAGACAAGAGCACAGGGAAAATAAGTACTGTAACACTCACAATTCAAAGTAATATCCTTTTCCAAGTGTTTTCTTCACATACTTAGTTTTTTATGTTTGGGCTTGAATCATTTCGATATTCAAAGTTTTTCAAATGCACTAACTAAATATTTTTTGTGCTAAAATAGCATGTACACAAATGATTCAGGCATCGAAAATTTGGCATCAAAAAATATGTATATAATGGAACCATTTCTTTCTGAGTGAATTTTCTTGAATTGTAATTTATGCATTTATGCATATGGAGTTATAAAAAATAGCCTTAGTACAGTATTAGTCTGAAACTTTAGCCCTCATCAATGTCCTTGGAATTTTAAAGGAGACAGTATAATTACTCTAACTTTTTTGTAGTTTTTAAAAGTAATATTAAGTTAAAATCACTGAGGGGAAATCCATCCAAGTCTTCCCTAATATCCCTGTGAATTTTACGTAATTAGCCAAGGTCTTGCCTTGTCATCATTAAATGAAGGTGGCAATGAAAGCAGCCCTTAACTATTAAGCTAACTGTACCATCAACCATTCTGACAAAGCAATAGTTTAGATATATTCAAGTGGTACAGCACAAATTTAATATATGAAAGCTGTAAAAACATGCCCCGTATTTACATTTTCAGACAAAGATATATTTTAACCCTAATACATTAATAAGAGTGGCAGTGACTCATATAGTCATTGGTTGAATAGTACAGAGGTGTCTTAAATTAATCAATCCAAAAGGACAGGAAGACAAATTACCTCAGAGCTCATTAAATGCCTTTATACAGTAGCTCTGCCAATGATATATTCATTCCTTATGAAGTTTACTTTCATACAAAGGTACAGAGGGATAATCAGTAGTATATTACAGCTACAGCGGTGTGAAAACAAAGCATGAATTTGACCCACAAATAACCCTCATTACAACATCAGATCATTGATAGATTATGTATTATGCTAAAGAAACACAAAGGCTTGACTGCGCTGCCGCCCTTAAAGGGTGGAATATCATGGCTGCCCACAAACAATTGTCAGTGTCAGTGACAGTTGATTCATTGCTTTAACATGCATGTCATATAAGTGCTTGGCAGAATAAGATTAAGAGGTTCTTACCTTCTCAGCAGACTGTGCAGTGCCGAAAAATATGGGTATAAAAGCCAGCCACACGATGCAGGTGGTGTACATGGTGAAGCCAATGGGCTTGGCCTCGTTGAAGTTCTCCGGAACACCCCGGGTCTTGATGGCGTAAACTGTGCACGTTACCATGAGCAGAATGCTGTATCCTAAGGAACATATGATTTGTAGATCCGAGATGTCGCACTTTAGCACCCCTCGGGATTGCTCGGGATTCATGGTCTTCTGCTCGTCATAGTCGATGATTGTGTTCGGGGGATCCACGCAAAACCAAATAAATACCCCCAGTAGCTGGACAGAGATGAGACTAAAGGTAATGGCCAGCTGGGAGGTGGGACTGATCAGTCGAGGGGCAGTCACTGACTTCTTGCCCTGCTCAAAGATGCGGTAAATGCGGTTAGTTTTGGTAAGGAGAGCCGCGTAGCTGATGCACATGCCCAGGCCGAGAAAAATACGGCGGAAGGAGCAGACGGCCACGTTGGGTTTGGCGATCATAAGGAAGGTGATGATGTAACATAGGAAAATCCCTGTCAGCAGTACGTAGCTCAGCTCCCGGCCTGAGGCTCGTACGATGGGCGTGTCATTGTAGCGGATGAATGTGGCCATGACAAAGATGGTGGCGATGATACCCAGCATGGCCAGGAAGACTGGGATGACTGCCCAGGGGGAATGCCACTCTAGCATGACGATGGGAATAGGCTGACAGGCTGTCCGGTTGGAGTTGGGCCTCATGTCGTAGGCACACAGCCTGCAAGAGGTTTCGTCGTACTGGTACTGGTACCCGTCGCATGGCTCACAATGCCAGCAGCAGGCCATGCCCTTCACCATCTTCTTGCGTTCGCCCGCCTTGCAGGGGAGGCTGCACACTGATATTGGGATTTCCTGCTCACCGTTTGGCCACTGCATCTCATCTATCTGTAAGACATAGAGTACACACAAAGTCAGTAAACGAAGACTTGACGTGAACTATATTTGAACCACATGTCTAGTATGGTGGCAGGTTTGTTGTTTCTGGGACCCCAGAAAGCAAACAAACAGTTCAAGGGTATAGTCAGAAGACCATAGCTAGCTAGCTGGTTGGCCGAATATGCAGCTTCAGCATTTTATGAATAAGGAAAGTGTCTGATTTAATATTTAGTGCCGTAATAGTGACCCACAGGGGCCTGTAGAACCTCGGGGAGGCAACAAAATGCATGATTTGTGTGGCGGTAAACACCGCTGCTGATAGTAAGGGAATCACGAAGTCCTTAATACTTTAGTCCATGCAGAATGTATTTATAATATGCTTACACTATTTTTGTAATGGCAACTACATTCACATATTAGGAAGTATACTATTTGACTATCTTGACTCCGGGATCCAGTTTCCCATTTTGAATGACAAGCTCTGGAAATAACACCGTCATCAAACAGCAGTTCTCAGTCCTATACACTCCATCCATTTTTCTTTGATAGCTCGCACGAGAGATTTCTCGTCCATGGTCGACTTTGATTTACTACCAAGGAAACTGATAATTGCACACTTAGATGGTTGCTCTGGAAGATAGTGCGGTTTGATTTATTGAGTGGAAGCCATGTGTAATTAAAAGCGATTGTGATACATCAACAGGGTCCACTGACTTTATCAGATACTTTGACAATGTGGATTTCACTGGGCAGTCACATCCTCAACATGTCACATTATTTGCCAGTCTGATACCCAAGATTGATTCTGAAAAAGAAAAAAAAAAAAACAGGAACAATGGGACATTAACCTTCCGTGTAGCTAAGAAGCGTTAGCATCAGTGTCTGTAACTGGCTGAACTGGTCTACCCTCCTCCTCCCCACCATTCCCGGTGGCACATGAGGATAGTGCAGTGAAACTACATCAGGCCCGGTGATGCACAGAGCACACAGGCCAAGAAGCTGCTCCAAGGGGCTCCAGGAGCCAAATGAACGTTTTCCAAGCAGCTGCTTGGTGTTCAGGTTGACAAACAGCCGCCTTGGGGCCATAGCCCACTTACTTCACACCTTCGCTCACACGCTCGTGCCACTATCACCCCGCTCAGGCATTCAAACCCACAAGCATCATGTTACAGGGCTATCTTGTGATGTTTGAGGGCTGTCATGCTCTCAACAGGCTGAGTTTTGTATTCACACTAGTGATATTACCTCGCAGTCATACCTCTGGAGAGTGAGAGACCATCACATGTGACAGATTTTTTACTGTCACCTTGTGCTATAATATATTTCAATAAATACATGCACCACAAAATGCACCCAAGTCATCTTGAATTGAGTACTACTTTTTCTTCATATCCAATTATCATCAAGGCCAATATTGCCTTGTAATTATCTTTTTAATTCATCAACTATATGCAGTCCTAGGTAGAGAGAATTGCTCCTTGAAAAGATGCCATTATTCCACCTGCCCATGGAATTCGGGGGGGTTTGCGAAGGGTTCTTTAATTTGCAAAAATATCCTTTATATACTATATATTTGGAGTTTCTTACAGTCCCTCATATTTGTGTGTTGTGTTTGCATCTGAAAAAATGGAAACGGTCAAACTATTATATAGTGATCTATCGTTATATAAATTGTATGTGCTGACAACCTCTACCACTCCTCCCTGGAATTACCGAATGACGTAAACGGGTCTTCGAATATCAAAGCATCGGCAGTCTCTAGCTTAACGAAAAACCCTTTAATTTGCTAGTGAGTATATTGCAATGCTTCTCTTTGCTAACCCCATCTCCTTAGCTTGGGGGTCAGTACAGGGTCAGCCAATGTGGGGCACCCCTGGAGCTGGGGGGGTTAACGGCCTTGCTCAAGGGCCCAAAGACATGCACGCATTTCGCAGAGGCCAGGGCTCAAGCCGGCGATTTTCTGATCACAGGCACAGAGACTTAGCCCACTAAGCCATTCGCTGGTGAAACGATTGACCCTGAAACAGAGGTTGTAAAAATGCATTTTACACTTCATTATTCATTAAACATGTCCTCAGTTTAACCTGCCATAATCATACTCATTTTAATTATTCAATTGTATGTAGGTTCACTTAAAGCTCAGCGTACAAGTTGAAAGTCACGAGAAAATAATAAGCACATAGAAACACAATCCATGTTACCTTTTTACGGAGGTTATACTGTCTAGATGACAATTCATTTTTGATGCAAACCTGGAGCTATGTTCCTTATTTGGACTTCTGGGGTCCAAAGTCTCAAAGCCCATAATCATACACAGCATGGAAACCGTAATGAGATTAACAGCCCGGTTGCTATGGATACAAAACAAGATTTGTCATTCTAGCCTTGAGTATTGTTTCTCGTTTTCTTGAAAGGGAGCATAAAAAATGCAATAAACTATGCCTATAATAAGTATGGTGTTTTCAGTACAAAAATGTTTGTTACAAACATGCATTATTAATGACACATTCCTGTCATTGACTAGAATCTGGCAGATTCCAGCCGGGACTGACCTCGGAGGTCTCAAAACAAATCCTAATATTTCTTCAGGTTGACTTGAATGAGCATGTTTTCATTTGAAGTGCAAAGAACCAACAGTGCTACATTTGCCAGATGCACTCCTGCATCTTTTTTTCAATAATTTAATATTTAATTTAAGTATTTAATTAAAGGACGCACGTAAAATTCCTTAGAAGAGATTGATTTTTGCAAGATGTCTTCATGATCCTGAGCAAGTCATTGTAAACATCTTCGTTGAATTTTAGCATGTACGTGTGTGTGCGGGGCCATGGTCAGAGCCCCCCCTTCATATTTATACACATATATTTATACATATTCATATACAAGGTCCCTTTTCCAATATTCAAACAACACATAAAGTCTTCTGGCCAGCAAACAGTGGATTTTCAGCACCTGCCCCTTGAAAAGTCTGTGCATGTCAGAGCATTTTCCAATAAAGAGTGCACCTTCTGCAAGTGTAAGTAGACGGATGTCTGCATCGCAGATATAGTCCATGTTGCACTTCTGCATTTGGCTTCAAGGCCCCCACTGATGCAGGCAGATGGAAAATCCAACACATTTCCTAAAAAGTATCCATAAGGCCAGAAGTCCTCATGCACATCTATGAGGTGCTAATGAGGTCCAGCTGGTGCCAGTTTGATGGTACAGCTTAAATAAATTTTAACTGAATTGTCAGGGCAGGACAGACAACTACTCCGGGCGTATGCCTGGTTTGGAGAAATACGAGTTATTCCTGGCTTGTTCAGTCATTTAACTCTAATATCTTTTATGATTGTCAAAACCTAAACTGTAATTGTGACTTTACATTAAGTAAACAAACCATATTAAGGCAAAGAAATTGACTATGCGTTTCCTTGACTGCTTATGTAAATGAAAGCATTTCTAGCTAATTGTGCAGTATTATCATTTCTTCATGAATAATGCAAATTGTGTATGGGATCCATTTACTAACATCTCGAATTTGTCCACTAAAACGAAACTGCTCATTTGTAGATTGGAGCCCAGAGCCATAGATATTTCTATAAATAAAAAATCAGAAGTCTAAACACAAAATTCAAAACTAAATGCAAAGTAAATCTAAACAGCATGTTTTTCTCCATGATGAAAGGACAAATGTGAATTCCTTTTTCCTTTTACGAAAGGAAAGTTTGCCCTTCATTGGCATTTTGGAGTGAGGAAGGGGCGTCAAACTGTCCCTGTTAGTGCCATAAGTGGGAATCTTTAGTAAACATTTAGTCATGAATGTAGGAGTGCACATACTGGTAAAGGAAGCAGACCATTGTACCGCATGTATCACTGAACAAACATGTTGTTTTCTCACTTAACAAACATATTATTTTCTCACTTAACAAACATATTTTTGTATTCTGCTTCACAAGGTTTCACATCACACAGTCGACAAAACGTCAAGACATATCAATAGGAATATGTAAAGTATATGTTTTGAGATTCACAAAATAACACAAACGTTAAAATAAAAAATCCCAAAGTAACTGCAACACCAGGTGACTATAAAACCCACTTAACCTGACTAGAAGTTTCGGGAAGATTTACGACCAGTAGCTTGTTGTACCCTAGTATGGTAATATGGCTGAAGGGAGCCTCCCCATCCCTCAGTAAGGCCGCTCTTACATAGACCCCTCCTGTTCTCTGTCCCAGCCTGGGACACACAGATGGTAATCATTTAATTTCCACTGAGTGGAATCGTTATGAACTTGTAGCCAATGGTGGAATCTGAGCTACAAGAGGAATATATAACAGCATTTCTCTGAACAGCGTGCAATGGCTCAACATTAGCTGAAAAGCCAAATGGATTTTCAATTAGATTTAAGTAGCTGATTGATGAACAGACTGAAAATGTGTCAGACAGACCAACCGTGGAACGTCACACTATCAGAAAATTAGTTTTTAGGCTTAATACAACAACAAAGTATAAAATGACTGCAGGGGTTCCAGTTTTAAATTTTGTAATCATAATAAACAACAAATATTAATGCAAAAACTTATTGGAAGGTTTTTATAATAAGCATTCCTAGTAGTTCATTGCACCCATTCCCCCCCCCCCTTAAAATTGTTTGGCTTACAAGAAAGGAGAGTCACCTATATTATTTAACAATAAACAAGATACTGAGACAACATTTGTTAGACTAGTATGGTTGTTTGTTGACCAGATCCCATTAATAAAGAAGAAAGTGTAGCTCCCTCTCCATCAGCCCACCTCCTCTTAGGAAGAAGCAGCTGCATCCTCAAGCTGCAGGCACAGATGGCAGGAAGGCCTAGTATTTACTGCTGGTCAACATTATGATTTTTTTTAAAACCAAACTGTAATTTGTAATACCATCAAATGCAAATGAAAATATACAGAAGATATAGATTCATGAAAAAAAGCAGAATATATTTTAAAGTCTATATACTGTAACCTATGTTACCTATATTACCAAATTAAGCAAAATTTTATCTATGTCAGATTACCTTTATACCATAGATTCATGCCTTTATGGCTAGAACAGGAAATATATGTAGGTGTGATGTGCAGGTTATGAAGATGTCATGCAGGTTCTCGGTAAAGAAAGAAACTATAAAATATCTATTGCATCTGTCCAAATCTGCTGTTTCTGTTACACCTCCATCGGTGTCAAATCATTTCCCAAATTCTGCTGATATTCCCCCTTAGCACATATGGCACACCATTATAACAAGGACATTAACTTTACACTTGAGGCTGCGGAAAAATTTCCCTTTCTCTAATAACTATAACATATTAATTATTTTATAGTCGTGCCTAAAATTTTTTGTCCATGAACATTAAAAAGTATGTATTGGACGGAATGTAGACTATAAAACAGCCTCATAGTCTTAAGTAGTAACATACAGTATCTGTCCTTTGCTTTTACAGCAAATACCTCTTAATAAAGCTAGTAGTATGACAGAAATCAGACAGCCTACACAAACTATAGCATAAATGATGAACTGTGTCAGGGTCAGCGCCTGTGCGACCCCGCCCTTCGTGTCTCCTCCCTGTTTGGCCGGCAGGTGTTGTTGGCCATCCTGTCCTCCTCCCTCTCTCCTGACTTCAGCCCCAGTGTACTTAAGTTCCCAGCTTGTTTCCCCTCTTCGCCGCACTGCCAGAGGCCAGTTTTACCTTTTGGTTAATTTAAATCGGTCTTATTTTCCTTAGTATTTTGCATTGTTTTCTTTGTCTTTGCTTTGTGCTCCTGATTTTCGCCGTTTTTCCCTGTGTGACTGATTCCCTTTGTTGGTATGCGTTTGTTAGTTGTATTTTCAGTAGTTTTTGCCTGATACTTATTGTGGTTTTTCTGTGTTGCTCCCAACCTTTATTTCTGTTTTATCAGTTTTGTTTTGACCCCTTTTGTTTTCCACTTCCCCGTTTCTGTTCTATTAAATAAAATCCAGTTTGAGTTGGAGCTGAAACCTGACTCGTCCCTCCTTGACATGCCCTGCTGTAACACAATTCTTTATGATGGACTGTAGATATAAATTCAGTGGTGTCAGGGGGACATGGACACCTTGGCAGATTCGGGGGGGCAGCACTTGATATAAGAAACCTTGAATACATAAAATTATA
>JAODKF010000138.1:4303415-4317402 GCA_026779585.1 Mormyrus proboscirostris
TCAGGGGGACATGGACACCTTGGCAGATTCGGGGGGGCAGCACTTGATATAAGAAACCTTGAATACATAAAATTATAGGGTACTTTTAGTTAGGGGACCGAGATTTTCTATGTATACCCCGGTATACATTAATGGCAGGTTAATCTTTAGTCCAGTCGGGAGTCGGTGAGTTGTACAGCACCTGTCATGAGGAGATGGCATTAAAACACTCCTGATATTGGATATCACAGCTAACATGTGGAAACAAGCCACAGGGCTGGTAAGCCTGCAAAACGGGGCGACTCCTCTGTTCCGATGCGTAAACACCTGCACATCAGCGCCTGGGTGAAGGGCTCCAGACGGAGTGAGCTATAGCAGTTACTTCACACATCTGTGTCTCGCGAAGACCGATCCATGCATCTGTCTACTCATCCCTACATCTATCCATCCATCTTTTCCTGCTTTAGTCTCGCCCACTAAAACTGAAGGGAGACTTTGGGAGGGAAAGTCAATATTTGCGGAGAAATGCCCCGCCTCATCATTCACTGACCGTCTTTGGCGAATCGCTTACAGTATTAGCCTTGCTTGGGGGGGCCCGTTGTTAGTAACGCAACCATGTAAGTTTATGTGGCAGGTCATTCAGGTCCCGCGCGTGTGACAGACTCACGTTCAGCTGCAGAGTGTCCATCCACTGGCCAATCACCTTGTAGCCTGGGCCGCTGCCGTTGCTCATCTGGTACTGGAACAGGTCGTAGCGGCCTGGCGCGTCACCGTTCTTGTTAAACGTCACGGACGTGCCAGCACTGCCTGAAGAAACAAGACTGGAATACAAGACTGTCCTCCAGTGGCACGAATACCCTTTTTAAAGAGGGAGTAATCCCTCTTAAAAATAAAACAAGCATTCTGAAGTGAAATTTTTCAAAATGTTATTTTAATTTCAATGAAACTTCAAGGGGTGTAATATTATTGCTCCTTTATCAGATGACTTGAAGACATTTCCTATCTAGTATTGAATTTTGGGATCATTGACTTCCAGGAAATTCATTCTTTTAATTTGAGAGAATTCGCTGCTAGCATATCTACAACCCTTGCCCTCTCGCTTTTACTCATATTTTTTTTTTCTTCAAAGAGGTTCCACAGCCAAGGACTATAAATTGTAGCATGTTTTTCTTCCCCTCGCTCCCCCCCAGCTGAGACCCTTCTGCTCCAGAGAGATAGGACTCAGGGTCAGAAGTCCGGGCCGGTTGGACTTGACACTCATCCAGCTTCCTCGTCCTCCTCCAGAGTGCAATCTGCTTCACCAGAAGGACCGGGGCACGCAGTCAGAAGCCACACGGCACCACTCTCTGACTGGAGACGCCTTCAACCGGCGACTGATAAGGCCCTGTGTGTGTCCAGTGAGATGGGGGGGGGGGGGGGGGTTGATGTGATTGGAAGAGGGTCTGGGTCTTTCTGGGGTGTCTGCTGATGAAACAGATCACCATCTAATCCGACTCTTTAACAGCTATGAAGAAGAAATAAGAAAGTTATCAAGAAATGGAGCACTGGGGATTGATGAGTTTCTAATTACTCCCCGCTGACTCCAGTGTGCCCGGCTTTCCCCGTCTCTCCTTCCAAAACACGCTGGAAAGAAGCCGACACAAATATTATGCCGAAGACACCAAAACAGACATGCTGCAGGCTTTTGAGAAAGCAGGTTTTATTTTAAAAAAAGATGAAGCGGAGGAATGACAAAAGGCCTTGAGTACTGCGAGCCGCTCTCTGCTATGTGGGCGACCCGGAATGGAGCACAGATACTCTCTTTTCAGAGCTCTGCCACCCGCTGCACAGAGGTGGAGGGGTGAAGAGGAGACCCTGCAAAGCTTGGCTCATTTGCTTCACGTCCACGGCCTCATTCAGTTAAAATTTGGTGGTGAAATCGACCCCAGATAAATGAGCTCTAGCATAGCGGCTCGTCGATGGGGCAGTTGACACCTGCCTGGCATGTAGAGGCACCATCTATACTTTCTAACGAAAGTGCACGTGATTTTGGTTTCATCTCAATGCACGTCATCCTGTCAGGTTCTGGGTTGTGTATGTTCACCAGCATTAATTTTCTTTCCGTCACCAAAGAGAGCTCTAACTCAACAGCCTGTCAGAGAGGAGTCTGCCCATCACAGAGTGCCACAGCAAATGCAAATGCTCTCCTGAGCATCAACTGGCAGTTTCATGTCAACGTGTGAAACAGGCATATGACTGTTTTCTGTATTATCAAGCCAAAACCTAAAGACTTAGAGCACAGGATTTATTAAGATTTCCGTTTCTTATAAAAAGGTTTTACACCAGGGATCAACAGCATGGATCACTGTTTCCCAATCCGGTCTTCGCAGCTCTGCAAATGCGGACTGTCTGGCAGGGAGCTGACAGGGAAAACTTGGACCATCTGCGGATCCCTGAGGACCGCTCTGGGAAACGCTGCCATGGAGAACACCATGGACATTGTGACCAAAATTAAATTATTACTCCTGATATGATATAGAAACATTTTTTAATTACCGACACAGACAAGTCTGAAATATCCTGATGAAATATAACATATTAACGATGGCACAGCCTAATCAACATAAGCAGCAGCACCCAGTTGTCCGTTGACGGTGGGGGGTGGGGATAAGAAATGTAAAAAGACGCAAGTTGTTTACAAACTTGTGCATTTTACAGGTACTATTCTTAAAAAACCAGAGCAATGAGTGCAAGTTACTTAAACCTGCTTATGACTAATGGTATTTTTAATATTATTAATACGTGATGATTATAATGATGATGATGATGGAGAATGAGAATAATTATTCAAAAAATTCAAAAACAGTTCTGATTAGTCTTCAGTCTGCTAATGACTTTGTGCTAATAATTACATGACTCAGGGAAGCAAGTTAGTATCGCTGAGATGGAAATCTGAGCTCAAGATGAAGACACAGCCAGCTGATCACTACATATTTATGATCTTGATACGGAGTGAAAGAAAATTACTGTAACCCCATGATTAATTTCAGCTTTTCATCAAGGGGGAGGAATCCGCATAGAAAACAATGTTGAGGCATTTAAATATTTCTGCTTCTGGTTTATGGCAGATAATTCTTTTCTGCAGTCACTTAAAAATGTACATATATGGAGTAAGATGGATTTCCAGTGGAGCAGGGAATTTGCATGATGTATGTATAGCACAGGACAAATATGTTTTCCCTAAGGAAGCAGAGATATGGGCCTGTTTTGAATAATTACACTCTTGGAAAAGTTTAAGAACAATTCAGGTTTTCTGCTTCATACATAAATATATAGTAACTCTGGTAACTTGTCAAAAATGCAAGGAACATTCTTAACGTAATAATAACTGGGATATAATGAAATACTGTAAAGTATTACATTATAGGCAAAAAGTTACATTTTTGGTTCAAAAATGTATCACATGATGGGCCAATTGTTACATTATCAACAACAACAGCATTGTCATCATCATCATCAACAACAACAGCAATAATAATAATAATAATAATAGTTGCAATTATGCCAGCTGTATTGACTGCACCAGTTGGGTCCTGCCCAGTATCTGTGTTTGAGCTCATTCCATTCTCTGACTAACATAAGCACAAAGGAATAGTTATCACCTCTCCATTTTCCAGGTGAGCACCTCACAGATATAGTCTTTCCCATATTCTTGATTAATTACAAAAATATTTAAATAAGATAACCCCTCTCCTCAAAGCTGACCGCCCCTTCAACCAGGCTAATTTGCTCATGTGGAAGCAATCGCTCCCCGATATCCATGAATACTACTTTACTTCAAAATCAGACATCTCATGTGTCATCGGATCAGGTCACAATGCCTAAACCTAAAACAGTTCTGCCGGACTCAGATGAACAAGGTACTTCTAAGGAGAATTCAGTAAGTTTGGGCATAAGTGTTGAGGGACATTTCATGTTTGAAGAGCTAATGAGACTCATAAAGCACTGTGCGGACTACAGCCACACACCCAGAACAAAGAAAAATGAAAAATGGAGTCCCACAGACTATATCAGGTAGAACATACATACTGAACACCCAACTCATCATGGCCAATGCAGACTGTAAACCCAATTAAACGGCCGTATCTTACAGCCGCAGCCTTTAGCCTAAACTCACTCACCGTTGAAGCTCACGTTGCGGATGTACTTAAGCAGCTTCTTCCCCCCCGCCTGGTCCATCTCCGGGCAGACCCCGGGCTGGTCAGGGCACAGGTCTTTGTGCATGTTGTGCAGAGCGTGCGCCATGGCGTACACAGCATCAATCACAAACTGCACCTTTCCCTCCTGCTCGTATTTGGAGTCGGTTCCGATCCGTTCTTGGCCTACAGGTAAGAAAGTCGGATAGGCAGCAATTACAGTTAATTATGCAGATTATTGCCGATTGCAGTATACATAAATAATTAAGCTTTATTTATTAATTATTCAACATTATTTGTATAGGATAAAGGTAAACATATTGTAAGTCAACAATATTTTGTAACACTAAGATATTAAATATCCTCTTTACTCTTCCCTGACACAGCTCTTGTTGTTTGCGGGATAGCCCTAGCTGAAAACCTCGGACGTCTGATGATCTAGTGAACACTGACACTGCTCTTGTTGTTTGCGGGATAGCCCTAGCTGAAAACCTCGGACGTCTGATGATCTAGTGAACAGCACCAGTAGAATATCGTCAGACCTTATAGAGGTAATATTGAACTGTCTCGATATTGGTACGTCTCTAAAAGACCGCATGAAGCTCTAAGTACATATGACGATATGAATCTCTAAACTTTGAAATGACACCTTTCAGCTTGGTAAGATTTGAGTTTTTACCCAGAATTATACACTATAAATATGGGCTGCAAGTAGGCTCATTTCAGAAGAGTAAAGAACATATAATTTTCTATGCAGTAGCGTTACAGTAAAGATATATTTCCAGTAGACAGTTGCCTATTTCAAGATTCTTCCATTCCCCTTGCAATAGGTGTCACTGCTTTCTACGGCAAAGCAGTC
This sequence comes from Mormyrus proboscirostris, assembly GCA_026779585.1. Lineage (NCBI taxonomy): Eukaryota > Metazoa > Chordata > Actinopteri > Osteoglossiformes > Mormyridae > Mormyrus > Mormyrus proboscirostris. The sequence goes on from JAODKF010000138.1 coordinate 4,308,429, forward strand.
TACAGCTGAGTCTGAGTCTTGACTAAATGTTGCTCTCTGTCCTCTGAGTATTTGCAGTAAAGGGAAAATAAGTGGGGTCATTTAAATAAATGCTTGCGAAGTCTGGATATTACCAAAGAATAAAATTGTATTCTAGGTCTCCAGTCCCCAAGAGCCACATGGGGTGCTTCTTTCTCTCCGAGTAAAAGCGTTTATATAGAGTATTTACTTGGATACTCAGACCCCTGATGTGCTATTTAGGCACAAAAAGCAGTTGTGGATTAAAACCTGCAGGGTTCCAGCCCTTGAGGTCAGGAGTCACGCAACCACTGAATTACACATTCATGATTTCTATATGGTTATGCATCTCACATCATCATTTTGAGGACTTTGCTTCCCATTGTATGTTTCCAATTATGTTGATGACAATTTGCTGCAGGTATGAGGAGACATAGGTAGAAATTTACCATACTGTATTACTGTAAATCTTTCCGGAAAAGGCAACATTGTTGGGTAGTAAGGAAACATGGGAAATCCTGTTACATTAGGTTTTATTAAGTGCATGGAGGCAGAGGGAAATACCCACCAACCTCAATGAAATACTGTAAATGTATATAAATAACAGGGGGAAAAAGGCATTAAACGGTCCCTTTACACTTCCCAGTGTCCCTGAAAAATATTCTTTTCCTACCCCAAAAATAAACTCTCGGATGCAGCACTTCCAAGGAATACCAATACATGCGTTTTTTTTTAATCTTTTATCATTCCATTTATTTTTCTTTTGCATGTTCAAATTAGCCAACCGTGTCAGAAGGCATTGCAGCACCTTAATAAAAGCCATTCCACTTTGGTCTTATAGACAACCCAATGACTGGATTGTTTATTTCCCTCTATCATCCAATACTGCACTATGCTACATGTCTGGTGAACCATCACTGAATGATGGTAATATTCTCCAGTGGGTTGAAATCCACTTTCTGTGGCCTAGATTCTAAGACAAACAGATCAGCAGTGCAATTCCTTTCCTGATATTGCCTGAGTGTGTATGTATTCTCTGTTTTATAACTAGAGTTATCCGTATAATCTCTGTTACAGAAAATTTACTGTGTAATAAATGCTTTTTTTTTTCCTGTGCGCAGCTCCGGAAAAGCCGATGCAGATACACAAGGACAATCAATAGGTGTGACTCAAATGCAAAGTGCTAGAGAGAGACAATGAGTGAGCCCACTATGGGAAATGATATGCCAAAAAAAAAAGGGAGAAAAAAATGATAAGAGTTTGATTGGTTCTTCTTGCAAGGGACCTTGGGATCTTTGGCAGCCAGTCAATCCACTGCTCCTCTCGAGAGCCTGAGCCTGGACGTGGCTGCCACATCATTTCAATACCAATGCGGCCTTAACCGCATACGCTGCTGCACTGAAATTTGAGTCTATTACCTAAACATCTGCGTGTCCCCCCCCCCTCCCCACTTTGCACATATACAGGTGGAAAATGTTAGAGGTGACACGATCACTGCTTTGACCACAGTTTATGCCGATATCGGGACAAAGGGGGGAGGGGGTTCTCGCGATCACAGGTCTGTCAAGACAGTGAAATGCAATCTGCAGAATTATCAATTTTTTTCAGTCAATAGGTAACCACACTTGAAAATATGATGCACAATGACCAGAAATTTGTGAGAAATTAACTTTCCTATAACTGAACATAACAAATGAAGGTATTGTGAAACATGTTCAGTTATAACAGCAAATAATTTGCTGGTCAAGGATTCCAGATTATGTTTGTTTCTATGATATATGCCTGACATTGATATACTTGGTAAATATGAATGATTTATCAAAAAATTTGTTACATAGAGTATATGGGGTTTCACACACCACATGTGTTCCTGTGAGGCATTTCTCTTGGGATTAACCCTAAATTTATGACCTTCATCGAATCCCATGTGGCATTTAATTTGACCAGAATGCTGCTTCATGTCCGGTAGCTTTAAACTTTTCTGTACATTAATAAGAGGACACTTCTTGTTTGTACAATTCAAAGGAACGCCTCCATGAATGATCTGAACTCCTGATCACCTCTCATTAAAAAATATGACCAGACTGGGACTGCCATTGCCCAGCAGTGTCTGACCTTGCTGGGAACTTTCTGGAAATTGAAAGTCAATCATCCTGAAATAGCGATGATGAGATGAGAGGCGTGCTGTTCTTTCATGGGTCTCAGGTCATAACATACCGAGCGTGGCACTCAGAGTCAGCACACCCCTTTAATGTGCCGAGGGGCATTTCTGTCATTCCCTAATTGGTGAATTGAGGAAGAAGTGTTTCATACAGCCCGGCGGAATCCAAAAAGGTCTCGTATGCATGGACACAGAACTGTCTATCTGGCAAAAGGTAAAAACACCATTTTAGGAGGTTACACGCCAGAATTGGGGCTGTGTAATCAGCAGAGTACCAGTAGATTCTGCATTCTTCTTAATGCATGACGATGACTCGGATTCGGTGTAGTTTGCAGTAATAAACTAGCTAAATTTTGCATGAAATGTAAAGCTGGGCGGCATGCAGTCAGCAAAAGATTTACCAGAAGAAGTATGGAGGAAAAAAGCTTCTAGGCTGGGTGGACTGTCACAAAATAAAATTCAATGAAGAGCAATAGAAACCAGTTCAATCAGCAAGTTGGAATATAGCATATGAGAGGCCCAAAGATAAGTATAAGGTATAAGGTTTATACAGGTGGGAGTACTGTAATGAAACAATCAAAATGGTAAATGAGATGCCTGGATGAATTTGTAAAAGCAGAATTTAATTACGTGAAATTCATGAGGTTTTACCGTATAATCGACTAGTACGTCCTCACCTAGAGAAATGTGGAGTAATATTAGGCCATATACTTTTAAAACATCCATCCATCCATCCATCCATCCATCAATTTTCTATACCTGCTTGTCTAAAGTCAATTCTAGAATCTATGGGTTCAAGGCAGGGAATTACCCAGGATGAACAATTTTCCAACTCCAGTTCTCCTTAGCAGTTGACACGGGGAAAAATGCAAACTCCACACCCCTAGTTTCAGGGCTGAGACCCAACCCCGGTCATCTCAGAAACAGTTACAGAAATCAAGCAAAGTTTATCAGGTGCCATGAGGATGGTTCCTAGTATGAAAAGGTTATTATCTTTTTAAGTCTTTTTAATTTTCTGTCTAAGGGGACATATGTAATGTGGAATATTTTGTATTTCATACATGGTCAGGATTTACATAGATATAGGCACATGTGATGGCCATGCACATTGCAAATTCAGCATTCAGGGGACAGCTTTTCACATAATCCACATTTCCACCTCGTCACCCATATGCAGCTGATTCCAGAAAGGTCCACGGAGCTGCAACATTAAGAATTTAAAACCATGATTGTGGTTCTGCTGCAGGATCCTCCAATCTCTCCTCATGCAGGTCTTTTTTCTGCCTTTTGCCGGTTATTATAATAAACCTGTATCAGCAGACCAAAGAACAGTACAAAGGCCCAGTGCTGTTCCATCATTATTGCATGCAGTTTGTAATGATGTGTTTTTTATGATACTGGAAGAATATTCTGCAGTGGATTTGTAGCAATGCTAAAAGCCAGCTCCGCCATAAACAACTTTACTGAGTATTCAGATGCCTAGTACTTACAGTATGAGGCATGTTTCAACTTTCCACACACTTTAAGTAAAGGCGCCAATGAATTTGGATAGTGTGCAACTCGGCTCTTTTTAAGTAATCTCTATGCTGATAAATATTAAGTGACCTACACCGTGTAATATTTAATTTCTCATTTTTATGTCTAAAGCAGCAGCTCGTACATAACTGGGTCCAGCTGAATGTGCATACAATTGCTGCGCTTAATTTGAATCAATGTGGCTTCATTGGTTTTGTCATACCTGATGGCTATACTTAGGAACAGCATAATTAGTTTACCTGATGAGGGAGGGAGAGCTGAGAAGCATGGCAAGCTTTTGAACTGTGGGTGTGACAATTACGTAAGTGCTAAGAAGACGACACGATCATCCAGAATGACTGCCATTACCTTCACTCCTTAATTTCTAGAGCAAAACTTTTATTTTTTATTTCAAGAAATTTAGATGTCTGCGATGGGCTGGCCCCCTGTCCAGGGTTGTTCCCTGTCTCGTGCCCGTTGCTTCCGGGATAGGCTCCGGACCCCCCGCGACCCAATAGGATTAAGCGGGTTGGAAAATGGATGGATGGATGGAATTTAGATGTCGCTTGTCTGTGGGTTTAGCCCCTAACAGCAACCCCTTGGAAATCAATTCAGTCCTTTGAGCGTTACAATATTCCTTGTAACCACATTTTTTACTGTCTATCTTTTATTGCCATAATACTTTATACAAGCTACTCCATGGTAAAAGAGGCTTTATATTAGTCTTTTTTTCATATTGTCCTGATATAAGCTTTATGGCTTTAACCAAGTCCCCTATATACCTTTAACCAAGCTGTAAAAATCATTCATGCTGTGATGTCTTCCCTGATCCAGCCAGTCCATTTGCAATTAAGTGTTTCAAGTGCACTGGAAAGCTCTCCATTACAACCAGCCCTTCGCATTTCCAAAACAGTCTTATGTAACACTAATTCCTATTCCTTAGTAACTTTATTTCCATGACAAAACATGATAAACAATACTTTTCATTATATTTTGATTGTATTATATTTAGTTATATATACATTTGATCTATTTAATCAGTGTATATTTTGTCGCGCTACATCCACACATGAAATCTAAATATCTAAATATACAGTTACATACATGTGTGAATGTGGATTACATTGTAATAAAATCCTGTTATTTTGACATTGTGGGGACCATTTTTCAGGTCCCCACAAAAATTAATCAGTGCAATCAAAAAAACTGAGAATGCCAAAAGTCTCGTATTTTGTTTGGTTACTTGTGATTAAGGTTAGGGCTGGGAAGAGGTTAAGGTCATCATGTATGTTGGGATTAGATTTATCCCCATAGAAATGAGTACCCATGAAGATATAAGTGTGTGTGTGTGTGTGTGCGTGTGTGTTACTATAGCGAATGAAGACCCCTAACAAGCATTTGGAGTGAATGTTACCTGTGCATTTGCGATTAGTGTCTTCCTTTTTGGAAGAGCTCATCAGCTTACAGTTGAAGTTCTCTTCCCAGAATTCGGCAAACCAGACATTTCGGCGATTATTCTCAAGCGTCCGAGAGGTGAAGTAGGCATCGAAACCTGAAAAACATCCAATGAATCAGCGTTTACATGGTTGATTCTTTGTTATCATATAAGATTCAAGTTATTTTTGGAAGATGAAGATGTTATTCAATATTTATACTATAAATATTGAATAAATACAAAGAGATCTGTGCATAAAACAAATATAATTTAAAATAAAGAACAAAATTAATCCATCCATCTTCCGAGCGCTTATCCTGGGCAGCACTGATGTGATAAATTGTTTACTGTAAGTCACCAGAATTCTGAAGAACTACATTTCCAAACAAACTGGCTGCTGGTAAGGATGCTACGAATTTCTCAGCTCAGTGAGACACAACTGAACAGCTCAAGGAGAGAAGTGAGTGGGAGACTAAGCCTGATAAGCCTCTACCTACAATGTTATTGTTCTGCCTGAAGCAATCCGCTACTGATTTTTTTATATGTAAAACCATGGTGAGGAAAAATAATTATACTGAAACTGAAACCTGTACATTTGTGGGAGAATGCTGTGTGTCCCTGTACCAGAATTCCATAAATAATAAATAAAAAATCTAAAATAAAATAGGGTCCATGACAGTCCTCCAACATTAGAAAAGAATCATTAGGGAGTGGGGTGAAATGGAATTGGCGATTCGAAGAAAGTGATGAGCATGTCATTCGATGGGATCTATTACACCGAAATATCCTGTCAATCCTGTCATATTTCATTGTCTTTGTATCTTCCAAATGGCATTTAAATGGCAACGAGATCCCTTTCCTGAAGCTCTACCGTGCACACCTGGCGGGACTTCAGTTGAGCTGGGCATGGATCTGGGTAGCGGCATCTGGTTTATTGATGTAACATGTCACCTCCCCTGTGTTAGTAACAGGCTCTCAGGGTAAGTGGGGCAATCAAACTGATCTGGTGGATCATAATGAATCAAAGTAATTGATTATTAACATAAAATTGTCCCCGTAATTTCAATAGAATTAAAGTACAATACAGTATAACATATACAGTACTATATTGCATAAATGTGTTTTGGGTGTTGCTCAGCATTGACTATTTAAGTACAAAATTTTATAATCATCTGAAAAGCACTTTAAAAACTTTAATTTTTAAATAGAACCACTGCAACAACCATATCACCCATACACTTGCAATTAAAGTGAATAATGTATAGCATAATGTATAGCTCGTAATCCCTGCTCCGAAGACAAATTTTGATCGGCTAATTAAGCACAGAAGTGCAGTTTCTAGACACCCAGCCTGCTCCGTTCTCCTACAGAAGTATGAAAGGCAACAAAACTGTCATATAAGACGGCACATCTGCACTGCTCTCACACACAAAAACCAGAAACAGCTGAAAGGCTTGCACTGGTAAAGCCTGACACACTTTCCGCTAGACGCCCCTGAAACAACTACAGTAGCCTGCATCCTGGAACTCATGCTGTTTGATTTCTTTCGTTACTGGAATAGGGAGGTAGTCACATAGAGAAGCTGTATCCTTCAAGCCATTTTCAAATCCCTCCTTATTGGTTTCCCAACTATTAAACAGGAGGCTTTATACTTAAGACTAGCTTTACAATCAAATACTATACAACCATTTCTTTAAGGACAAAGAATATTATAAATATTTTTAAGTCCAACTGACATTCGTGATACGATCGTTGTTGATAGGTGAGTAGGGTAGGCCAATGTGTATGCAGGTCTTTGGGATAACATATAGGTCCAGGTGTGAGGCCTCTTCAGCAAATTGGTCCTCTAATTAGTAATCTACTTCAGGAGTTGCAGTGAAAACCCAGAGACATAATGGCTGTTTCTGGATAAGACTGGTTTAGGCGCATGCTACATTTTTAAAGGGGATGGATTTTGTGGCTTTTTTCCCCACAAGGGGACGGCACCAGTGCACACCCCATGACAATTTGAGCCCTGCACGTAGGGTAGCTCAGTGAACTGCACTGTTGCCCCACACGTCCAGGACTGTGGGTTCAGCTCCTGATTCTGCTCTGCTTGTTCTCCCAGTGTCATGCAGATTCCCTCCAGATACTTCAGTTCCCAGCCGCAGATTAGTTAAGGTAATCGGTGTCTTTAAATTGCCCATGGTGTACGAGTGTGTGCGCCCTTAGAAGGACGGGCATCACATCCAGGGTGTTGCCCTGAGTTTGTGCCAGGTATTGGCTGTGACTGGCTCCAGGTCCCCCAGGGAGCCTGACCAGGATAAACAGATATTGTAGAAGATGGATGCATTTTAAATGTATTGTAATAAATCACCGGCTTTGTGCAAGAATTAAAAATTAAGTATAATTGTAATGAATAATTATTATTTTTTGAGTGCTTAAATTTCTCAGGTTCAATGATAATTCAGAATTCTAATTCTAATGTCTAATTTGAGAAGAAATTTCAAGGCAATTGATTTTTATTTAATCTCCGAAGTAATAAAACACTGGAATTAAGACAGCATGTGTGATACATTATATGTGTCTATTATTGCTATTACTGTTTTCTGAAAAAAATGCGCTATCCCCCTGAAAAGAAAAAAAAAAACAACTAATCAAAAAATGGATTTAACAAAATAAAACAGAACTAAGATACAAGTAGAGTACTGAATGTATGATTTTTTTTATTCAAATATATGAATGACCATCTGAAAGGGGTTAATTATAGGCCTACAATAGGACTGTAAAAGGCTTAGAATTCTTTCCACAAAAAGCCTCAGATAGCTAGCATTTAAGTAATAATTACCTTTTCAAAATAAATAACGAAATTAAAAGTACTGAAATTTTAATAGGCTTGTTACTTTTGTCTTGCGTGGTAAATCAAATTCCCCTAATTTCCTTCTAATATCATTCAACCTAATGGTGGCACAATGAATGAGTGATATTAGGTTACAGTAACAGATAAAATTTGATAGCTGTATTTTCTTGCACTGTGTCACAGCAGCAACACTACAATAATATAACTACCCAGGCAGCACACGTGCATTGGCACAATGTCTCTGAAAATCCATCGTCAAAGAATCTATGTCGAGGCAACTTTGCTAATGAGTATTGATTCGACATTCCGATGATGTTTGCGCGACGTATATCACCAGCAGCAAAACATTAATGAGATCACTATGCAACATTTAGCCTACTGTTATTCATCCTGATTAGGCAATATAACCAACAATAGGTTTAAACTAAACGTATTTATATACTATAGGGTACTTGTGTTCTTTTTAACCTGCTTATACTGTAGGGATACTGTTTAAAACCATATATGACACAATTTAACTGATCAAATGTTTATTATTTTATTATTTATCTGAAACATTTATTATTTTTAATATTGACAACATGACTGAAACAGTAACAACAGGCCTAACAGTTATGCTGAACTGATTAGAGCAAAATTATTTTTGTTAAAAATGTGCCCGCTGAGACACACATTAGTTTATATAGTAATTTAAATTCTGTTATAAGGCCTAAATGGAACGTGATCACTTAATGTTCTTGGTCTTAGACCAACGTTCAAGAAACGTATGCTGTCTGGGTGTATATGCATTAATAAGTGAACTGAAGTGATGCAAAACTTTTTATAGTACAGTAACTAATTGCTTTTATGTGCAGTAATTAGTAAAGTGAATTAACTACATTGGAATGAAAAAACTGGGGGCAACATGGTGGTGCAGTGGTCAGCACTGTTGCCTCGCACCTCTGAGACTAGGGTTTGAGTCTCCGCCTGGGTTACATGTGTGTGGAGTTTGCATGTTCTCCCTGTGTCGTCGTGGGGTTTCCTCCGG
>JAODKF010000138.1:4329718-4347134 GCA_026779585.1 Mormyrus proboscirostris
TCATTAATTAATTCATAATCAATTCCCCTGAATATTGGTGGTAAACCACCCCCATTTGAGCTGTTAAAATTCCTACAATGCTGATCAGCAATGTACAGAGCAGACAAACATAATGAGGCCAGACCGGTTTTATGGCAGCTTGTCTTTTTGCAGCCTTCACATATTTGTCACATCATGGTCAGAATTGCAGGTAAACACCTTGGCTGTTCATCTCCCAATATTAAAAGGCTGGTAATAAAACCGCAAGGTCACTTCCAAGTGAGCTGCTGCATTGAGTGGGGATTTAAATATACAAGGGTCTCTTTAATAATGTCTGCAGCTTTACATCACTGTTCACTGTGCTTATTATTCCAAGTTCTGTCATTTTAATACATAATTACATGAAACTATAGTATAATAAAACTATAATAGTTTTTTTAAAAGACTTGGCTACAATGTTCAGCTTTTTATTAATATTTATAGACATGTTTATAATGGTTTAAGAATGCATTATAATGCATTATGAATGTGTTTATAAATTACTAAAACCATGACCTTAAGTAAAACCAAAAAAATACTTGCTGTTGTGACTGATTTTTGTATAAACGATTGTGCAGTTTTCACAAATACGTTGGATAGATATGAAGCATATTGTTGGAGTTAAAAAATGTTTGGACCTTGTGGTAAATAGTGGATAATTGTGTTTGTCTTGGTGGACACTTGTGTTTGGCTTGGAGTCTGTCGGGAGGTTGGAACTGTCTGTTATGGCCGGATTTTGATCCCTCCATCTGAGCGTCATAAACGAAAGCAGGTGGAGAGAGGAGTGATGAGGATTTGCATGCTAGCAGCTGCACAGAGTAGTAAAGGTTTGTGGACCTTTAAATAACTGTTTACAAATCCAGGTTGATGAACAGGGATGGTGTAAAAACTGCTGCTGAATTTTTGCTGGTACATTCAGTTAAACCAAGGAAACAAGGATGTGTACATTTGTTTAAGGCAAAACCCCTTAATTGTGTCTGCATATGTATGTCTTAAGCTCTATCAGAGTGCCTTTTAAAATAGCTTGGAAAACAAAGCACACCTAGTTATTTGTGAAACAAATTATTTTTTATGTATTTTTACAATTCAAATTTATCAACCCTCTATACAGAGGAAAATTCAACTGTGGTACTATCAACGTGATTAAAAAATGCAATGAAAATTTATTACATATATATATATATATACACACACACACACACACATATGGACTATATGTATGTATACAAAAACAGGGTTCACGTTTCGTTATATATTGTTAGAATTATCTAACTATACACAAACAAGTAAAATCAGGTGTTCACTGCAAGGCTCAGATCATCGCTCTCTGTCTCTCTCCTTCTATCTCAGCGGTGGCCAATTTTATCCACAAAATGCCGCTGTGTGTGTGCAGCTTTTTGGGATGACCTGTAGGTCAGCTGTTCAAACCCAGGTGTGAGGACTCTTCAGCCAATCGGTCCTCTAATTAGCGAGTGAATATATTTTGATGAATATATTTATTTGAGTAGTACCTTTATCTGTTTTTCTCAAAATTTTCAAAAGTACATGAGAAGAAATTCAGATATGATCAGTGATGGCATAAACAAACCATCAAATAAATAAATACATTTACAACAAGTATATGGGGTTTGGGAAAATGTCTCTAAATCACAAGAATGGGAAGTCTGGTAGCATGTTAAATTGTGATAAATAATGACTCTAAACTTATAAGTTGTTTTGCAAGTGCCAATACTCTGTTTGAACAAGGTACTATAAATAGTTGTAAAACTTACTCTTGAGAGGATCAGTTTTTAGTCTTTCCTTATAGGCACAAGATCTCAACAATGCAATAAACAAAATTTGGGATATATGCAGTGCTTGAAGTCGGCCGGAACACAGAGGAACGCAGTTCCGGAACGTCTGTATTTTCGTCTTTTGGGTTCCGCCACTTTTTTCTTTTTTCACCGCGCAAATGTTAAATGTCGGAAAATTAGAGTTCCTGCACTTATTTTTTCCCACTTCAAGCACTGGATATATGAAATATTCAATGTCCCCCCCACACTGTATCACAGTAAATTTGCCATACATTCTGTCATGAGTTGAGAGGCATGGACCAGGGAAGCAGGCAAAGAAGATAAAGACTGGAGCCAAAAGGGTTTTAATCGGCACACGAAGGGGTATAACAGTCCACACAACGATGTACGACACTACATACTGTAAACCTACAATGACAGAACTAGGGAAACAAATTCTGACGTGGACTTAAATACACCAAACTAATAAAGACAACTTGAAACAGCTGATAAACACTGGGATTCCACATTAGGTTAATGAAGGGTGTGTGGCTCAGAACGATCGGCACAATTGGGGCGTGACACATACATTCATCCATCCATGCATCCGTCCATCCTTCTATCCTTCATCCATAATTCTCCAGGAAAACAGAGGGCAAAAAGTTTGGGTTGTACCCCGTAGGAGATACAAGATTTACAGCAATGATAAAAAAAAAACAGTGATCCAGGTGAATTAGTACCTTTCCGGGATTTCTAGTTGCACGACTATTGTTGAAAGGCAAGGGCTTACTGTACCACCCAAGATATGCTGTAATGGTAGCGCTCCTGAACCAGCTGTGAATCACAGTGCTCCACTACCCTGCAGACTCTGTTGGGCTGGCATAAGACTGCCAAAACTCAGAGACACAGAATTATAGCAGCCTGTGGCAGCTCAAGTACCACGAAGTAGTCCAGCAGGGACTCTAAAATATACTGTATCTGCACAGTGCAAGGCAAAATATTACTCTAAGTAATCGTTTTTTTGGGCTAATCTCTATCCACATTCGAATTCATTCATTTCAAAATCACAAAATCTACATTATAAAAGATCTAGTGAGACAAAGTACAACAAAAGACAGGACATCCACATTGGTGAAGTTTCAAATTTAACCAAAATGGATTCTACAAAACATATTTTAGTCTTTGTAATGTTTTACAGAGTACTACAGAGTACTTGCAGGACTGTAGTATCTTGAAATGTTTTCTAGTAACACCATTCAGTGTTTTCAGTTTGCTGATGGTCAGAGTTTTAGTAATAAAAAGAATAACCAATTTTACTGCTGCCACCGTTTCATGTTTTATGTTATTTTTGTGAGAAACACATCAATATAGTGACTCTTGAATAACAATAACTCTTGAGTAACTTCACTACAGCAGATGTGACAACTTTTCAGCCTTCATAACATTAATTCCCAAGTATTGTACTGGAAGATTAGCAATGTTGCAGTAATAACACTCTGACCTTAAATCATCAAAGTTACCCCCATTACAGTTCTGTTTATGTGGCTCCTCAGTTTAGAAACCTGGTTGGGTACTGAACCTTCAAATTTGCTCCCTATTCCAAAATAAAGCATTCTGTCATTTTCTGAGCAGGGGGAAGCATTTCACCTGCAAGAAAATTTGAGTGAAATACCTTTTTTTTGCTTTCTTATAGAAATGTTTTCCTCTTTCCACAGATGCACTTAAAAGTTTTTCAGTTCACACAGTAATCTCAATTAAAAAAAAACCCACAAAGTATAATCAAGTTTCCAATTGTTCCCATCATCACTCTATTATTTCCATCCATCCATCCATTACCTACCGCTTGTCCGGGGTTCGGGTCTCGGGGGTAGCAGCTTCAGGAGAGATACCCAGACCTCCTTCTCCCCAGCTACCTCTACTAGCTCCTCGGAGGGGACACCGAGGCGTTCCCAGGCCAGCCGAGATATATAATTCCTCCAGCGAGTCCTGGGTCTGCCTCGGGGCCTCCTCCCTGTAGGACATGCACAGAAAACCTCTCCGGGTAGCAGCCCAGGAGGCATCCTCACCAGATGTCCAAATCACCTCAACTGGCTCCGAGATCCGAGATAACAAAAAAACTCTGACAGGAAGTCAAACAAGCCTTCAGAATAAGAGCACATCTGCCCTGAGAATTCTGATCACTATGAACCCGCTACACAGGCCCCCCATAATTCACAGAGGTAGAAGATCCCACTTCTTAGGGGGTCTGATCACTCGCCCTGACCTGCTCACAGTATCGTCCACAAGAGCAGGCACAACCAGGGCCGAGGCGGGACTGAACAGTGCGGGCAACCCCTACGAGTGGCACTGGGGCATCTAAATCTAAATGGGCCGCAGAAACGCGGTTGGGCTTACCACCCATTTCCAAAACAAAAAACTTGTCCTCAGGCTGCAGAACACAAAAAGGTCCATCATAGGGGGGCGCAAAGGATCGCCTGGGCATCATGCCGAACGAAAACAAATTGAGCATCCAGCAGATTCGGGAGAACATGAGACTGTGGGGAAACCATCATGTGACGTCGGTGTTGGACTAAAAGCAGCCACAGTGTCCCAAAAAGCGGTGCGCTGCTGTGAGGAAGACTAAGGAATCAACACATCTGGTAGAAAGTCACCAGGTACTCCCAAGGGCTGACCGTAAACTAACTCACCAGAGGAAGTCTGCAGGTCGGCCTTCACAGCAGTCTGCAAATCCAAGGCAACCTGTCAGACTAAGAAGCACCCTGAAGAGACGCACGAAGGGCAGCCTTCAGAGAGCAGTGAAAGCACTCACACAACCCATTAGCTTGCCGGTGATAAGCAGTGGTGTGGTGTAGAGTGATCCCTAGCTTACGGGCAAGTGCACCCCACAATTCGGATGTGAACTGCAGTCCACGATCAGATGGCAGGTCGGCAGGCACACTAAAACGAGAGACCCAGGAGTCGATGAAAGCCATATCTGCTGTTGCCGTGGAGGCTAATGGCACCACCTCTGGCCAGTGGGTTGTTCAATCAATGATTGTCGAAAGGTGCGTGTAACCACGGGATGGTGCCAACGGACCAACCAAATCCACATGGAGATGATGAAATCGATGCACCGGGACAGCAAAATGTGCCAGGGGAGCTTTCGTGTGCAGCTGGATCTTAAGGCGCTGACAAGCAAGGCAAGAAGCATCCCAGTCACCTATGTCTTTTTTCAACCCACGCCAAACAAACTTAGTCGAATGCAGCTTTTGTGATGCTTTGCGGCCGGGATGGGAAAGGCTATGGACAGCATCGAACACCCGACGCCGCCAGCCACGCGGCACAACGGGCCACGTAGTTCCTGTTGAAACATCACAAAGTAGTGAGGCATCACCGAAGGGCACATCCTGGAGCTGCAGACCAGTGTCAGCAGACCGCGACTCCTGAATCTCACTGTCATCTGCATGGTTCACTGCCATTCCACGCCGAGCTGGATAGAACCAACCACTGAATGTGAAAGGCAATCAGCCACCACATTGTGTTTGCCAGCAACATGATGGATGTCTGTGGTGAACTCGAAAATGAACGACTGCTGATGTGCAGACCAAGGGTCCGAAATTTTGCTCATAGCGGCCACCAATGCCTTGTGATCCACAAAAGCAGTGAATGGGCGTCCTTCTAACTGGAAACGGAAATGGCCACAGCTAAGTACAGACTAAGGAGCTCATAGTCAAAAGCGCAGTACTTTCGCTCATTCAGGTGCAACTGGTGACTGAAAAAGGCCAACGGCTGCCATTCCCCATTAATCAGTTGCTCATGTACTGCGTCCACTGCAACATCAGAAGCATCTGTAGTGATGGCAATGGGAGCATCCAGCAAGGGGTGAACTAGCAACGTAGCATCCACTAAGACCTGTTTAGTATTATGAAATGCCTGATACTGCTCCTAGTCCACTCAACCACCACCTTAGAAGAAACACCCTTAAGTGCAGAGTATAGGGGACACATAATGCGGGCAGCCCCAGGGATGAAACGATGGTAGAAGTTAACCATTCCCAGAAATTCTTGCAAGGATTTGACCGTGACTGGCAGTAGGAAATCCTGAACAGCAGCAATTTTCTCCAGGAGAGGCACCGCCCCCTCTGAGGTAATGCGGTGGCCAAGAAAATCAACAGAATGGACACCAAACTGACAATTGGTAACATTCCTAATTAACCCGTGAGCACTGAAACTTGCAAACAATGCCCAAAGATGAGTCAAATGCTCATCCAAACTGGTGCTGGGAACTAAAATGTTATCAAAACAAACAAACAGAAAAGGCATGTCCCACACAACACTGTGCATCAAACGCTGAAAAGTTTGAGCTGTGTTCTTGAGCACAAAAGGCATTCTAAGAAACTCTAACAGACCAAAAGGTGTAACAACAGCAGTCCTAGGGATGTCCTGTTTGTGTACCAGAACCTGATGGTAGCCCCTAACCAGGTCCACCTTGGAGAAAATGAGAGTGCCTGCCAAACGGGCAGAGAAATCCTGGAAGTGTGAAGGATTACCGATCAGGGGTAGTGGCATCATTAAGGCATCTATAGTCCCCACAGGGGCACCAGCCACCCCCAGGCTTGGGCACCATATGGAGTGGAGAAGACCAACTGGCTGTCAGAACGCTGAACAATCCCCAAACGCTCCAACGTGGCAAACTCGTCTTTGGCAACAGCCAGCTTTCCTGGGTCTAGGCGCCTAGCTTTGGCATGCACTGGTGGGTATGCTGTGGTTATGTGGTGCTACACACCATGTCTCACCGAGGATGCGGAAAAGGTGGGTGTGGTGAGGGTGGGAAACATCAGCCGAAGCAGAAACACCAGACGGCTTAGTGCTCACGGAAAAGAGCAAAAGGTCTCTGCCTTTATCAGCCACTTATTTTATATACATAAAATAATATATTATATAATATATTTATAACATCCACCAGCAAGTTGTTAGCACACAAAAAGTCAGCTCCCAACAATGGAAACAGACACCAACACAAAAATCCATCATAAACACTGATCATGAAAACAGAGGTCTACTAGCTAATTGCCAAAAGTTTCAATCGAAGTGCAGTTAGCAGCCTCTAGGGGAAAACCATGCACTCCTGACTGCTTGTCTAGCTGTGAGGCAGGGAGGATGCTCACCGAAGCACCCGTGTCACACAGAAAACACCAGGCAGAAATGAAGTCTTCGACGAACAGCAGACTGCTTCGCTGTCTGGCGCCCAATCCTGACGTCTCCCGGCGGCTTGAAGGAGCAGGGCAGTATGCATTTCTGAGCACGTGCACCAAAACGGGCATGATAAAAACAGTGCCCGGAGAGTCACGCTGAGCCGCAGCAATGACACCAGGGGCAGAAAAGGTGAAATCAGCCGGTCCTCTGGTGTCCAGCACGGTGCAGGACTGCCGACTGGCAATGTAAACTCTGTCCGCTTCTCTCGTTAACTCGTGGAAATCTCTCACTAGGGCCGAGTGGACGCGAACCAGCATCTGCTGCAGAAATAGCTCCCGAAAAGTAAAACAGGGCTGATGTCTGCCTAGCAAAGACAGCATGTGGGCAGTTTCTGGTCTCCCAAGGATGGCAAGGCGAGAAGCCGATGTGCCCGCTCCAGCTCCAACAACTCCAAAGTTGCTAGTAACAGCGATTTAAAAGCTCCGTACTTGCCGTCCACCGGGGGATCTTATAGAAAGCTCACCACCCGTGATGTTGTGGTGTTGTCCAGTGCAGCAACAACATAATAGTATTTTGTGTCGTCCTGCGTGATGCCCCGGACGGCGAACTGGGCTTCAGTCTGTGTGAACCACACAGCGGGATTTTCACGGCAAAAGTGTGGGAGCTTTAAAGGCACAGCGTTAGCTGTCATGCTGAGGGAAATCACGAACACAGTTGCTTAGTCCATGAAAGGGATGAAAGACTTTTTTATTAGCAACAAGAAGAATAAGAAAAAGAAAGGAAGATCCGGTTGCCGCCAAGATAAAAAAAAAACTCTGACAGGAAGTCAAACAAGCCTTCAGAATAAGAGCACATCTGCCCAGAGAATTCT
Organism: Mormyrus proboscirostris; assembly: GCA_026779585.1. Classification (NCBI taxonomy): domain Eukaryota; kingdom Metazoa; phylum Chordata; class Actinopteri; order Osteoglossiformes; family Mormyridae; genus Mormyrus; species Mormyrus proboscirostris. The sequence continues at coordinate 4,337,554 of JAODKF010000138.1, forward strand.
GATCGCTATGAGCCTCATTTTTTTAAAATCAGTTATATTCTGCTGTATTTTGTTGCCATCCATTTAATTGTGAAAATAAAAGGGCAGGCACCAAGAAAATCAAACCAGCGGAAATGGAGCTGTCACTGTCAATCAGACTGAGCGCACAAATGCACCCAAGGATTCTTCAGGGGATTCATCCAGAATGTTTTAGCACAAAGAGGCTTTCAGAAGGGTCCCTGCAACAGCATTAAGCTACATTGCCCCTTAGCCGAAATTCAAAAAAGCACTTGCACTCTTCCTTCAAAATACAGGCCAAACACTGCCAATTGCTGAAAGAAAAGGTTGACTATTATTTGCATGTCCTGTTATTGTGAAGTGTAAAATAGATTTAAAAAAAAGAGCAGAACATCTATACATTGGAATATACAGTACAATGCAAATGTAGATGTGCCAAGAAGATGTTTAAGGCTATTCATCTGGGTAGTAAGTGTATATTTCTAAAGAAAAAAATAACATTCGAACATAGGCAAATTAACAGTGACACAATAAAAAATAAAACAAAAGTTCTTCTCTTCTCCAAAAAGTTACTGATGTCTTGCTGGATGGGCAGAAAAATGCCACTTCAGTTCTCAATCCTTCAGGGGTACCTCAGCCAATCCATGTGTTTCAAAATTTCACTGCCAGATTTTAGGAGAGGTTTTGAAATGGCTAAGCTGACACACTTTGACAGACATAGTATCAATTTTAAAACAAGAAGATCATTTTTTTTTGCCTGCCTAAGACCTCCGCACAGTACTGTATATATTCTATGCATTTGCATAGATGCCGAATAAATTAATGAATTTGTCTGATTCTACTGTTAAATATTTTGAATAGTGATAAAATATACAGTTACATTGATAAATGATTTCATTTTGATGTGTGCAAAATTGTTGAGACCGCTGAATACATTTATAGGTTTAAATAACAGCAACAGGTAAACATAAACACCATTTTCATGTTTATCATACAGAAATTATTTAGACCATTCATCCATTTTCCAACCCACTTTATCCTATGGTGTCGCCAGGGGTCCGGAGCCTATCCCAGAAGCAATGGGCACGAGGGAGGGAAGCCCATCGCAGGGAACACTCACACACTGTTACCATTCAGTCACACATGCACACTTACGGGCAATTTCTTAACTCAAATTAGCCTCAGCATGTCTTTGGACTGTGGGGGGAAACTGGCGTACCCGGAGGAAACCCCACGACGACACAGGGAGAACATGCAAACTCCACACACATGTAACCCAGGCGGAGACTCGAACCCAGGTCCCAGTGGTGTGAGGCAACAGTGCAAACCACTGCACCACCATGTAGCCCCCAAAATTATTTAGTCAGATTTTTTTTTTTTCGACGAACTGCTCCACTTAGAGCAGATGGTTGGGAATTCCTGTCTTCTTCACTGTGTGTTTCATCTATTATTTCATCTATTATTTACCTGATTTTTTAGGAATTTGTTTATACAGTGTATATATATATATATAATATATATATAAATATAAATATAAATATATATATAAAATTTCATTTGGTGTTACAACATCAGAATTTCATAGTTTCATTTTGACAGAGAGTTGACCTTGGAATGCTGCATCAGTACAACAATGGAAAAATGAAAATAACTAGGCAAACAAAACAAAAAAAAAAACAAATGACAGGAACAATGGGATGGCTTCCAGTAACCTAAATGCTGACTGAAGATGGAGAAGATCAAGGACAGCAAGATGAAGACAAAGACAAGTCAATGTCTACAGCCAAAATGAACACCACCCATGATGAGAAATGGAAATTATCAGACAACATTCATTTTTCACACATACATGAGCTACCTAAGCAGACGGTTTTATCCAAAGTGTCATACACTGTACAGCTGGATTATTTAGTGGCATTATTCAGGCTCATGCATAGTAGTGTGAGAAGCCAACATTCAGACCAAGAAATCATTCTTTCAGAACTGTCATTCAACATGGTACAGACATGCCCACAAGGAACCTGAACAGGTTTCTCCATTAATATTATATAGCTTTTTGGCTTCCTGTCATCCATGTATTAATCAATTTATTGCAGCTAATGCCAGTGTATAATCAAAAATTGATTTAGAATGTCTGAAATGGCTGGTCAAGGTCAAATTTCTCATTCATTTACACTAGCATTTTAAGAAAGATGTCAGCAATAATTATGTTACTGAATAATGAACAGTTCAAAATGATTTCCCAATCGTTTTATTGCAAGACGAGGAAGCTGTTGTGTGATGCACAAAACTCTCAACACATGGAAAAGCATAACTTTATCTCCTCTGCTGTTATATATGACTATAAATGTGTTTTCCTCCCTTTTCTTGTCATTCATGTTTAAACTGATAATAGCATACCAAGCTGTGAGCGGACAATTTTCTAACGCAGTACCTTTTCATTGAGCATATTTCCCCAGAAAATCAGTGGACCAAATTAATCTGAAGCATATTCTGACTGACAAAAAACAGAAGCGTTAGCAGGTACAGCAAATTGTTAGCATGTAATTGCTCAAAGTTATTAGCAAGCTTTGGTTCCTCAGTGGAATTTAATTTGGCGGTTATGGAGATGTGAAAAATAATAATAATAATAAAAAATGGCACCTCACATGCAACCATGACATCTTTTGCAAACTGATCATCACATAATGCTGTATCGGCCAAATAGTGTTCAATGAGCATCTGTGTTAAACGACTGAACATTTCCAGGCAGAAAACTAGTGCACGCACACATTATACAATATCGTGCATACTTTTGTAGGTATTTGTGTATATCGTACGTTGACAAATAAATATGTAAATCCTGAACATGAGTTAAGTAAACCTGTAAACACAGCCAGTAAGGTCTGCTTCCCACTGACCCACCTTTGCTGTCCGTCATCATCCGCAAGCAATAAAGCTAAAAGTAATCTGCATGGCCGACAAGCTGAACTTTCAGCCAATCAGCTGCTCTCTGCATGAAGTACACGCAGAGGTTAGTGCTCAGCCGCGCTTTGACCCGCTGTAGACTGCCTGACCCCCAACACGTGCCACTATCCCACTCTAAAATAAAATAAAGATAGGGGTGGTCCATATATATTATTCTGAGGTTTGTCATGGCAAGCAACAAAACGCAGCAAAAAAATATATACATATTCCTTCCCTTTATATGTATAATTTGGTAACTCCCATTAACATCAGTACATTTTTGGACTGTGGGGGGAAACCGGAATGTCCATAGGAAAGCTCATGTTGACACGGGGAGAACCATGGTGGAGACTGTGGTCCCAGAGGTGTGAGACAACAGTGCCAACCAATGTGCCACTGTTTCTGAACAAATATAGGTTTCAAAATTATTTGCTCCCCAACTGACGAAGAACCCCCAGAGAGGATAAGGAGGATGACGACACTAAACCTGCGTAGTGTAATGAGGCTGGAGACCATTTTTGGAAGGATCTCATAAAACTTCAGTAAACACTATGACGCTTTATTAGATTTATTTAATCCCCAAATATGTTACAAATAAAGGGATTATTCTGTTATCCTGCGAGCAAAAAGATGCTGATAATAATACCTAACCATAAATTGCATCATACACTATAAAAAGTCAAAATAACTCAAGCATATAAGCAAATGCATAAATAATGATATGATTTGGATGCATATTTACTTATATTGGTCAGTTGTATAGGTTTGTCCTTAGGGACGCATATCTGTATCCTGAAGAATCATGCAATAATGACCAGAGACATTTATAAGACAGAAGCAACATCATTCGAGGCCTGCTGTACAAAAATATAAGCAATCAGCTGAAGCCCCCCCACCACACTCATACCCACTGACCCAACCTTTAAGCATCATCTAAACTCCAAAATGGCACTTTCTGGAAAGCAGGCCTTTGCCAAGGCCCGACATCTCTTCCAGCTCTTTTAAAATAACATGTAATATACCATATTTAACTCTGCAGGGGTGTGATTAAAAAAACACTCCCACGCAGCCCTTGGGAATCCCCAGCAGCACAAAAGGTCAGTGTAGACCTGGGCAAAAAAATTCAAATCTGTAAAACGACATGGCAACCGTTGGGCTACTGGGAAAAAAAAAACAAGTGTAAAATTTGAATTTGAGTTTCTACAGGAGCTTTAAGAGAAGAAGCATGCCAATTTAAAACAACATAAGGTGGTGCCTTATCCAAAGTGCTTTCTTTTTTCCCCTAAGGCTAATGCAAAGATCAACTGTTTAATTAACCTTCGTGGTCAGGGTGATAAATATAGAGTCTTGGGTCACATTTAACTGTACAAATCCATTTTTCAAAAAAAAAAAAAACATATCAGTTTCTCCAAAAATGATTTTTCCTGAGAACCAACTAAAAATTATCGCTATAAATATGCAAATTGCCATATATGCACAGCAGTTTCCTCTCCATAGGCTACAAATGTATGCATGAATGCATTTTTAAATCAAAAAACTCTGGAAAGCCATACAATCTACTGTAGGTGTACGATGACCTTCAAAAGAAAGTTTGCGTAAACCCAAACGGGATTCCTACGGGAAGTAGGACAACCTTTAGTCAGAACAGAACCTTCCAAGAAATCGTAAACCCATGAAGGGTGGGTCTGTGCTACTGTTGCTGGACCTACCATTTCACCTAGGTTATTTATTTATTTAACATTGTTCCATTCTCCCCTGATGGCATTCAAGCTACAGTGCTGTGATAGTCTTAAATAATAAACAATAACCCTGAAAAGAAGTCACCTGTGAGAAATGTATTCTATAGAAAGAAATGTACAATGGAGAAAGCAAAATGTTTTTACAGTGCGTAATTTAGCAATGCATAATATAGTTAAGATGCTAGCTAACACCAGGTCAACATAACCTCCAGTCTACATAAAACTACAGATATGCAAATTATGAAGACTTTTTGCTCTTACAACAGCCACCTAGGGAAAGCAGTCACACATATTTTTCCTTTTTTACACACATCTCAACAATTTTATGTACATCCTTTGATAATACTATCGATCTATTCTTAAGCTCTATAATACTAGAGATCTATTCTTATTAAATGCTGATAATTCAGTGTGACCCTTAAATGGATCTATAAAGGCTAGCATGAGTGACTCAGAATTTAACAGGTTACATAAAACAATGCTTATTCATGTGATAGACATGAGACAATTAAAGAGGAAGCTAAAGCCATTATTTAGCAATCATATGAAATGTATAGAAATATGTTTTTGTTTCTGACATGTGTCAGTAATATTTCCTGACCACCATGGGGGGGGGGGACCACAAGTCTGTAAACACAGGGCAAATTGTATTATTATAATATTCAGGATTGAATTTAAATCGTTTTACTTAATAGATATTTTATTTGACACCACATGAAATGACAGTCAGACATATTTATTGTGTAAAGATTCAGAATCCTGCAATGCAGCTACTGAAAAATACCAGAAATTTGCAGAGGACTAAAGAAATCAAGATCAAGAGGTTTATTCGTCATGTACAGTATACACAGTTCTACACATACTACATAGGCAGCTGTGCATAATAAGAGAATAAGAACACAGATGTTTGAATGTTAATTGGAAGACAAGCATATCCGCAAACACACTGAAAATCATTCTAGGCACTGCAGTGTTATCCTGCAGTGGATGGAATGTTCTTTCATCAAAGTGGACAGAATGCCATGATTTCACAAATGTTGTGGTAACTGTGTTTGACATTATAAAATGTTTTTTGAGTCACTTTGGAACTATAACTTAGTTAGTAAATAAGTCTGCAGTTCCACTCAGATTTTTCTAACTTTCTAACTTTCAGTCTGGTGACATTTTGATTACCATTGACCTTAATAGCAATGCCTTTATTAACCTTAAACTAGAAACATTGGCAGAAAATGTGATCTTCATTCTTTAAAAAGTGATTCCATGCCACATTTCCCGCATTGTCATCGATATCACCTCTCTGTCAGTTAAGCAGAATACTGGTATACCCATCAGAGCTGCAAACATTGCATGTAACATTTTAACTGAATAATATAAAGGGTATCTTTTTTTTATGCCTAACGTTTAGAAATTCAAATGCGCACTTTTAATTCTAATTTGCATGACTATTTCAGCTTTTAAACCTACTGGAACTGGAGGTGGGGTTGGGGTGCAGAGAAATGCATGTGGTTATCTCTGAGAATTCAGCAGTTATATAACATGATTGTGATTGCCTCCACCATATGGCGGCCCGCAAATTTCCTAAATGCGCACACAGTTACTGTCTTGAGCTGCGTGCAAATGTACTTAAATACACTAAAAACAATGACAGCTTCTCAGAGTATATTTGTCGGAAAGCACTGCTCACTTTTCAATGTAGTGCTATGAAGTGTAAGCACAGAAAACAGTAAACCAAATCAATTCCTCATAAAAGGAGGTTTTTATTGTTAAAGAACTGTCTGTGTACCCTTGTAACAACAAGGCAAAATTGACGGACCACAAGGCAGCTTTCATGACACAGGGAACTTTCCAAATGTAACTCAAAAGATCAAGAAATAAAGGGACCACAAGGAGTCTAAACAAAGACAGGTAGGCAGCACTGAAACAAACTAGGACTTCAGTGAAAACGAGGAAAAAGCAAGAGCAATCTAACATTGCTTGGGGTTTACAGAAAGGGGCATCGAACACAAGCAAGCAAACAAGCAAGCAAGCAAACAAACAAACAAGCAAGCAAGCAAGCAAGCACATCCAACCACATAAAATAGCCAACAGAGGAACAGGGCATGGCCAGGCTCATATATCCATTGATAACAAGGTCTCAACAATGGGCAGGTGTGGCCTGTTAATAATCAATCAAACACTAGGAGATACTAGGTATACAGGGATCACAGGACATGGATATAGTACTTGTCACAGGTAGGGATAACCAGAAACTAGGGCATTAACTACATGGACCAATTGTAGAATACATACAGTCAAGAAACATAATTAATATGGAGTTTACAAAAATTCAAAAAATGTCCAAGGTGAGGGAAGCTGGCCTCCGGCCTATCTTAAACTCACAACACTATGGAATGCATGATTAGCAGCCACATGCTTAGCACATCCTGCCACCCAGCAGCCTGGTAAAGGAGGGAAACAGTGAGGACTAAGACTGGGGTAAAACCTAGAGGAATACAAGAAACAGAACAGGATGACCAGAAACATCCACTGGCCAAACAGGGAAAAAACAGAAACAATGGGACAACACTACACCTAATAAATCACACAGAAGCGACGTAGGAGTAGGCTTATGATGAATTTGCTCTCTGAGTATTCTTGTTCTGTGTGCCAGAGATATCAGTCTCATATAGAATATCACTGGGAAAGATAACATTCTTACTGGCGGATCCACATGACAGGATCATTGTTAGATTATTGTATTGTAGTGGGGAGAATATCTTTCTTGTTTCCTAAGGCTATAAAAATTAATACTTCAAAAAAAAAAGTCTATGTCAAAGATCTTGGAAACGACTAACATTGAATACATTTATATATAAAAAAAGAAAAAGTAAGAGGCTCATTAAAGTGGATGTTGCATTACAATTGGAATGGTAAATTTCCCCCTGAGAGCACCTCTGGGCATTCTTCTCCAAACTATCTGACATTAGCATTGTACGTGACTCATAGATCAATCCCCCAGAACTGGCTGACAAGCTAACCAGTTTCACATTCTTGCATCTTGTGCAGACCCATCCAGGTTGAATTTAGGTAATGACGCTATGCTGTTAATGAAGTGGAACAGTGGAGGAGATGGAGAAGAAGACACTCATTACTGTCTTACAAAAATAATGGGCTAAAACACATACATCAGAAAAAGAGGATTTGGGATTTTGCTTGAAAATGTTACTTTGGAACACAGCTATGTTGTCATAGGCATTACATTGATATTGAATCATTTTTTATATGAACTTATATATACTTTAAGAGAGTATGAATGTAAGAACGTGACAATGGGTAGAGTCTCAAATTTATATAAACTGTAGAACAGAATCGTATTGATACTCTGTGATTTTTTTTGTTTGTTTTTGAGTTGAAATAAATTAAAATGGTAAGAGATATTTACTAAGCATTATGGAAGGTTAATTTGTGCTAAATTTATATCTTTATGACACAACAATTCTACATATATTATTGTTCTTTGTTGCCTCTTTAAGAAAAAGAGTCTACACATTCATAGCAGAAAACTTGAACACAAAGGGGAAATGACTGTTAGAGTGATGTTATTAACATATTTCAATAACATTCTAAATATACATAGGTTTTAATTCAGTTTGCTTGAATTGATTGTGATGCATAAAGAAATATTCAGGGGTGTCAAGGTGATATCGATAAATGCCATTGGATGTCTGTAAAATATTAAATTCTAAATCAATTAGTCCTAGAATGGCTCTATTACATAGATGTTGAAGGATGGAAAACCCTGGAGACAAAGGAGACTGTGGAACATCTCTGAAAATGCATAATTTGACATTTTCTTTTTAATCACTGCAGAGCTGATATTCAATTCAGCCTATGGCTTTCATCCCAGAATCAAAGCTGTCAGTTTTTTAAAAAAAAATCTGTTCCATTTTCTTGGCCTTTATAGCATGAAGGGCTGACCCATTGACTTTTTTGTCAAACTTTTTTCTCAGACATAGTAGTGAATTAAAACAATTTGCTAAAACATTAACCAGCTTTTCTAGTTACAACTGTGACATTTGGACACCAACGTCATTGATTATTTAGCTACATACAATGCCTCCTGCCAATATACTCATCTAAGTAGAGCAGAACTCAGTATGTATAGAAGGCTACCAATCAGTCATGTTTGATCCATAGGGAACAGACATGGAGCTAGTTTTGCAGGTCATGTACTAAGAATGTGCAAATTTATGAAAACAGGCACAACCAATTTAAATAATGACCGACCTAATTTAGCAAGGGCAGTGCAAATTATCTGCTAACAACAGAGACCAAGCCTGTTGCATCCTGACAAACATAATATAAGCGTAGGCAGTGCTGGGTGGTATACTGGTTCATTCAATATGCCGATTTAAATTTTCCATATACCACCATACCATAGAATAATTGAAACAACAGCTGTGACACTTCAGTAGGCAGCAAGTTATATAATATTGTTCGCTGCTATGGAAGCGCTACAGATTGCTCTGCAGAGTACACAGTATGCAGAGGGGTTCCCTGTTAACTGTGTGCACCTTTCTTACTAACAGTTATAGCTTAATAACAAAACAATTACACATATATTACTGCTAAGCATTATCGGATTTATAGCTACTGCTTTAGTCTGTGCCCAAATTTTGATTACGTGTAATAAAATTGTGTCTGCTGTTAAATGCATATAGAAAATGCAAATTCCCTAATATTATTGATTTATCAATAATAATAATTGTTAAAACCATGCTGATTAATCAAACACATTAGCAAGATAAATTCATAGTTATAATCAATAAATAATATCTTGATGGAGATGAACAGGGGATATCGGAGTGGCACAGACACCTTGACAGATTTAGTGGGCCCAGCAATTTGTAGGGGCCCCAC
>JAODKF010000138.1:4347199-4364574 GCA_026779585.1 Mormyrus proboscirostris
CCCAGCAATTTGTAGGGGCCCCAAAATCCCCCCCCCCCCTTGGCAAAATCAACAGAGCAACTAAAAGTGCCAAACCAAACAGGGTAATAATATTTATTCTTGTGTGCATTAAAAGCACGCGTTTGTATGCTCTCACGAGCGGAAAAGCCATCCTCTCTGTGTGACATGACAGGGCGTGAAACTGGTTGTTCTGTCATCGACTGGTCAGCGATCATCTTCTTCATCTTCTTCTTCTGTCGAGCGAGCGAGTGTTGTGCCGTCGTGAGCACGTAGAGAGTGTCCAGCGAATGTGAGCATGCAGAGAGGATGGGTTATCTGCTTGCGAGCACAAACGCGTTGTGGTTTTTATGTGCGTGAGCTTTGAGACTAATTAAACGCCATACAGGGGGACTAAGGTGGCATTTTCTCAGGGGGCCCGAGATGCCTAGGTACTACCCTGGAGCTAAATATATGGTTATAATCAATAAAACATGTCGCTGTCTAGCTAAATGTACATCATTAATCTAGTGAATACAATATTTATCGAACTAAGTACACTGTTATAATCAAGAAAGCATGTCACTATTAAACTGAATATACATTAATGATCTACTAAAACATGTCCGTTATACTATCATGAAAAATGTAAATGATATGTTATAATAATAATAACAAGACACCTTTAAAAGGTAACATCTGTCAATGTTTGGGGAAAAAACAATTGAAAAAACAAAAATTTTTTGAAAAAAGACAAATGTATATACCAGTATACATATATATATATATGATAAGCCCAAAAGAGGACATGCTTTTTTGCAGCATTAAATTATGGCGCAATTTGCAACGAATTGCCAACTCAAACATAAACAAATCACGTTGCATGATTCATTGAAATACTGTCATCGCACATACAGTACACACAGAACTCTAACAAAGGCATTAGCAATATGGCCAGTCAGTGCCTTTCCACTGCTAACTTTTTACTGTGCATTTTTAGTAAATTCCTTCAGTACTATTTTAACTCCAAAAGAGGCTTTGCCCTGGTGCAGACTGTTAATAAATCTTGTCCTTGGTGCAACATTGCAATTAGCGAACACAAAACCATGATGGTTAATAAAAACCACAATATATTTTGGTTTTAGCATACAGGTATGATGATGTCTTTCATAACAAACTTTATTTTGCGCTGGGCACATATTCATTCATTCAGTAAGTAACATCACTTTCCACAAACAATAAAGTCTGGCTGTAATTTGAAAGTTAAGACTAAGCTAAAACAATTTCAGTATTTACATTATAACAAGGAGATGGTGTGTGGCCCGTCAGGTTAGGGTGCTATGTCTGTGATACGAAGGTCACCTCTTCTAATCTCATGGTCAACAGAACTCCAGGGGTGGCTAATCTTATCCGCAAAGGGCCACTGTGTGTGCGGGTTTTCACTGCAGCTCCCCAATTAGGTTACTAATTAGAGGATTGATTGGCTGAGGAGTCCTCACATCTGGGTCTGAACAGCTGACCTAAAGGTTATGCCAAAAACCTGCACACACACCGGCCCTTTGCGGATAAGACTGGCCACCACTGTCTTACACCATCAGGAATTTAATCACAATCACTTCAGGGATTGGCCATTTTAAACATATCATTTTTTGTGTCGTTTTGCATGAAAGTGCTAAATATATGTGGGAAAAAAAAGAGAAAAACGGGTGGCCTTTCTTCACAGATTATATTCTATTTCAAAACTAGCCTCACTGATTTTAATTTATATGCAGTGCTTGACTGCTAAGTGAAACTAATAGTCAAACAACTTAATGTTTGTATTAACGTAATTATCTTTATATGTTCTCTTGGGGTCACCCATCCACCAACCACGTCTTATTCCTCTTCTACAACATCGTTTGTGGCGCTTGCAGCCTGTCCCACGAGCTCCAGCCACAAGGCGGAACCACACACTGGATAGGAGGCCAGAACACTGGGGTAAGGTAACAGTGCTACCCAGTGATCCACTGTGCCACCCAACGTCGGGTCAGTACTAAGCAACAAAATGGTCTGTGCTGTCAGAATCATGAAGATACAAAGGAATATTTTAAATAAACACATTCATATGCATGCTTATTTTTTATCATAGTGTTTGGATCAAAACTGAGCCAACACTGACCAAAGACTTCTCTACATGTTGCAGCCCGGGAGTGAATTAAATTATTAAAGGAGTCTCTGGGGGAAAAAGGCAAATAAATAAATAAGTAGAAAGATAGAAAACAACAAAATAAATACAACCGTGAGGCTTTGTGGGAAAGGCTGCAGTCAGCCCCCCACAGGTGCCTGGTCTTATTCCTCACCCCCTTGCGTATGTGTAGCTGCAGTCATCCAGGACCACAGCTTTAAACCGTAACTGGCAGCGGCAACGAAAAGCAATAAATCTTCCGCTATTTCATCCAGAGAAGTGGCCATACAGGTCTGGGCATCTCAGGCCTTGCTCTCGACTTTTATTTTTTTATTTCGGAGACCCACTTATTTCTGAACATTTTTTTTTTTTTTAAATTATGCCATTATTTACTCTGCTGTTATGGATTTGTTTAGATTCAAGCGTGTGGCCCCGTGCTCTATGGAGCAGAGCTGGACCCAGTTCTATGTGTTCTATGTGCACCCAGTTCAGTGTGTGTTGGTCCTGCACGTGTTAGTACTGTCAAAGTCAGCATGTTTTTTTCTCCTCTGTGGTTGTATTATTAAAGGTGCGTAATGTTCAATCAGCTGTCTATGCAATACAGATATTTCATATTAAGGCAAGACATCGAAAGTAATGTATGCTTTTAAGTGAGTATGAATGTCATCATATTGTATTAGACGGTATGGGCAGCGACGTGACTTGCAGAGACAGGATTATTAAAATGTAACTGATGTGAATCTGGAGAGAAATTAATGTATATTTAATTCCACTGGGGTGAGCTGCGAGTGAAAGGGGGTAGCACTTGCTGCACGAGTAAGTCATAGGGTACCACAAGAAACATAGGCAGCGGGAATACTTACTAATAATTTGAATATAACGCACAGAATCATCTACGTTAGAAGAAGGAACCCACAGTTCTGGACATAATGTATAACACACAATGCAAATCCGTTTTTAAACAAACAGGTTTTATTTACAGCACTTGCCGTAGGAGCTGAGCTGTATTAGCCAAGATCTGGGCAGAGGAGCAGACTTTCAGGTCATTCAAGTGCAAAAGAAATTACCATGTGATGAACACAAAGATGCACACAGAAGAGCTGAGAAGGCTTTACAATTTCTCAACATGCTGCCCATTGATTTTTTTTTTTGTTGTCCCTACACCTCCCATCCCATTTTCATAAGTTCAGTGGCTCTCACTAAGCATAAACGTCTCCTCCGAGGGGTGGAGTCCTCAAATGGGACCGAAAGGGTGCATCAGCCTTCATCTTCCTGCCGCTTGCAATGAATTATACAGGGTCTCCGCTGAAATGAAACCGTAATGCTAAATTCCAAGTCACGCTGCCAGTGATGTTTTGTCCAAAAGTGAGAACCCTGAGTTGAGGAAAGGGTACTGAATGAGATAGCGTCTGAAACACATTCAGTCAGGCTTTGGGGAAATAGATGCTTATAATATATGACATATCCTCCCCTCCATGTGACAGCAAATGCGCAGGGACCGTGCATGCCTTAAACAAGACAAGCATGCTCACTCCAGCTACGCTGAGTTTACCCTTCACTTTGCGATTCTGCATATCCCAGAGGGAGATGTGACTTGCATTCTCAGCTTAGGAAATTTAAAGGAATAGTGTTTTGCCATGCTTTATGAAAGCAAAACAGTCCATCTGCTCCGGTACAATAATGCGGCTATTGTGGTGCACCCTTTAAATATCCAGCACAGTTTCTTTAATCTTTCCAGTTATATTTGCTCTGATGTCACACACACACAATGCAGGACATGCAGCTCCTTTGATTTCAATCTAGATTCCAATCTAAAGTGCGTGACTACGTTCAATCAATACTCTCTCATCATACTCCACACTTTCATCTAAGCACTAAACACCGTGGCAGTGCCTGGCCAGAGAATCCGTTTATCTGCAAGTACGATAATTGTGGTAGCAAGTCTTATCTAACCTTCATCAACAGTTGAGCCTGTGAAGAAAAAAAAGAGACATTCTAGAATCATTAGAATTGGTTTTTTTCTAATGAGTTGTTTGGTTCTAACACTGGAATGTTAAAAAAGCTAGGCGGATACAGATTGTGATTTGATTATTCTGCTGTGGTCACTATTGTCTTTAATAACTTCAATGTGTAGCTTACATATGTGCATCCTTTCATACATAATATAACAGTGGAACACCCTGGATTAAATGTCTCATACACAGGTAATAGTCTACTCCTAGGACATAGACCACGGTCCATGTTCTTTGCTGCCTGCACACAAAATCATGAAAGCTAATCAAGAATGAGAGCAGAGTCTGAATTAATAAGTACATCAAAGGAAAGTGCACCCCCCCACACCAAACTCTGACTTCCTTCAACTACCTGAGACAAAGAATAATTTAACAGGCACTTTATACCATGCCTGCTCCAATAGAACACATAGACAAGAAAACTGAATTCAATTAGAAAAGTGGGCAGTTCAGGAAATATACAAAAATGCAACTTAATCATGTTAATGCTGCATCTTTTCTCTGGGAAAAATGGGACCAAGCTGTGTGATACAGTACCTTGGCTCTCGCCTAATTGGAAATTGCTGAGCAACTGCCAAGCTTCTCGAGTAGAAATTAAGCAGGCGCCATTAAGGAATAGCTCTGATTTGTGCCTCGAATAGAAATTAATCCTTTTTGTAAGTTTCATTTTTATTAGCCACACATTGTTTACTTAGTTAAAAAAGTATCCCAGCTCATGTCCATAACTGTAGTTTATTATGATTATACTGTAGAGGAATGTTGCTAATTTATTTTGCTTTTAAAGAATAGCCTGATCAATGCTATAATCTGGCATCTGTCTATGTGGTTCTCGGACATGGTGCCAGACAGGTAAACCGTCTAGTCTGAGGAGTTGTTCAACAGTGATGGATTGAGTAAACAAACAGTTACAAGCATATCTTGACTGATTAATGATGCACTAGTTATATACTGTAGCAGCAATATTGATCTTGTGTGTTGTCTGCTTGTGGTTTAGTTCTAGGAATCTGCATCATAGTACATTGGCAGGAAGTCCTCATATTTATTTATTTCAGTCCATAACCCGTTACACTTTGTTTTTGTTGTCTTTATAACTGGTACAGTAGCACGGTTTTATCTGCTATTTTTCTGATAGACAGTCTTTTGTGATAATGGGGAGCATTAGATCTGGAATCTGACTGGAATGCAAGACTTTCATTTCGAGACAAACAATGAACTATGTTGTCCCTGAAGTGAGAACACACTACAGGACTGTGTCCACCTTTCAGCAGTACCACAGAGTTATTGTTTTTGTCAACATTTATTTTTATTATTTTCCCAGATCTCCCACCCCCCTCACATATATAAATAGCAATTATATTCTTTTAAATGTTAAAATGTTTTTCTAATGCTATTCATACACATATATACCAATCAAATCATACGTGTATAATCTGATATTACACTCAAAGTTAAGCGATCTCCAGCAAAATTAATTGAACTGAACTGCTTTACATAAAGTGTGTTAAGAGATCGAGACAATTTCCACTATATAAGGCCTTAGTCTGTCCGATCAAGTGAATACAATTGTCCAAATACAACCCTTGTTACTATTTGTGTTAAATATTCAAAACAATATTCTGGATTAAACAGCCACACCTTTTATAATCTAACTTTCTTATACAGCAAATTTGATTAATTGCAATAAAAGAAAAAAAAATCCCCTTACAAATTATATCAATATGAAGTGTTTACAGAATATCTGACACTAGTGATACAAAAACAGTCAAATTGTGTTTTCTATACCAGGTATCTGCAGCCATTTCATTCCTATCACACTGAATTGTCGATTTCATAATTACAGATATCGAGCTCGCCAGATGTATTAGGACAAATTTCCGGATGACTACGTTGCCTAGAATTAATCATTATCCTGTTACTGTCATACATATGAGGTGATTGAGGTGTGGATTGATTCTGATCGTGTGCGGACTGATCATCCTGAGATTCAAATACATCGTCCATGATTCACCTATAATATTATTGATCTGATCATTTATATAACTTGTTTTCACAAATGACTGGTTTCAGAGTATCCTTATCTCATGGGAAAGAATCCTTGTTCTGGGATGCTTACCCTACTCAAGGATGCATACTAGGGGTGATGGGTTTTGGAGGGGCTTTGCCGAGGACAGGAAAAGGTGTTGCTCAATATGCTTTGTACACCACTGGTCAGTGTATGAGACACCTGCCTGATCTTCATGGGAAGGGAAAGCATTGCGCAAGGATACTTGTCTAATTACTTTGGGATCTGCACCTAGTTGGTCAGTGTGTATAGAACGCTTACCCCCATCCTTAGGAGGTATTAGATCTCATTTGCGATACAGGATTATTTTGCATTGCCTTTGATCCAATGTCTTGGTATTGGCTGTGATGCAAGGTTATTTTGTATTACTTGTAATAAACAGTTTTTAGAAGCGAACCTATGTGTGCCTGTTTGTTCCTTGGAGAGCCCTATATCCCCCTCACATCATCTTAAAACACCAGAGAGTAAATGGTAAGAGAAAAGTCAGAAAATTAGCTAATTAATTTGATACTATATCCATGCTCTGCTTTGTCGAGAGGGAGGAGTACGAGAAGAGCCAGGAGGCGCCAGAGAATGAATAGTAAGGGAGAAAAGTCATGAAATTAGACAATTCATTTGATAGTGTTACCATGCTCCGCTTTGTTGAGAGGGAGGAGCATGAGACAAGCCCAGAGGAAGGAAAGCGGACAGGAAAAGAGGCAGAAAGGTGAGGGAGCAGAGGAAGCCAGGATGGTGGGTGAGGTCAAGGAAAAGGAAGAATGATAGAGAGTTATCACTTTTTTAAATCCAACTCCAGGGGGCTTCGACCCCCAGTGAGGACTTGTCCCACGTAGGATTGCACCTGGCAATGGAATTTGAATAGCACCATATTGCCATCATTCTCTCCTCCTGATCTGGCCTGCCCTGAACCAGACTCTCAGCGGGTCAGGCTTACATCCATCCATCTTCTTTCTGTACCCGCTTGTCCTATTCAGGGTCGCAGGGGTCCAAAATGGTTTATATTAACCCCTGGATTTGACACAGTTTTAGTGTAGTGGGTGAACATCACATCATTCATTGTGTTGCCTATCCATCCATCCATCCATCTTCCTCTTCTCTTGGACAAGGACGTGGGATATTGTTATGTGAGTACTATTAATTATAGGTTGCCATATAATATTTGCAGATCTTTCATCAGGGTATCCACTCATCAATTTTTCCACATCCAGTAAACCAAAGCAGGGATGCTGAAAGCCTGGAATGTCTCCCAGAAAGCACTGGGCAAACCCCAGACAGGATGTCAGTTCATCATAGTCACAAGCGGCAATTTTCAGAGGCACCAACTCAACTGAGTTGCATGTTACTGGACTAGCGGAGGACCTACAGTATATATACAGTCATCCCTCGCCACTTCGCACTTCGACTTTCGTGGTTAAACTCTATCACGGTTTTTTATATATTCATTAAAAAAGTTGATCAAAACAGTGAAAAAAATACATCGCTACGCATCAGAAGTATCTTTGCTCTTCATAATAAAATTTACAATAATAATAATATGGCTTCTACTTCCTGTCCCTGTTAAAGCAATAGCTTTACTCTTTTGTGTACTACACTGTGCCTGATCACCACTGTGACCCAATCACATGGATGTAAACCTTTGTGACCTACTGAAGGAACTACTGAGGAACTATTGAAGGAACTACCAATGAATAATACAAGTGAAATACTGATCTTGTTTGTTCATTCTTAATAAATCATGATATATCTTTTATCTCAAATAACAACTATATTTGTTCATTATTTGTACTTCAGTAGTAGCTGAGTAATTACTATGTATTTGTGTCCTGTCAAAAAAAGTGTTACCCCTTCCATTTACAGTCCCGTAATTACTAAGTAATTACCCAGTAAATCTATGGTAAATTATAGTTTATTATTAGGTAATTACCACAGGTAATTAGTAGGCAAATACGGAGAAACTAAAGCTGAAATATCATGAAGAATCTCCACTATTACCTTTTCATTCAGCTAAGTTCCATGTAATTGAAGCTAGTTTAGGTTGGTAATAACTCAGATATATTGACTTAGGAAAACAGACAACCAATTCTTAGAAACACCTCCTCTATTACTCATCAGTTTAAGTTACAATTGTAGTCATTCAAGATTTATGTTGGTAATAGCCAAATTTTAATTATGTACTAAATAAGAAATTTAGATAGTACTGTATTTGTCAATGTATTATTTTTTTTCTTACATAGTTATTGTTCATGGAAACACCCATTTATAAAGGGTCAATAAAATTTTACCTTACACTTACCTGGTAACAAACCCTGCAGGAATTGTTTACCTCTACTGTCATGGTAAATCTTCTTAAATTTTGGGTACGTTCTGCAGATGTTTGTACAATTTATTCAGTAAATAAGCTGATACTGTACTGTAAAAGGAAGCATTGCTTGTTTCCATGGTATTACCAGGCTCTTACCATATATTTTGGAATAGATTGTTGATTCCATGATGTTACCAGAGTTACTGGGTAATAGTGGAGATTTTCATTAGTATTTCGGCTGTAGTATCTCTGTATTACCTGTGGTAATTGTCCAATAATATACTACAGATTACCATATATTTACCAGCTAATTACTTTGTAATTAGGGGACAGTAAAAGGAAGGGTTTCCACCTTTTTTTTTAGTTCACAAACTCATGCCATTCTTCCTTTTGACATTCATGCTTTATAATGGAAAATACAGCCTTGAGTGTATGATTACACAGATTCAGTCTCAAATAACATATCAGCAGCAGTTCTTCGTACCAAATCAGAAAAGTGTAACTAGGCACCTAAATCCTATAAAAGCTGAATATAACTTTCAAAGGAAATTGACCATTGCTCCAGTCATTTTGAGTACATTCGGTTTTGTGCTAATAAATATCGCAAACGCATATCCTGTGTATGTATCTTTGTCACAGAATGTGAGACTACACTTAGATGCCATAAGGAGCCCAAGTCCACTGGCAAAAATGCAAGACATGTTGAAAAAACTGCAAACCAACCAATTTTAGGTTAGCAAATGTGCTTCAGACTGAAATGAATAATCTATGGTTTACACATGACATAGCAACTTATATCAAAAAGTGAAAAGCTGATGTTTTGGGTACTTATTTACATCTTTCTCATTGCTCAATTGAAACAAAATCCTCATATGGTGTGGGAAGGTTTTTCCCATTTTTAGTGGGAAGGTTCCTTTTCATTTATTTTTGAGTATAGATTATATTAATATTATTATTAATATATATGATTAATTATTATGTATTATTAATGTAAATTAATGTATGAAACAGTGTAATCCTAAAATCCACTCCTCTCTCCTTTAAAGATAAACAACAAGCTGTTTACCTAGTATAAGAAATGATAACATAAATGTCAATGCCTTTTTTGTATTAAGATGACTGAGTGTTTTGCTATCAGCTCAATAGATTTATTTACAAGACATAAACGCCTGAAATTTACTTGCCAATTCAATGTATTTTTTTATCCATTCATCCTTGTTCCTAATGCTTATCCTGGACAGGGTTATGGTCAGGCCCAGAGCCAACCCCAGGCCGCACAGGGGTACACTGTGGAATAAATGCCATCACAGGCCACGTACTGTATGCACACCATACAGACAGCTTAGAGACACCAGTCTGCTTAATTCCATGTGCTTGGACTGCAGGAAACTGGAGTACCTGTAGGACAACTATATGACCAGGGATGGACATAACTGGCACGCAAGTACGCATTCACCGATACGTGCGACAATCGATTGGTTGTAAAAGCACAAATGAGTACTTATTCTATGTGCATTTGCGCTGCTTTGACAAGAAAATACCTTGCGTTTTGACCTGTATATTGCAAATGAAGTAGAGTTCATTTGCAATATACAGGTTAAAATGCAAGGTATTTTCTTGACAAAAAAGCAGCGCAAATAGTAGAATTAGCATATAAAGATTAAAATGCATTATGGTTTGTATTTATAACAGCACAAATGCACATAAAATTCAGTACGCATTTACACTGTCACCACGATCGATTGTTGCACTTATCATTTTTAAAGGTGGATGCATACTTGTGTACCAGTTATGTCCATCCCTGCATATGACAAAGAGAAGATCAGAGACAAAGAAAGAAGAGATTCATGCCTGATATGAGGAAGTGTGAGGCAAGAGATCTACCCACTGAGCCGCTATGCTCCCCTTTATTTATTTATACCTCCATCTTCCAATCATTTATCCTGGTCAGGGTCATAGGGGAGCTGAAACCCATTAAAAGCAGCATAGGGAACAAGGCTGGGGTGCATCATGGACTGGATGCCAGTCCATCACTGGGCACATTCATTCAATACTCGCATATGCAATCATGCACTGTGGGGAATTCTAAGATGCCAATTAGCCTAACTACATGTTTTTGGATTGTGGGAGAAAACTGGGATTCCCAGAGGAAATCCTCGCAACACAGGGAGAACATGGAAACTCCATTTATTTGTTTAATCTTATTTTGCTCAAGTTTTTTTTTTCCTCTGAAATACTCAAATTTTAAAAGACAACAGGGTGCATTCAGAAAGGTACAGTAATTGTTTACCGGAAGGATCTCCATGTGTCATTTCCCTAATTATTAATTTCCCTATATTTGGCCAAAGCCAAATTTTGATTAAACCACTGTTTGACTTTCCTGTTTTAAGTCCCACCATGGTTTCCCTCTTACGGTGTGCTTGAGGTCATTGTCTTAATCTCCATACCAGTGTTTAGTCTTCTTCAGACAGAAATGAGTTTTCCTCCAAGGATTTGCATGCATTAAACTCAGACCATTTTGCCCTCTGGCCTGACAAACTTCCCTTTCCTCACTGAAGAAAAGCAAAGCTTTCCCTACAACTAGGCAGAGATGGCGTTACCCCAGTGATGCACTGTGCTGAAGGCCATGCCTGATATAACTCTTTGTTTATAGCAGTAATGTTGCCATGGAATTTATTCCAGAAGATCATTTATTATAGCATTTACTTATGTAAAACATTTAAACTCAATTTAAAGCCACACCTTTAGAACCAATGCTCAAGTCACTATCCTGATTTTGTGTGTGGAGTTTGCATGTTCTTTCTGTATAGTTGTGGGTTTTACTTTGGGTACTTCAGTATCCCCCAGTCCAAAAAAATGCTGGGGTGAACTGGAGGTACCAAACTGTCCATGTGTACTGTATGTGTGCCCTGTGATTGGTTGGTGTCCCATCCTGAGTTATTCTCTGCCTTGCACCCATAGCTTCCAGGATGGGATCCAGATCCCTGCAACCTTGCATAGGACAAGAGGCTACAGAAAATGTTTGTATGTATGTAGGGATGGATGGATGGATGGATGGAGCTTGTTTAGTGAATATTCATAAATACGTTCTTCTCATTCCTCTAAACTGTAGGCCAACTTTCTATGTGCCTGAGCTTCTGCTGAAATGTAGGCTAGTTTCTGACATCAAAGCCTTGGATTTAAGAATATTTAGGGTGTATTCTGTGGCTAGTACTGTACCTGTCTTAGTCAGTTGGCCCATTTGAAATATACATCAGTACATGCACACATAATACATAGAAGTGATGGAGTTTTCAGCTATTGTTTTGATTCGGGGCCTCTCAATTATTCAACACCATGACACCTAGCTGGGGAGGTGGGACTCTAAAAGCGAATATACTTAAGTATTAAAATACAGAAACCACAAGTAACCTGACCAAAACCCAGGAAAACTGAACTCAAAATAGATCAGAAATAAAAAGTCAGTTATCTTACTGGAAACCAAAGCCTAAAATAACCTAACCTTTCATTATTTTAGTATTATGAAGCAGTGACAAAGCCATGGATAGCTTTTAAGACAAAAGATTAAACTAAACTATTACAAGTTTATGCAATGTGTTAAAGTGAAAAAACTGAATACATGAATATACGAATAATAGTAGAAAATGACCCCACACTGTAGTAATAAGACATTGACAGACATTGATTCTACATGTGCAAAGACTGTTTGTACCCATACTTCCTATTTAAATAAGAATTCATTAAGCATGTATGATCATTATTTAACGTCTGTAAGGCATTAATGCATGACGGAGGTGACAGAGGGCAAAATGTGAAATTGTGAAAATTCATCACTCAAAGACACATCATTACCACTGCAGGGAAATCACTCAAAACTCATGAAAGTGAAATGAAATTATTCAGCTTTTCAACAGCTCATTTCACGTTATTCGAGCTATTTAATTACAGGATCTCCTACAATGAGACGAAATCTTATACACAACATAATGTCATACTGCACAATGTCATAATCTCCTGAATGTCACTACACATTTAGTTCAACTGCACATCCTCAACTGACCTCTTAATCATTGCTAAGTAGGGAATTTAACATGAAAATTTCATCTGCCCAGAGGTGTAGCAGTTTAATAATGCTGCCTTGCATTTTTGATGTTTTTTCCCCTTGTGACATTCAGAATAATCTTGTTTTGAATCTGTGATTTCAGCCTGGCAAATGTACAGTACACTATTAGCAAATATTTTACATCTATAAATGTTCAAATTGATTATAAAATAAGCTGATTGTTTAAAATACACAATGGAATATACATTTGTTTTCTAGAAAACAAATTAGATTTTTTATATTTCGGAGCTCACTCACTCACCTGCTTCTCTAGATAGCTGCATGAAAGCCTCCACGCCTTTCTCTCCGTAGCTGCCTTCTGAGGCCACTGTGGACACGTAGTTCCATCCCATGGCCTTCACGATGTCCACCATCGCCTGGGCCTGGAAGGAGTCTGGTGGCACCACACGGGAGAAGAAGTCATATCGGCGGTCATCGCTCAGTTCCGGGGCGGTGGAAGCGTAGCTGATCTGGGGGATCTGAAGGGAGACAAGGGAGTACAGCTCAGAGAACTTTTCTGGAATAAGAGGCTTTGGATGTCTAGGCATGTGTTTTGTGGAACCCTGAAGGAGAACTTCACCAAAAGGCAATTAAGTTGTTCTTCCTGTTTATTTTACAAGGGAATGTACACCAAGTAAAGCATATCCCATTAGCCTAAGTAATACAACTTGAATTTTTTTAAATATCATTTCCCTCAATTGGATGACAGCCAGTAGCTAGTGGTTTCATAGAAATCCCCATGAGAATTTTGCAAACATCTAGACTACAATTTACCTTTTACAGCACTAAATTAGATGGACACACAGACAGATGGACGGATGGACGGACAGATAGATGGACAAAGTAATGATAACCCAGAAGATTCAAAAAGGAAAGTTTTAGCAGAATATGAATTGTGCAGTTAAGCTTACAAATGGTGTGTTAAAAATACAAAAACACCATCAAGCACAATTTAATTTAAGTTGGAAGAGTTGCTATTGAGGCCAGAAAATGTTAATATGTGTTAGTATCCATAGATTTGTATTACAAAATCAGTTAATTCAGTTTTTATGGTTTTGACTATATTTTCCCCATTACTATATGCCTTATTTAAATTCAGAGTAAAACCTAAATTAATATCACTAGAGCATATTGCAATATTACCTTTTTATTACCTGTTTTTTCTTGCGCATGAGAATGTACTTCTCATAATATACAGTAATTACCCATCTAAAACCTTTTTTCTATTCACCTCCTAATAAACATGAATTATGTATTTGTTTAATAATCAATGAAGCCCCTGAATTGTACACTCTGGACTGGCCTTGAAGGACTGTCGAAATGATCAGCATAGTATGTCATTCCCAAGGATTTCTCAGCTGTACCAAGTTGTTTGCAGAAATATTGATAAATATAATGCTTTCCAAGCAACCAAGAGTTTCAAACAGGAACTGAAAAATGGAAGTTTACTGTAGCAAACAGAACATAATCTTGAAATATTCACAGCCAGAGGTCCTCTGACAATATATTTTTTTTACATTATAAATTGTCATAGACAGGAAGTTCTTGCTTCAGTCTAGGTCGCATTAAAAACCATGGTGGCATTAGAATTGTACCCAGTGCTACTCAAAGTCAACGTGGCACCCAGGGTGAGACCTCCCAACGACACGTACACTCTGAAAGACTGGGGCAGGGGCGTGGAGGACTCTGCACCCCCATCAGATGATGCCGCCCTGGGAAATTGACCATCGTACACTTTCCTGGATTCACCCATGTTTGTACCTCGACTGTTGCCATTTCATGTCCCAGAAAGGCTCTGCTCACCACCGAGCAGATGCACAGCTATACAAAAGAACGTACATTTGGAATAAGTATAAAAACACTGTTGATTGTTCATGCAAACAAACTGTGTGAATGCATTTGTATTCAGTGCAAGTGCAAATCACAATAAGAATAACGTGTAATGCATTTGTAAAATTCATGAATATATGAATATATCTCTGAAAAAGGGCCTTCTGCTTTAGTAATACTTTATAAGTTATTTACATTCAGTTCTGTGATTTTAATTCTAAATTCCTTTTCATTTACATAAATGTTCAAGTAGAGAAAACAGTTTAGAGGGGTCATTCTGCATGTGATGTACTCATTTACATATGCAGCAGTATGTTTACTGCTATGGTTTTAGATGAAGAACACTGCATACTGAAAATCGAGAGAATTTTGATGCAGGTCCTGTGTATAACTGCTTCATTGTAGGGTATGTGATCATCATGTGTTGATGTACACAGATGCCCTGTAATTTTTTTGCAACATTTACAAGGACCTTAAGAATTGTACAAAAAAGAACCACAACAAACCTGTAATTTGGTTTTACTCATCAAGGAGTTTTGCTGCTGCAATATAATTTAAACAGAGGTCTTGGATAATTTGACCTCTTATAAGTCCAGTCAGGACTTTTGGCTTCTGAAGGTTAATTGCATCCCAGGAGAGAGTCTACAGAAATTTTCCTCATTTGTCAGTTTCCGTAAGGTGACACTTAACGGCCTTTTTTTCAATTAGCCTTTTGATCCCTCATAACTTAATGATAACAGGGCTTTCATGTTAATCCATAGCCGTCCAGCTGTAAAATAATTCTGCCAAAAAGAGAATATCTACACGAAAGCTGCATGGTCTCATAAGTTTCTTTTGCAAAGCAATGAAGTTAGAGATATAGTGTTTACATGCAGGATAATGGTGTATAAAGCTGATAGCATAAGCAGTGGTCCTTGTTCATATTTGCTCACAATGCACACATACCATACATGCTCAAGTTAGAAAGCACCTGCACATGAACTAGCTAGTTATTTGTTTGATTTGATCTTATAATTTTCTTGTTATATTTGAACAATATCTTGCCCCCCTTAAATGCCACGCGTTTGGGCCTTTTGTGGCATAAAATAATGTCCTTGTGAAGATTAGTGCTACATTTTCAGGCTTTGGAATAGGACTGAATTCTGCCAACTCCATTGTCTACAAAACAAGGTGAAAGCTTCCACACAGCATCTATAAAAGGCTGAAAAATGAGCGTCTGGACCTCAGAAGAGTATCAATCCCAGCCAGGCCACATCCATATAGTCTCCTATCAATCTTGTCCACATGCTTCTCCATCTCTACTAAAACACAGACAAAGGAAATTAAATTATATATGAGCCGTGTCCATTGCAGTTTGCCACCCCAGAACTGCCGGCCATTGATGGACAACACCCACATGTCAGACCACCTGTGGAAAGGCCCATTTTAATCTCTACTGCTACCTTATGCGTTCAAATGCTAACGACAGCGGCTACTATCTCTGTCCTGAGGCACCCATTCTGTTGTAAAAACACAATGGTGATAAATAACAGTATTGAGAAAACCATCACCATGTGCAAGCGCAAGGTGTTTGCCGAGGACTCATTTCAGATTTCACAGCCTAAAAAAACTACCACTGCTCCTACTACTGTCTGTAAACGGCCCATAGATTGTGATTGTGTGTTTGAGTGTGTGTGCTCTGTGTCCGGCTCTCCATTCTCGGGCCCTACGTCGCCTGGGATAGGGTGCAAGGCGCCCAGACCAAGCAATCATACGATGGATGAATAAAAATGATGCTAAAAATGTTCTGCCTCATAAATCTTGTAAAACAAAATTCTAGGGCATATATCTGTACCAGGTGTATGACATCATTTGTGTGAAAAATGTAATTATTTGCTTACTAAAATATGACAAATAATGGGACGCTGTACTGCACACCTGGAATTGCAAACTTATGTATCCATATGGTGTGAACACAACCCATTAATCAACCTTTCTGACCTCTTTTTAAGAGAAGGACTTACTCCATACAAATATGGAATTGTGACTCTCTTTGTTCAAGACGCAAAGTCAAATAATGTACAGTCAGGATCTTATTTTTCAATTTGTAAGTTATGTACACATAACTATTAAAAGAAACAATAAGTCAGATATAGTTCAAGTGCAAACTTTCAACTTTAATTCAGTGGGAAGAACAAAAACACTGCATAAAAATGTGAGGAACTAAAGCTCATAAGTAGTTGGACAAACTAATATAACTGCAAATAAAATGTTCAATCCTAATACTTAATTGAAAAGCCTTTGCAGGCAATGACTGCCTGAAGTCTTCAACTCATGCACATGACCAGATGCTGTGTTTCCTGCTTTTTAATGCTCTGCCAGGCCTTTACTGCAGCAGCTTTCAGTTGCTGTTTATTCGAAAGGTCTTTCTGTCTGTAGTTTAGTCTTTAGCAAGTGAAATGCGTGCTCAGTGGGGTAGAGATCATGTGGATCATAAGCTGTTCCAGCCTCTCTCCATACTTTTTTCTTTACATCATTCTGATACAGGTTGATCTTGGTTTCATCTGTCCAAAGAATCCTGTTCCAGAGCTGTGCTGGCTGTGTTTTTGCAAAGTCCGATATAGCCTTTCTATTCTTAAGGCTAATGAGTGGCTTGCATCTTGCAGAGAACCCTCTGTATTTGCTTTCATGCAGTCTTCTTTTTATGGTAGATACGTCTATCTCCAGGAGAGTGTTGTCCTCTTGGTTGGTTGTTACAAAGGGGTTTCTCTTCACCATGGAAATGATTCTGCGATTATCCACCGCTGTTGTTGTCCGTGGATGTCCTTTTATCATTGCTGAGTTCACCAGTGCTTTCATTCTTTCTTAGGATGTGTCACGATCCGCTCCGTTCCATCCTCCCGTGTGCCACGCCCACCTCATTACCCTGTGTTTCGGCCCGATTGTGT
>JAODKF010000138.1:4364674-4384719 GCA_026779585.1 Mormyrus proboscirostris
TTAGATGTTCGTGCCTGTCTGTCTTTCTTCAAGAGTAAACCCCGTTTCCCCGTCCTTCTGGCTCGGTTTGCTTTCCTGCCCGCTCGCCTGCACTCCGAACGTCACAGGATGTACCAAACTGTGGATTTTTCCACTCCTAATGTTGTGGCAATTTCTCAAATTGTTTTTTTCTGTTTATACAGCCAAATGATAGCCTGTTTCACCTGCATACTGAGTTCCTTTGACCGCATGTTGTATGTTCACACCTCAATCTTCCAAATGCATACAAGATACCTCAGGTCAACTCCAGGCCTTATATCTGCTTAATTGACAATGAAAGAATGAAGGAATTGCCCACACCTGTCCATGAAATAGCTTTTAAGTGAATTCTGCATTTACTTTTGGCCCCTTTAAAAAGAGGGTGGCACATGCTAATGAACTGAAACTCCTAAACCCTTCGTCCAATTTGAATGTGGATAAACTAAAATGAAATTGTTTAAAATTAAAATACACAATGGAATATACAGTATATATATATATATATATACACACACTATTTATTTATTTATTTATTTATTTATCTATTCATTCTTTCCAAGGTTGAAGTGCAACAAATTACAAGCACTGAACACAGAAAATACAAACCGGGAAGACTACACTACACTATATAAGATAATATGGCACAAAAATGCAAACAAGATTAGAAGAGAACAGGACACAAGCATGACAAACCTAAGACAGGGAAACAAACAAGGAAAAAACACTATGACAGAAAACCAATAAATACAATAACAGAAACCTATGACCACAGGAGTAACAGTTTCTGAGCCACATGCGCGACCTGCTGAGCAATGTGGTACCCTGAGGAAGTAGGGAAACACACTAGGGACTTAGGCACACTGCGGCTGATGGGCCAGAGACTAGGAGGAGGACAGGGTGGCCAGCGACACCTGCTGGCCAAATGGGGAGGAGACACGAATGGATGGGTTAGACTGCACCGACCCCGAAAGGGGGGAGCGCGGTGACATGCTTCCCTTATACATGCCGCTTGGATTCACTGCTCTTTAAGGCCCATTTCTTGTAAAACAGAGGGCAGGAACAAACATATATTGGATGTAAAATAATTGATCTACACCTGTACTTTTAATGGCATTAAGGTAGAATTTTGTGTTTGTATGTTTGCAATACTACTTCTATTAATACCAAGAACGACATCAGTTATTAATTTTGTTTTAGAAGAACGATTATATTAGTAGAAGCAGTATTGTTGTTGTTGCTGTTGTTTTGCTGTTATTACACCTTGGATTGCTACTAATATTGTATGTCTGCATTCAGGGGTTAGTCTTGATCTACCCATTTAGACATGAACCTGCATGAAGACACGAATGTGCAATGTTAAGTTTCTTCAGTCTGTCAATGTCCTACATGCCAAAAGAGACATTGGGTGCCAGTGACACAAGGTGACCAGACCAGTTTAATGTCCAGTACAAGCTGCAGTAGAATGTAATGTCAAGGGAATGCCATAAAATACAGGCTTTACTACAGTATATATATATATATATATATATATATTTGTGTAGGACTAGCTGAGCTGCCTAAAGGAGGAGAACAGGAGAAAGATATACTGGAGTGACATGGAAAGCTGGATTTTTTTTTTTCCAGAAAAAATGACTTTGGGTTTTCAGTTGGATTCTTGCAAGACTTCAGATTTAGCTGTCAGGTCTGTGACTGTTTTTTTCAGAAATGTCACAGAATTCTTCCTATCCTTTCAGTGTTTGTGTTTGCTTTGCGTTACAATAACAATAAGAGCACATTTCAATGTATAACTCTAAAGGCGATCACACTGGTGATTGTTGACAAAAAACTTAACTGAGCTAGGTGATGTCTTCTTTAATAAACTCATAAAGCCAAAATAATAATAGAAAATAAATATTAAGAGGTGATGGATGGCCTAATTCTTTTTTTTCTCACAGATTTTAGTGACATAGGACTGCTGTCAGTTTGGTGACGGGGAGGAGCTTTTATTTATGAATGACTTTAAGATTAAACAAGACTATGAGTTGAACTGATACTGTATTTCAATTTGTTTGTAAGCCAGAATGTTTAGATAGCAGATTCCAATTGTCTGGCTCTGCTAAGTGAGTCATTGTTATGATTATGATGAATGATTATCAGAAAATAGTTATGATAGCAATAACAATAATGTATTGCTTTGAAAACTCCTGTATCTAGTGCAACAACATAGGTTAGGATTAGGGACGTTTGTATTGCATAGGTAAGACTGTAAATTTATTGCGTCAGGAGATATTCCATTAAGTTTGATCAGTCCAAATAGTGCCTGCTGTATGGTATACCCAGTGCTAGCAATAAAATTAGCTTTCTCACAGCTTTCCTGCCAGCGCGAGTTATCCTCTCAGCTGGCCACCTCACATCTTTTATGGTGAATACTTCTGCATGATCTGAACTATTCATTTTTTTATACAGAACCAAAAAATGGAACAAAGGTGCTCTATTCACCCCTGTGGGGGAACTGGACAGTTTTCACACATCCCATCTTGATCTACATGAAAGACACAGACAGCCACACATATATACAGGTTAGAGTAAGTCCTTGATTCACAACGCAGTGTCTGGCAGCATCTAGAACCTTTGAAACCTTTCTCGAGGGCCCAATGGTGATAGGATTACTCTGCCGGCCACAAGAGTTAAACCCATAACCTTCTGAATAAAGGCACAAATATCCAACTTTCTGGGCTATAAACTGTCCAAATTAAGGGCATTAAAAATCATTTTTAACAATGCCTTGGAGTCCACCTCTAATTTGAATAATGGATGTAGGAACATATTGGAATGACATCACTAAAGGCACTTCAGAGACACCAATGAGCTTAAACTGCATGTCTGAGGATTGCAAGAAGAAATCTGCAAGTGCCGGCCGGAAACTCCATCTGGCCAGAGGAAAACGAGGCCACAGCCCTAAGGTGTGACCCCCCCACGCTTCTGACGTACCCCTTCTTGTGGAAATCCTGCGTGTAATGCAAAACCCGAAGCAGCCCTCTGATTCTGAAAAGTACAGGATTCCAAGGGGAAACGATTCGCTGTCTTCAAACATCACACGCAAGTGTTTTGTTGGCTTGAGGGAATTTAATGGACCATTCGCAAGTCTCCTGCCTAACTGATGATCTTCTGGCCAATCAAACACCATTCTGCCTGTGGAGCTACAGTTTATGTCATCTGAAAAGCCCCAGAGATTAAATCAAGCTGTTTTTGACAATCAGACAGAGTCTCCTGCTTCATTACCGTTAATTAACACCAGATAGTATTCTCAAATGTGTCAGATAGTTTTTATTACACCATTATTTGCAAACCATTTGTACATTAAATATTTCACACTGAAATTCAGAATTTCTGTACAATTTGTATAGCTTGCCAGAACAATTCATATCAGGAATTTTATTGGGTAGTGATTAAGATTCCACCTGGGATTTCAACAAGCAAACTTGAGGATTAAAAATTTACATTTAAACTTCCATGGTTGGCTAATTGAACCAGTAACAAACACGATTTAACAATTTAGTTTCTCTATGTTTGTTATCCGAGGAAGAAGCAAAAACAAGCGGTTGGGTTTGTCAGGCACTTTACTCAAAAAGTCACCCCCACCCCAAGATATACTACATAAAAATAAGGTAAAACTAAACAAATAAACAAGCAGTGTCAGAAGATTGTAGCTGAGTAGGTGATTAGCAAAATGTGCTGCTTGTTTATTTAGGTAAGACTTTGCGTAGGCACTGTGATGGAGGTAAGGATATTAATGTGCTTCTTTTTGCGTTATTCATGGTACTGCATGCCACACAGCAGTCACATGACTCAAGCTTCAGATGAAATTGTCATGCGGAGAGCAGCACTGAGCCGAAGTTCATTTGTTAGGCCTCTGTAGCAGTAGAATTAATCATTATGACCTGCTAGCTGAGGCTACAGAAAATAAGCGATTCCATTACAGGGCTCATTTTCTCCTCAGTGCTATTTTGCCTGTCAGACAAAGAATAGCTGTTCATTTTTTTTTAAACAGCACGGACATATTCAATAAAAGAACATAAAAAACAACTACAGCCATGGAAACAATAATTGTAACACTGAAAATACTTTCCCACTACAGGCAGCAGAATTCAATCATCTCTTCCTCCATGGAAGTTAAGCCAATGCACTGCACTGTTAAATGCAGCCGGCCCTTTACAGTTTCAGGGAATTAATCTGCTCAGCACTGACAAGCTGCATAATTCATAACACCCATGAATCTATTTCCACAAACCAGATTAATCCCCCATAATCTGATTGTTATAATTTGTTTGCTCTATATTTAGCCAGTATAATGAAATGGAGATGAAAACAAGTAACTGACAAAAAAAAAATCCTGAAACACTGGT
Source organism: Mormyrus proboscirostris (assembly GCA_026779585.1). NCBI lineage: Eukaryota > Metazoa > Chordata > Actinopteri > Osteoglossiformes > Mormyridae > Mormyrus > Mormyrus proboscirostris. The sequence goes on from JAODKF010000138.1 coordinate 4,369,078, forward strand.
ATAGTTTTCCTACCCTTCTACTGCGACAAGCTCATTGGAGCAGAGAATTTTCTTATTTGTTTGTGTAACGCCTGGAGAATAAACATTTCAGTGTTACTGTCATGACCTGCTCGTCCGATCCTCCTGTGTGCCACGCCCACCTCGTTACCTCATGTTAATTCCCAATTGTGATCACCTGTTACCTGTTAAGTTCAGCCTGTCCTGTGCATATTAGTCCGCGTCTGAGTTCGTATCCCCAGATCCGTCATTAATGTTCACCGCTATGTGTCCCCAGTGTTACTGGCTTCCTGAGTAAACCTTTGCTCGTCCGCATTCACGGCTCGCTTGCCTGATTTCTCGCTCGCCTGCCGACCCGGGGTCACAGTTACAGGGATGCTGCTAAAACACACTAAAACTCCGGAAAATTTGACACAGAACATTTTGTCCTTTGACAGGTCACTTTGAATAAATAGCGACTTTCCCTTTTAAGCTCTAGGCTTTAATTAAACCCAGCATCTTCAGAGTCTGTCCATTTATTACATTCTTAAAAAACGGTTGTTTAATCCAGATATTCAGACTCTAGCGTGTTTCTGCTGTCATGTGAATGGTTTTATTATGTCCAGTGCCAAACGGTCTAAACACACCACAGTGGCGGACCTGGTTACATTATTCACTATAATTAATTTCTTTAGCAAGACATCATTAAATGTGAAAAGGGGGGCTAACTTTGTTTTAAAAAAGTGGGCATCAGAATGAGTGAAATGGGGGTTCAATTCCTTTAATTCAAACAGAGTGATGGATGTAGCTTTTCTGTACATCGGAATATCATTCTCAGTTTGATACATACAATGAAACAAATGAACACCTTTGCTAATCTGTTAATTGTCATTGTCATAAGCAGAACGGTTTGGAATCATTTTGGTCACACAAGTTATGCTAACACTGGAGACAGTCGTCGATAAAACAAACGTCCACTGGTGCTTTACCGCATTTGAATATGATGCTGAAAACACACGAGACGACATCATCTGAGTGTGTGTACAACTGGACCAGTGAGACGACATCATCTGAGTGTGTGTACGACTGGACCAGTGAGACGACATCATCTGAGTGTGTGTACGACTGGACCAGTGAGACGACATCATCTGAGTGTGTGTACGACTGGACCAGAGCAAGGCAGAAATAGCCACAGCAAGTTAGTCTCTCTGTGGCATTCAAGAAAATTCAGCTATAGATAGTAGACCATAATCAGTAGTAGAAAACAAAAGATTTAGTTCATTGTAATTTTTTGATGTTATCTTTTTTATGTTCTTGATTTTCTTGTTTTTCTTGTACTAAACCATGAATTTCCTGTATCATTACATCTTAATGCCAAGCAGGAAAAATTGTAGAAAATGACTCTTTGGTTTCCACAGCCAGTTCCTCTCTTCTTTCTCATTGCATGGAAAGCGGCAGAAGGAGAGTTTTTTCTTGTTTTGTTTCAAATCAATTAAAACACTGACCCGCACAACACTGAGGCATATTGGCTGGTACTTGCGTTGGCAAACAGTATTGTCGTGTGTTTCAAGCGTCATCACTTAACAAGCGTATTGTGAAACCAGCCCATGACAAGGAATGCATTACATGGGGAGTTTAAAAAAAAGGACACAAACTTTGTTTTGGATGGATTCCATGTTCAGGGCATACAGGAGATAAATAGAGGGGGTGCTGCACAACAAACAAAAAGCCAAACATCATCCTTACTGTTTTATCAGTGCTTTGACAATTGAAATTGCCATTCAGTCTGGATTATCTGGAGCACAAGCAATGCACACAAATATGGAAAGATGACTGGAATAAAAAACAGGTGATTTGAATCAAGGCAAACAGGGCCAGCTAATATAGCATTCCATTTATTCGTTACTATAGTCCTGGGTTTTAATATTTATGCTATTGTAAGGATGAAAGCATTTTTATGCAAAAATCAGCTTTTCACTACAATAATCTTGATTCCCTTTTGGGTATTTGTGGACTGCCGTGGATACATGGATGAAAAACAATCTGAGGCCTCTGTGAGCAAAATGGGTAATGACTGCATTCTGAATATCTTAATCTTCATAATTACTAAATGTCTGCACCTGTCTTGGATCCAGACATAGGGTATTATTCCAGAGATTCCGAACACAAGTTCGGCGTTCAGAGCTGGTTGGCGATCTGTGGTCGACTGGGTACAAATGGGGCAAGGGAGGGGAGTCCAAAATCATAGGTCACACACGAAGGGAGAAAAAGAAAATACAAAACCAGCACTAATTCTTAGCCTGCAAACTACAGCAAAGATCCAGGGCTTTAAACAGTTACTGTAATGAGCTACAGATGAAAACCATCCCCTGGTTAATATTTCTGAAGAGGGAGGGCATTGACCATTGTGTTCTGGCAAAACTGAAGCAAAACAAAAATGTGATAAATCGCTAAGAAATGTCACGTTCGGGCAGGTGAGCGGGCGAGCGAGCGAGCAGGCGAATCCAGCCATGAGTACAGGTAAGACGGGGTTTATTGTAAAGAACAGGGCAGACATCCACGAACATCAGCAACAATACAATGACTGATCTGACATACTGGGGAAAGACGCGGACTAAATACACAGGCTAGGCTGGGACTAACAGGACACAGGTGATCACAATCGGGGCAGGAACATGAGGTAACGAGGTGGGCGTGGCACACAGGAAGATCGGACGGGGCTGATCATGACAAGAAAGACCCTTTGTACTGGTTCGCAGAAAAAAAATATTGACAGTTCATGTGTCAAAAATAAGACCTAAAGAGAGTCACAGGCTGTCTTTTGACATTAATAGGGGATTCTTTACCATCCTCGACAACCCTGATTAACAATAAACAATAAGTGATCAAATACAAACACAAACCAATGCTTGGTTAACTAAATGCTGCTGTAAGTCGACAACAAATAGTCAGAATACTTTAAAATACATGGAAAGGCATAATTAGCACTTATACAGCTAATGAGAAAGTGGGGCACTTCATACCAATAAGCTCAAAAACAGCAGAGTAACCTTGCACTCGATATTACACGACCTGCATTTTTGCAGGCAGACCTTTCTTGCAGCTATGCCAGTCAGTCTGACCTATATCCATGGGATGTAAATCTCACAATGGTAGAAGATTTCTAATTTTTCCACTAAAATTATTATTGGTTTTAGTAAACAGTTCCTCCCCATAAATCATAACCAGCAAAAAAAAATCTGGAGCAGACATTCTGTCACTCTCATACATGTTTTTCCTACAAGGGTGATAAGGAGGACTTCATTTATGGATTAAAAACTCAAGGAGTACAAAATGGCACTCTCAAAAATGTTTTAAAATTTAATTTAATTACTTTAAAGTGTATTTAAATCCAATTATTCTTCTAGGATAAATGTGTTTGTGTAAAAACCAAAAATTAACCTTTTTAAATTTATTATATTGGAGAAATAATTAAATTGCCTTAGTTACTCTTCTGAATAGTGCCATTGGGTGAGTGAGGACCTTGATAGTGCCATCTGTGTTTCACTGAAGGCAGCTATTGCATGCTAATACAACAGGACAGCACAATAACATATGAGCACCACTTTTGACAGGATAATAATATGTATTCTTTCTACACTGCAGTTTTGAAAAACCTTTATATTATCTTTCATATAGCAAAATGAAATTCAATGACATCGTAAAAGTTTTAATTCAGGTGCATTAGTGGAACTCACTACATAGTTTAAAAATATAGATTGAAATGCTTGCTGTATTTATTTACTAGTTTATGACCTTGGTGTGATTCAGTGTCATAGGTTTCAAACAACAGTATGTTATACAGTAGCATAAACTGCATTTGGCATTCAGTCTTTAAGATTCAACATTATGATTGATCAGATGGACCCATGCATCAACAAATGTTTTTATGAAAAGAATCACCATAATGGTTTACACACAACCAGATCTCAACATTCTGTTTCATTTTGTAATGCAAAATACAGTTGGCTGAAAGGCACCATTCTGTGTGCCACACTTAGTTTCCCAGAGGAAACATTCACATCTATACAGGTACATGTAGCTATGACTTCCTGTTTCTTATGACTTCCTGTTCCTTGACTTCCTGTTTCTTATGACTTCCTGTTCCTTATGACGTTCTGTTCCTTATGAACCAATGATCTTTAAAGAGCTGTGTGCAATTTTCCTCTGAACTTTTCTGTTCATGTCACGTCCATAATGTCTGTCTCCATAAACTTTAATCTGATCATTTGACAGGACAGGAGTGGGTGGCTGGAGGGATGAAAGGGGGCGGCATTATTCTCTTTGGACTTTGGAGGGATAAAAATAGCATTTCAATTCACAGAGAAGACACCTGACATGATCCTCAAGGCCAGGGTGACTCCACTGAGCATAATTGTCTTTGGTCCTGTTGTATATATCACTGCTAAGCTGCTTTGTAATTCAAGATACCACTCCAGACTTTCCAAAGATTTAAGGATAAATATTGGGCACACCCTGCAGATAGTTCATATTCTAATACAGGTCAATGAATAATAAAGAGAAAATCCACAATATCTCAGACACTAGAATCCATAATCACGCATAACAAGATTACTCCAAGTGTTCTCCAAGTGACCCTTTTTCTTACTTCCTGCATTGTGTTGTGCTGCTAAGAAGATTAACAAGAAGAAAAATTCTCCTCTCTGTTACAATATCTTCCCTTTGTTCTATAACGTTTCTGGAACGTGCTTCGCTGGGAAGAGGTTCAGTAATATACTAATAAGATATGTTGTATTTCATAGTGATTAATATTGCATTCAGGGTGCTGCTCCTCTGATGCCTGTGTTCCATTAAAGCCCAGAAACATGTCATGAGATGCAACCAACCCAAAGACCCCACACCAAACCCTGCCTAATGTTTGTAAAGCCTCATTCCTCCATCTACCTTACAGACTGGATAGGTCAATTTTGCTGCAGTTTATGAACGATTGCTCCCAGTCACTGCTGCAGTTTTGATGACATCACCTTCTATGCGCATGGGAAACATTACCCATAAAGCCCTAACCATCACACCCACCAAGGTCTTCTCACAGTGTAGCCACTCACAAATATATATAGCTGCATTTAAACGCTCTTAAAGAGCCTTCTAGAGGATGCAATCTCCATGGATTTCACACTCCAGGAGTGTATGCGTGGTGGTTACTGATAACTTATTCACCGTTTAGCTTTGTGTTTGCAGAGTCTTGCACTCTCGCAGTATAACGTTTTGGTGGAGATGCACTTCATCAGTCATCTTCAGCTTTTTTGGAGATACCATGCTTCCTCAGCAGAGGAAATAGTGACAGTCCATCCTGATGCATAGCCCTGCCCTCCTGCCCTCTGTGTCGAAACCATACCTCAGGAAGAGAAGCAGGAAGAATTCCTTGTTGCGTGAATTGCAGCAGTGCATTCTGGGTTATTAAAAATTTACACGGGCCTTAATATATGGTCATCACACTCATAGACATGAAAATCTGTGGTGATTAGGTAAAATAAATATTGACTATTTGCGTACGATTGAGGGGCAGCGCAGTGCAAACAGGCCAAAGACATAAACATAAATGAGCATTATAAAGATAATTATATAAATATGCTTTTGGATAATGTGCTAAATAAAGGAATAGAAGTGTGTTTATGGTTGAAGGCTTGCAGCTGGACCCTCCAAAAAGAAAGGTAAATAAGAGGTCTCAAAAAAACAGGGCAAAATGAAAAACCAACACAGAATTCCAAAGGCGGCAGATGACGTCAGAGCCCGCGGCTGATCTCTGCCAGCTCTGTGCTCCGCCCCGCTCCCAGTGGTTTGCCAGTCTGTGCCAGAAATGGCAGGCTGCTCTCACCCTTTCTCCACACAGGGGAGCAGGCACGGCTCGGCCTGACGCTTTGGCTCCCCCACGGCCGTGGCCGCCTGACAGCCGGCCCTCTCACTTCATTGGCCGCGAGGTGTCCTGCCTTACGGCGCCACAGGGACGGCCAGGCACTGGCTTCCGGTTAGCCTACAAATGTATTTTAAGAAACAAAAGCTCTCCAAAAGCATGGGGATCATTTTTGGACGGAAAACACGAAGCTTGGTTACGAAAACAGACGTAGTTCATGCAGAAAAAATTTAAACGGGAAGTTTCTTTTGGCCACCTGCTTATTGTGAAATAGCTTCTTTTCTATAGTAATGAGAAGGTGGAGGTTTCCTCTTCTGATAGCTTACATAATCTAATTAGCTATTCTGGCTTTCCTTTGATCCACACTTAACCAATAAAAATGACCTACTCTAGCACCTTTTTAGTGCTATGAGTATTAGTTGCCACTTTGGTTCCCAGCGGTTATTTATATTACATTCTTTTTTGACTGAAGAAATGAATGAATTAATTAGATTCTCTACAGTATGTTGACTTCCTCCCTCTCAAGACATCAAGGTGTGATGCTTCTGCCAAATACCTTCACAGAATATTCAGAATCTTCTTTACACTATATACACACACAAGGACAGTTTACAATTTGACTAATAGAAATTATACTGGATGCTTCTCTATATTGTTATATTCCCTACATCATTCTAATTTTACAGTATATCCCTGTTTTTCAACATTCCATTCAAATTTATTGTTACTCTGTGTGTGACCATCTGTGTGTGTATGTTGGAGCAGTTAACTTTGCAGGACACATATTTTAGGAGAACGATGTCCCAGCCAACATCTTGGCTGGGCTCCTCTGTATCCTTCAAAGTGAACCACTCACTGAAATAGGTCCTGAAAACTGAAACAGGTCAACAGAAATCTGTGACGAGGACAGGCAATGTATTCCTATAACTCATAAATATTGAGTGTTCAAGAACATTTTACAAAGCATGTGATGCATTGTGAAAGGTCAGGAATAAAATATTCAGAGATCTTATATGCATCGGCTGACATGTTGGTTTATATGAATATGGTATATACAAGAGAAATATATTTGTGAACTTATATTTGTCATTAAACTTGGAACCTGTTTTCCTCCCAATAATCAGTTATGAACGCATGCATGCAACAGAGGACGTCAGGATGGGCATGTAATAATGATGGCTGTGTAATAATCAGTGTTCCTGCAGCAATATGCCGTCACACACGCTCGTCCATCCAGAGCATATGGCTGCAGTCTGTGCGGAAGGACCGTGACTCAGTCATACTCTCATAAGTGTGGAGAAACATTTGTCAGACGTATTGTGTAATCGTTCTGGCAGCCCCAAAAGAGGTCATCGCTGTTGTTGTTGTTGTTTTAGAGTGTCCTTTTTGGTGGAGATTTCTGTCCACCAAGGGTGTCATTGGTATTCAGCAAAGTCACAAGAAGGCGATGGTCATGACAACTGGTGTTGACAGACAGACAGACAGATAGATGTGACAAATAAAGTTTAACATTACGCTGATTTTAATATTAAATTTTAAATAAATTGCTAGCTTGACGCCATTGAATTCCCGAGTCAGTGCTGAGGTATTATACGGAGACCAATCACGCCATGTCAGACACTATGTGAAGATTGTGCTGTTCGGTGAGAGATAGCCACCAATATGAGCGCCGTTAAGTGGTCCATGCGACTGAAGACCTCCAGTAAAAGCATTGCTATTCCATATTACTTATTTATTTATTTTCCCCTGATATGTTTTATTATACATGAGGGCCCGCGCACAGTCGCACCTGTCCCTGCTGTGCAGTATATTTTCCAACAGTGACCAAGCAGCCTGTAGCCAAAATTACATTTCTGGCACTGAAGTAACAGGATATAAACCAGTCATTCTGAGGTAGGGCCTATTTGCATTCTGAAATTTTATATAAAACTTTTACTATATATCCTTTATCTGGAAAAATGCAGGAGGACTTTATTTCCCTCTTACAGCAAACTATAAAGGTCAAGGATAGCTCCATTTGGATGGGATTAGTTTTACTTGGGGATGTAATGTAATTGAAGCAATTACCGACAAGGTCTATAATTTTAATCTAGTCCGAATATGCCGTGTTTATAATGATTACAAGCCTCCACGGTAAAAATTCAGGAGCAAATTACCTTCTGTATTTCGGGGAACATGGACCTCTTTCAGTAATAGCAGTCCAGTCTGAATTGGCATCTCAGTAATAATGCCATACCTGCAAAGCCCCCCACCTTTTTGTAAGGCGGAAACAGCATTTACCTGCTAAAAATGGAGCATCAAGATTATAAAGTTTATTATCATAAAATAATTGTTTTTAATGTATATTAAAGTTGTTCAGGTATGATGTAAAGGTATACTTCACATTACAAATAAAGTTACACATTTCAGTTTTTGTGAAGAAAAGGCTTATAGTAAATAAATGGTATTCAAAATGTTTTGTACAGTAGTGTAAAGCTGCAGCATGCATGGTTACCTAAATTTAAGGCAATCAAAATTAATGAGCCATTCATTAGCAATTAAAGTGTCAAACATCTATCAGTAATTGGAGTTAGATCTCCAAACATGCACATAAATTGAAGATCTTCTATGAATCCTGACTAGTTTATACAATGTAAGACCTTTCTCGCGGTTATTCTTAATGAAATGCGACACACTATCCATAGACTGGTCCTCTGCTTGCACTCTGTCAGTCTGACAAAGGTCAGTCTGGCCGAAGTGCTCATGAAAGCGCATAACATGCACATCAACAATCCACAGGATCTGCACAAGTGTGCAAGTGTCGCTATCCGATAAGAATATCCTGTGGAAGGAAATGTTTGGGGAAGCTATTGATCATTCTTAATTAAATTCTGTGCCATCAGAGAATTAACATTGTCCCATGATGACATAGATCATTCAATTATTTTATATTTTTCAATTATGAAACATAGACCAAGCACACAATTAACCAGATGTCTTATTGAGTGAACTTCAATGCTATCCAGTTTTCCTTCGAAGTTTGGGAAACTCAGAATGATGAAATAAACATCCAGGCGAGATTTGTTTTCTGTACATGTAGACAGACAGCTCCATTGTAATGATACAAAACTGCAAAAAAATGGTTTCTGTTTTTCAAGTCATTTGATCACGTAAAGAAACACTTTGTCTACAGGAGAAGATACCATCAGACTGTCAATCTGATGGATCTTGGTGAACAAAGCTACTTATTTGACCAGAGTCATTGATTAGACGGGCTAAAAGATTTGCTTGTAACAAACTGAAAACCCTATTGAAGAGCCCTGCATTTCAATAATAGCAACGTGTTCCCAGACAAAACCAAGTAATGCAGAGGATCTCAACCAGAGTGGGGTCACAGCCCCTTAAGGGGCCTCAGCGAGGATTGAAGGGGACCACGCATTTTATTTGAAAAGCATAGAAAAAATACAATATTGCTAAAGCTAGGGCTGAGAGGTAGCTTATGTCAAACTTAACGGTATACTGATATTTTTTCAAATCGAGATATAGCATGCCACATCACTGTTTATTCAATACACTTTAATTGTGTGTTAAAATTAGGTCTTTATAAAAAAAATTGAAACTAATAATGTTGGTCATAAGGCACAGAATCCCTGAATTCACAGCCAAACTCAACCATTCAGTCAATGGCGTCTCACAGCGAGTCTGAGGGAGGGGAATGGCTTGGAATCAGTGTTTAATTGGTTCATTTCATTTTAAAACATTGTTTGTCAAAAATTGACTCGTCAATTTTTCCAATATCTGTTTTATTTTGTTGAAGGCTAATACCTTAGCACATGTAATAGCTGTCAGGCATCTGATTTTAGAGCCATTTGCCAAATAAGTTTTAGATTTAGTTTTTTGTTCATAAACATTCAACTTCCGTTTCGAGAGAAATATCATGAACTGAGAAAAAAGAGTGTTGGTGGATATAGTGGACTGAAACTTTTATGTTCAACAGAAATTATATTGTTTGACAGTGTAACCAAATGATATTACGTTTATATTAATATACATTGGCATTTTTTGCTGAATTCATACACAGAGAAATAGTAACATTACCTGTGAAGAGGAACCCAAACTTGTTTTCCTGGACATAAGGGGTCCTTGGATAAAAACAGGTTCAGCACCACTGACATAATGGATTAGTCGTTTGTATCTCTTATGTGTCGGATGTGCTCATTTTTCTGCAAGTTAATCTGTAGCCCTGCAAGTCAAAACTTTAATCCAGCTAGTAAATTAAACGCAAACTAAATAAAGTACCAATATTGAAGCACCACTGTGGGGACTACAATAAAGAGGAACGGAAGGGGTTAGCACGGCTGCGTTTCTTCTTGTTTAGAGAATGATTGATTCGGTAGCGCTGTTGCACAGCTAGTCAGCTGAACTGAACAAATCCATGGAGCCAGCCCCCAAATTGTACTGTAATTATAATGCAATGAAAAAGTGTAATGGAATGATAATTTACTACCAACTCTCCTTAGGCATAATTACACAGTTTTCTTCCTTTTTAAACATGATACAATTTACAAGTGTTGTAGAGGACACCAGAAACCGCTATACTGTACATAGAATTCACTGATGATTAGTTGCTGATAATAAACGATCGTAATCGAATACACAAATAATTTAGCAAGACCACTAAACCCAAAGAATCAAAAGCCTAATAACTTACCTACAGCTGTAATTCTTACCGACAGCTATTTTATGACCCTTGCATACACCTGTATGAGATTATGCATAATGTTCTACTACTTCCTATACATGTGACCAATTATGGCTGACAGCTGTAAGACAGATTGGCAGTTTAGGGCTGGTGTTGTTCGTCATTTTCAGATGAGTCTTGCCATGCTGTTTTTGCAGATTGACACATTTATAGCTAAGCTTGGGAAAAGGCTCTAGCAGCACTAAAATACATGTCAAGTTTGAATCAAACCATATTTATTGTCATAAATGACCAGATCATGGACTTTTGGCATAAATTACAAACCATGAATACGGAATTGCTTTTTTCTCTGTGTGATTGCAGCTACTAGCCACTTGGCTTGGGCTAAATAGGATTTTCTTTCATTTTAAGCATCTTGCTCAAGGCTACAAAGAAAGGGCCCTCCTGGGATCTGAACCAGTAGCTCTACATCATTAACCACTATGGGCCACGCCACCGTACACTCAGGGGATACCGACAGTCAGATAAGCACCTGATTTCTATAGCTGTATGTACTAAAATCATCGCATTTTGAGAAATGCAACACAATACCTTAAGCCAGTAACACAGAGAATACACTAAAATCCTTAGATTATCTGTACAAATCAGCAGTCAGCTGGGGAAAAGAAAGATTTAAGTCTGTTTAAAGATCTAGTTTTTGTTTAAAGGTTATTCACTAACAACAGAATCCTCCTTGGAATACCAAAGTGTGAATTAAAGTGAACATTTTTACATGTTACGTGACTTACAGTACAGCTAATCACTACCAATGCGTAATCAAATAGCTATCATGGCAGAAACAGTCAATAATTTGACTACTTACACTTTCAGTTTTGAAAATGATAAAGGAATCCATTGTCTCCAGTCCCCCACTTGACACACTGTTTAATCAGTGCCTAAATAGTTTTCTCAAAGATATGACGGAATTATTTTCCATCTGAAATTATCGTCAGACAAGGTTTGTCCTTTCATGCTTGCCTTTAGCTGAATGCTTCCATTTAGCACGCAACTCACTTTTATGTTCTTTATAAAAAAAAAAAAATCTGATGTTATCAATTTTAAGTGGACCAGATCTACTTCTTTTATTTCTATTATTTAGTTATCCCACAGCTTTTCCATGTGCATTAAACATGATACACCTCTGTGGAGAGCAAATGACACTTAGTGAAAGGAAAATGACAGGAGCGGGTAGATTTTAGCACTTGACAGATTGAGGGTGCTAATGTAATGTAATGGTTCATGTTTGAATGAACCCAAAAGCAGCCCTAATAACTGCATCAACAGTCTGTTCCAACTTTAAGAGCAACAGCTATTGAAACCCAATCGGCTTTTGCTGGACAACTGAAATGATGCAATTCCATTCAGTTTACTTTTCCATAGTGCCCTTGACATGATTATTCCAAAGGCACTTAACCGCAGCAATGCATGTAGTTTTGGAGGAAATGACTTAATAACAACATCCCAAACAGACCAAAAAGCCATGTACAATATGTAATGTCATGTTTCAGTGAGGGAAAAATTTCCGGAAGGCAAAGGAGGAGAGGAAACAAAACCACTACCATAGTTATAAGACAAAAAATAAATCAAACCACTAGCAGCCTTAAGCCAGGTGGCTGGAAGCCCTGCATGCTAGCATCACATACCAAAAAATTATACTCCTGATCAGGGGTGTTACTAGAGATTTTGGCCCAATGAAAGCATATCATAATGGACCCCAACCCAGACCAATCCAGTAATGTTCCAAATGTTTTAGGGCTTTTGTCAATTAGGGGCCCTTTAATTCATCCTCCTTTTACGGCACCCATCCAGATCCATCCAACCATCCATCTTCTAAAATCCTAACCTATCCAAGGAAGCACGGCGCACAAGGGACACCTTCAATGGGATGTCAACACCAACAAATGAATCTTTCAAACAACAGCAATATTTATATTTGACTTTTCAAATCTTTTTAAAGCGTTTGTTTTAACCCAATCTGTCTTAGCTCAGGTTAAAAAAGCTTAAACTGCAACAGCATTCAAGTGGAGCATGTAGTGCAACAGCGGTCATGTGTTTTAGGAATGGTATTAAAAATTGTCTCCATTACTGATTTATGTTCTTGCCTCAGCTCTGCATTTCATTGACCTTTAAACAGTATCAGAATGAAGTGGATTAGAAAAATCCAAATCGTCTGAATCAAAGGGTGAGTCACTCTGTAACGTCAGGCTTCAGTGCTTAACATAAGGATTTTTTTTCTATTTTGGAGGGGTGGGGTTAACATATGTTCCATTTTTGTTATTTTACAGACACCTTTAAAATTTCCAGAAGCTGCATTGCATGTTGTTATGAGCACAATAAACCCAGTACTATTCATTACTCATTGTACACATTTACAATGACAAGACAGAAGGTCCGGTAGGTGTGTAATACAGTCCAGGGCAACTAGAAAATGGCCAACCTTGATAATTACAAATATACTTTAACTCCTGGTGGGAGTTCTTTGTTTGTTAACATTTGAGTAACTCATCCATCCTGATGTATTCATGAACCAAAGTAATCACATGATCCAACCAGTATCAAGCGACATCAAGTCTTCTAATTCCAGAAATATGCAATATGGTCAAACCAAGAACAGATTATTATTGTATATTATAGTACTGATTCCTATGTGTATTGTACAGATTTGAGAGTTTGGAAATGGAACATCTGACTACAATTCAATATCTAATATCAATATCAAAATATCTATAACTGACTACAATACAGTTAACTACAATTGTTGACTACAATTATGAAACTTAATTTTGTGCTATATTTTATTCTACTATATTTGACTTCTATTTATTGTTATTTTTCTTTTTTCTTAAATTTTTATTTCTTATATTTTTCCGTTCTAATATACCTTCTCCGAATCTCTTTTTTTTTTTTTCCTTTCTTCCCAGTAAATTAATCAGAGCAACTGTATAACCAAGACAAAGCAATTTCCCTCTGGGATTAATAAAGTTCTTTGAATCTTGAATGGAATACTTCCTTTGTATATGTATGTATGTATGTCTCTCTTTCTCAAAATGGATAATGACTGGTAGGTAAATTTGCCTTTTGTTTTCCCTGTGTTGTACGATCATTTTGAAAGCACTGTGGAAGACCAAATGATATGATTATAGTAATAACTTTCAATCACATTTTTAAATTTGGTATTCCCATCTCTGCATTTCCTCCATGTACGTGTCAATTACATTCATTGAGTTTTTCATTGTTTAGTCTATGCTCTCAACATGATATTTTATATAAATATTATGTAGTGTATAGAGAAAAATATGTATAATTTTAATCTCAATCAGGGTTTATATTTCACATGAGCTGAATAGCAATTTAGGATGAGACTGGATGGTGCCTTGAATTTGTTCCTATTGATTTGCTCCTAAACGACGTGCTGCAGTCTGTAACGCATGCATTTCTGAGAGTGAGTCCTAATGTGACGAAATGGTGCAGCACCATGTGAATGCAAATGAGTCACCTGGATGCCATTGCATTGTGGCAAAGGGGCTAAAAGGTGCCATCCAGAATTAATGCGTCAGTGAATCATCCACGTGCCCTGGCCCTCTAGAGAGCCAGGCTGCAGAAAAAGGTTATCCACGTCAGAGTGTCGAAGCGGAAAAGCTTGTGTGAAGCAGGAATGTAGAGCTGTCAAACTATCAAGGCACAGTTTAGATCTAAAGCCTGGACACATAGGCCTGACCCTAGTGAAAAGACAACACAAAAACTTTCACGTGACAGTTACTTTGTTTTGTTTTCCCTGTTTTATGTAAATTAAAAGACCTTTAAGCTAGTTATTCAAGATGGCTATTTTGTTCAATCACATTAACATCTTTGAACAATACAGTACAGTCGTCCCTCCGCATCCATAGGAGATTGGTTCCAGGACCCCCCTGCAGACACCAAAATCCATGGATGCTCAAGTTCCTTATACAGTATGAAATGGTGCAGTATTTGTGTCAGGGTCAGTCCCTGCTGCCCTTCCCCGTTTGACCAGCAGGCGTTGCTGGTCATCCCGTCCTTCATGTTAGTCTTTGTGTTTTCCTCCCTGTACTCTGGTCTTATGGCTCAACATATTGAGCAGCCAGTTGTCTGTGTACCTTTCTGTCTTGTGTTCAAATGCCACCTCCTCTGTTTTTGTATTTTGTTCCCCAGTGTTTCAGTTTTCAGTTTGATTTTCTCTACTTTTGGTGTCTGATTTTGTAGTTGGTTTTCATTTTGTTCCTTGTGCCCCTGCTTGTGTCTTTACCTGTTTGTAATTCCCTAGTGTTGGTTTCTGTTTCCCTGTTTCCTTGTTTACTCCTTAGTTTCCCTGTCTTGCTCCTTTTGAGTTTATTAGTTTCACCTCTGCCCTGTTTTCCTGCTCTGTTAATTAGTCTCACCTGTCCTGTGTTAATCTTGTTACCCAGTTTTGGTTTCTGTATTTAAGTCCCTGCTTCTGTTCTGTTTGCTAGTGGTTTGTTGATTTGTATTCAGATGTGCTTGTTTGTCTTATGATCTGCATTGTTTACCTGCCTAGTTTTTTTGTAGTCTTAATTTATCCCCTTTAGTTTTTGACCCCGTGTGGTCCTTTTGGTTTTGTTGTATTTGTAGGGTTTTCTGTTTTATTTAATAAACCCCGTTTTTGTGTTCCTGTAGCCGCCAGTGGGTCGTCCACCTTTATTGTGCACCATGCCTCGTTCCTGCACCCGAGCTGCCCGCAATTGTGACATATTTGCATATAACCTGTGCACATCCTCCCATACTTTAAATTATTTGTAAATTACATATAATACCAAATACAATGTAAATAAGAGAAATCACAGCAGCCAAATAAATGACTTGATAATGTAAAATAAAATTGTTTTTTCTGCCTTTTCAGACTCAAGATCATATGCCAAATTTTAACCAGCATCTTTCGTTATTAGCACAATAAACAGAGGTGGAGATTTCAGGACCAGAAAGTACAAATCCAAACCAGGATTTTGTTTCAACCAACCAGTTGAGTACTCTGTGACTGTGACTTTTTGTACTCAACTGG
>JAODKF010000138.1:4384819-4399569 GCA_026779585.1 Mormyrus proboscirostris
TTTGTACTCAACTGGTTGGTTGAAACAAAATCCTAGTCTGGATTTGTACTTTCTGGACCTGAAATCTCCACCTCTGACAATAAAGCAGTGTGGGAAAACAAGAAAAGAGAGTATCTCTGGCTCATTCTCACTAATATAGCAGACCTGGTGCGGCTTTCCAGAAAGAGATCGATCTTTGTGAATAACAAACAAGATAATGAATGATGTAAGTAAAGAACGAGCAACAGCAACGTGTGTTCCCAGAAACTCTACGATATTCCAGAATTAACAAACTTTCAGCAGTACTTTGGCTCCTCCAGCACAGACTCTCGATAGCAGGACCATCGATTCCATGTATTTCAGTGGTGAAATGTGTTATATGATTGTCACACCAGACATATGTGAATTAAAAAAAAAAAAAAACTAATTAGAAAATCAATAAAAATACACCAAAGCAACAATTATTAAATTATTAAGGCCACAGTAAATCAACCTAGTAGGCTCAAAATGTGATGCTGTGTTAAAAAAAAAAAGTGCAATGGTGAGTAGCAATAGGAAAAGGAAGTAACTTCTGAAAAGAAGCCTTAAAACAACTTATTGGGGAGGTGGAAGAAATACAGTATATTTTAATAAAAATAATTACTGCGGTGTTGTGCCGCATACTATACGAAACAAGAACACCACAGCATCATTCAGGGGGAAATCTAACCTGGAGCTCCCAAGGACTTGTGTAGACATCAGAATCACATCTTCCACATGTCCAAAGTACGCTTTACAGCAATATCTGTAAATTGTCTTTGATGGTTGCATGTCACTTGGACCAAGAACCCTTTCCGGAAGGTGCAGGTGGGAATAAAGGAGCTGCAAGCATGAATAGGGTTGAGGGTTCCATCCACTGCACCTTGTGATGAGCTAAATATTAATTGAATCGATGGGTGCAGCCTCGGAGGATTTCTTCTGAGGGTTATCCCACTGGTCCACAGGTGTGCCTGCAGTCGACCCCGCTTACAGACACACAATAACCAGGGCAGGTGGAGAGGACTCGGTACTTATACACACAACACCACAGCACGTCTTCTCCTCCCTCGTCCTCGCTGGTAAAATCGCGCTCACTCTCGTTGTGTCGCCTCCGTCTCAGTCCGGCTGAGCGCGCGCACACACGCACACTCCTCCCGCATCACGTGGTTAACCGTGACGTTTAGCTGGTTACAACCTACAATGCCAGGTATACCTTGCAATGGCATGAAAACCACCTTCAGTGACGTGCAAGGCGCCCCCTTCTGCCGGACATGGTATGCGGTTGTGCACGCAGTGCAACAGAAATGTGATCTACGCATGCACAGATGCAGAACCCAGCAGCCTTGTCGAGGCCATGTGCATCTGTAGGTCAGCAGGAATACATCGGAGGCAGAGAAGCAGAGAGCTGTCAGAAGCTGCACTTTGCACTGAGGGCAAAATCCCGGGATGTTCCTCTTTTCAATTTATCCTGCACCAGACCAAGGAGGCTCATTATTTCACCCCAGGCCAGCCCATTTTTCTATATGAATTATTCATTGCTGAAATGGTCCAAGAGGTTCATGGCCACCTGCAAAAGCAACTTGGCTTCCTGGATCAAACACTGTCTTCTTGCCCAATTCTCTGCCATTGCTGGTCATGAGGGGTGATTCACCTTCCCAATTCAAATGATTTGACTGAACACATTGCAATGCTGATCGGTTAACTGATTATGTAGCCCACCAGGGTTGTTAAGTATTTATGAATTGGATTTTGAATTGACTTGGCCACACCCTGTAAGATGTTGAACTGGAATGGCAGTAAGAACAACTTTATTCATTTAAATTCAATGCAATCATACAATACATGCATGTCATTTAATTTTGCAAAACATGAATAATTATATAAGAGATTTGCTTCAAAGATAGTAGACGTATACTGTATGTATGTTACCATTTGTGAGGAATCTGCAGCGGCTTTTCCTGTGAGTGTCAGTGAGTTGAGAGATGATTGTATGAAGTTCTCTTTCACCATGGTATACAAAAGAGTCAAATTATTTGTTGTACACTTAAAATGAGGCATTCATTATGAATAATAGTGACATGCACAGGCAAACATTTCTGGCAGGTGCTGGAATGGGGGGCATGACCGATGGGTACTTTTTGCTACAGTAAATATGGAGGGGGTAGGGCAGGATTCAGTGTATCTATTAACATGCTGGGTAACTCATATTGAAATGTTAAGCTGTATTGTTAAAGCTGCACTTACACTATGTATATGCATTTGCGTGAAATCAATTCCATTTTAATTTTGCTTCCTTATATTTAATTCTGCACCGTGTTTTCAACCGACTTAAGCAATTAATTTGATTTTCAAGGTCACTCGCAAGTCAATTCCTAATGGTGCACAACCCTATTATGTATTCAAATTGCATACAGGAGTTAGAACAACGAGCCCTTTTGGTCTATTTATAGTCTACATTATAATTTCATATTGCAATACTAAGTTATTATATCATCAGCAGTATTACATTGTCCAAAAAATATCGTCAATGTGTTTTTGAGATGTATTTTGGCTGATCTTTGTGTCTCTGTGCAGAACAGTTCAAATAAAGAACGACATAGAACATAATGAGTAGGCCGGAGCATTCGTAAATCTACGAACGAGATAACACACTACTTTAGTTACGAAAGGTTTCTGGAAACGCATGCTAATTAACGATCGATCTTAAGTACAAAATAATGAACTACTTAGTGTTATGAACCTTTCTGGAAATCCAACCACTCAACGCTAGGAGTAGAAAAAATGAAAGAAACCATGTTACTTTTCTGCTGTTCCGCATATCTGACTCACATTTATGATAGCATCCCCCAAATTACACTTGCAACATAGTGCTCGGGAAGTGGCAAATTTGAGTTTTGCATTTTGGAACTTTCTGGATTTTTTTTAGTTGAATCCATGGATGTGGAGCCCTCGGATATGGAGGGCTGACTGTAATCATTCTTATTTCCATTTATAATTGTAAATGTTTTTGGAAATTAAATTTTAGTAACCTGATATTTGCTTTATCCACGTTCACTGTGCAGAGACATATTTTAACACTACGTTGATTGAAAAATGTGTCATGCTGTTATGCCACTTGAAAGAGTTACAAATAAATCCACATCCTCAGTACAGACGTTCCTCTACTTATGAACGTTCAATTTAAGAATTTTCAGACATACGAAGAAAGAGGACTTTTTCTGCGCACCAATTTCGCCCAGTATGACTTTTGTCCGCTACTCTCACCGCGCAGCAGCGTAGCGTGCGTACTCCCAGCATCCCAGTTCTTTGTACTTGCGTATACCCTTAAAATGATGTTGAATAACGACTTACGAACATTTCAAGTTACAAACGGCCGTTCGGAACATATCTCGTTTGTGAGTAGAGGAGCGTCTGTAGTAATAAGAATGGCTCATTGTAAGTATACACTTAAATGTTTTTCGGCATAGGAAAATTATTTATTTGTATTAGTATTAGATCCCAATGCACAAATACAGTAAATTGCTAAAAGTCTAAAATCATGTCCATCTATTAATTTGTGTAGACCTTTATTAATTTTTCTGCTTCTTCTAAAATTCCTTCCCGAAAGCTATTTGCTTATTCAGACCGTTTGCTTTCTATAGTATCTTTATAAGTCAGATTTATCATGCAGCTGAGTTTTGCCCTTTTGCAGTTTGACATTTTATAAAAAAGTATTGATATCGCTCCCTGTCCATAATTTAAAACCCAAACAATTTGTCCTGGGAGGGGAAAAAGTTGTTACCCCAGGCAGATAATGAAAAGGAATCCGTCAGATTATTCCTACTATGACAAAGCTGACTGATGCTTTTCCCAGTTACAGAGCCTTGGGGCCTTGAAGATGTGGGAAAATGCATATATTTCAAATATTAAAGCTAATTTGAGTCAGAAACAAAACCTAAACATAAAGCAGCCTGCCACAGAATCTTCTTTATACAAATTTCAAACCCAAAAGGTATGTTTTTTGCCTGACAGCTTGACTTCACCCACTGCATGCTAAGTGGAGGCAATTGATGATTATGATTTGAATTGGTAAATTATAGCATTGCCTCATTATCATGTCAGGCATGTAAGGAAAGGGGAGTGGCAGTAGGCTTGTCATTTTTATTGGCTTGAAATCAGTGCTTTGTAGCATTCCTGCTGAAATCGTTTGCATCTGTGTAAGAGTTTGTACAAAGGTATTCAAAGCAGCAGCCAGAAGAGTAGCCTGAGCTTCACATCAATGGGTTGTGCTGAACATTTTTATGAAAGCCTTGACCTCTGTAGGATTGCATAACCTATTTATAGCATATTCATCGTTCACTTCTTCTATTGCACTTGTCTTGTCTCATCACACTGCTGTTTGTCCTGTTGTCTCCCCATGCATCTGTCCTTCTTCTGCTTTCAGTTTCACTAAACAGGGCGTCAGAAAGCATCAGTGCCAGTGTTTGCCACCACTCAAACCACGCATTTGGGTCGTGTCTCTATGGTCGGTCACTACACTACAATTAGTGGGTGGCCCAAAAGTGACTTTTTGAATGAAACCCCAGAAACAACAAATCCATCCCTGACTGTGGTACTACTAAAGCCAAAACAAGCATTTATAAAATATTGTAAAGTCCCGTTATAGTGGACTCACTTATAATGGAATATCATCTATAACGGATGAGGTCCGCTGGTCCCGGCCGTGCACCTTTAAGAACATGCAGAAAAAGCATAGGATATAGCGGACTCGCATATAACGGAGTTCTGCATATAATGGACAAACAGTTTGGTCCCCAGGGCTGCTTTTGGCTGTAGTTTTGTTTGGCTATAACAGACATACAGGCTCCGCCTACAAGGTGCCTGACGTGCCGGTGATATCTAGTGCAGATACGTAGTCAGGATTATTAATAGTTACGCATCTGGTCAGGTAAAGTTGGATTACTACGTGTGCCATATAATAATCTAAACCACAAGTGTGTCTGCTGGGGTGTGGCATGAGTACTGTAAATGGTGTCCTGTAGTTGTGTTCTGGGCAAACAGCAACTCTGGATATAACAGACTTTGGATATAACGCACTGTTTTGCCAGGTCCCTTGAAGTCCATTATAACCGGATTTTACTGTATCATGCAAACACATTGCACATAGTTAACACTGCATTTACATCCTCTTAGCAGTTATGTTGTATTTTGATAGGTTATCACATCACATGATGCTGCAGATTAGTAGCCAAAGAGACATAATAAGCAAAGAAGAGAATCCCCAGAAACATTTAGTGACTCGCACTTAATTGCAGAGGGTACCAGAGTGGCATTTGTCCCGTGCCATTATTGTAGTATAACCCCCAAAGCTGTCGAGGACCTCTCAGAATGCATGGGGAGAATTTTAAATTGTAGTTTATTACAATACCACCCATCAGTGTTATTAATGCCTGGTGAGAAGCACCTGGTGTCTGTGACTATTTTTATATTCAGCAACTCTTGAATCTTTTTTCTTTTTACATTTCAATCTGCGATAGCCAGGTAATCCGATCACAAGTTTCGAAGCGGCCAAGCCAGCTCCGGAGGGGCGCTCCTTCCCCTCTGACGCACCTGCTGTTAGCCACCTGCTTCTTATCCCTGTGTCGGCCACCGGTCCTGACCAGTGGGGTTTTCTTCACCCTACAGTGCCTGCAACCTCGTCTATGCTGACCCTCAGGGTCCATGGACACCATGCCCGATTCAGGGGCCCTGCTTGGCAATTCGTAGTAAAGGAGGAGGACCCCTCCCTGCTGGGACAAAAAAAAGGGGGGGGGTGTGGGGAAGGTTGTGGGGAAGCATGCAGCTATGCACCTGCTGGTCCTACGATCCTATGGCATTCATCACTGCAGGACTGATCCATCGTTTGCTCTGAGGGTTGTTATGAACTGCAAATATTTATGTAAAATACCATTTTCAGAACATAGAGTGAACAATGAAAAAAAACAATAAATGCAATTCATTTGGAATTGGGTTTGTGGTACATCCTAGGAGGCACAGGATAAGGGCTAAGATGGCTGGAGCCACACTGTATGGGACGCCGGTCCATCGCAGGACCATGCAAACTCCTACTCATCTGTATTTCTAAAAGGTCATTTTGTGCGGCGATGTCTAAAGGCCAGGCTGGACATGCATGCCATTGAAATGGGTGCAATCCTAGTTAATGAACTCTGAATGTAGACGTGTGACTGTGAGGATATTTTCATTCATCCATTTCCGCAATGTATGCCATATACAGTATGAAGTACTTTATGTCAACATAACCGGGATTCACCCCTACACTACACATGCATGAAGACTCACATTTCAGGAGGAAACACAAACAAAAACTTTGCTGAATGCACTGTACCTTTAAACCAGAGGTGAGTGTAAGAGGATAATCCCCATAATGCAAAACACTGGTGAAGAAAAAAAATGGACTGTGTATTTCTGTTCTGTTTCAAGTTTAATGAGCAAGGAAATCCCATGAATAGCCAGCAATTCAAATTTCTTTTTAAAAAAATTACATGCATTATTCAGTACGTTCTTTATTGTTTCATGTTTTAGTCCCTGCAGAAAAACTGCATGCTTTCCTACAGCATATGTACCAAGACCTTGGAAAACATACTACGACATATTTATATAATCAACAAAAATGATAAAAAAATGTATATGAAAAAAGACTATAACCCTATATAGCTAACGATGTGTGAGGTCTGACTAGTATTTCTGCTTATTTATTCTTTCATAATAATTAAGCTTGCTGTTCATGGAAAACATCTTAAAGAAACCCACAAATCATCCAGACATTCGAGATGTCCCTCTCTTCCTTTAATCCTCTGTAAAAACAACACAAAATTCTAAAAATACCCTTCCAATTTGCAGTCGCTGAGTTGATTTCCTCAGAGCCTTAAATAGTTCTGCTTAGTTTTCTTTTTCTATTTTTCTTCCTGCTGCATAATTGCAATAAAAAAGTTCTGGAGTATTCTATTTCAAGTTGCATTTCAACATCTCCTTCTTACGTCAGACTTAATCCGTCGGAATTAAAAAATAAGTGGAGAATCAAAGTGCAATTTCCCAGTGGTTTTGTAATTCAGAAGGTAGTGAAAGACAATGGAATTCTGATAAGGGCCCTTCTCTGTGTGTTCTGGGAAAAGTGTGAATCGCCAGCGTTGTTGTTAAATATTTACCCCCCGCCCCCCGCTTCCCTACAGAGACCCATCTGATCACATTCCTCATGGTAAAAAGAGCTGTCATCCCTTATTAGACAGGGATTTCCCTGAAGCGTAAGTGAGCTGCACATACACCCTTCTCAAGAATAATGAGGTTTTCCTGAATCCACAACAGCATCAGAGACGTCACTTATAAGATTTTCGTCAAATATTACATCATATCGGCTATAATAGTAACTGGATACCTGACATTATCATTAACCGACGAATTACAACAATTTGCTATGTAGTTACAGTAGATACTTCATCGGCAGGATATAAACAGAATTTGTATTCTCAATATGGAAGATACTTATGCCCACTGGTTAAATTCTAGAGTAATGCTTGAATGGTAAACATATAATTTATTAAACTCAAGAGGGCCAACATGTCTATAATTAATATCATAGAACAGAAAGAAAATTTAATTTTTTTATGAGGTTAGTAATTTATCCAAGACTATTAAAGCAGTCAATGCTGTGTTATAAATAAAAGCGACAATGTTTTTTGCGATGCCCCAAATTTAACAGGTGACAGAGGACTTGTTTCATTGGTTGAACTCAGTAGAATGGAAATCAAATTTTAAAAATTCCAAGAAGAAGTATTTTGTCAGAACGATGCATCAGCAGACTAAGAAAATGTGTGTGATGATGAGGAGGCAGAGCTGTGGATGAACTCGCTTCTGCAGCTAAGAATCACAAGGTCGTGCAGATGCCCCAGACACCTGACCATGTGTTAGAAGACCTGTTGTTATAACGAGCTCATTATGACTAATGGTGTCATACTCTGGAGTCAGGAATGCATGCATATTGTACGAAGGGTACACACATTTCTGCGTCATGAATATTGAAAGGTTATAGTCCTCCCTAAGCCAAATGCCATAACTTGTGTCACAGAACCATTAGGGAATGGGCGACAATGGGACGGAGGGGGAGAAAAACACGTTTAATTACGTTTTACTGCAGCAATACATATTAGGCCGCAAGAAAATGAATGAAATGGGAAGAAGCAAACCCACGTATGGTGCTGGCGCCCCGGCATGTTCATCTGACATTGCCGTGGGAATGATTTTATCTATTTGCAAAATAACATTAAAAATCTATTCATTCCCAGATTATCTTTGTTTAATTATATTACAAATTAGATTATATTTAGATTATAGTTGTTGAATCACAGGGATTCATTTTTTGCTTTTTTGAGTTTTGTACTGGTGAAAGGGTATAAAGGGTATATATATATATAAATATATATACTCATGGTTCTGAATGTCTCTTGTTGCATATAAGACTATTTAGAAAATTTGGTGTTCCAGTACTAGTTAAACCACAACACATCCCAGCTCTTTTCATTCTGGGAAATACCCCAGGATCACTGTTACCCTGTACTCGATATATAGTGACACAAGAAGGATGGATGGATACCGCGCCGTATCACCTTTGTCAATTTACATTCAATGAAAAAAGTATTAAAGTAGTAAATGAATTTTTGTCAAGGTATTGGAATGGATTTAGGCACCCGCCACCATATGCTCTTTGGAGTGGATGAGTGAGTTACAATAGTGGTAGGGAATTGAACAGGGATCGACACAAACTCAGAGCCCAACTTTAATGGCAAAGCGTGGAGAGGAGTCTCTGATAGAATTCATGGATTCTTTGAACAGGAAAGAGAACATGAAGTCTTTAAATGTCTCTTTCCTTAAGATGCCGTTCACGATTCGCATCTGCTCCGATAAGTACTATGGATGTTGATGACAGTCAGGGGCATCAGAAAGGTGGGGAGACGGTACCCCCTAACAATACACAAATAAATAAATAATAGTGCGTTCCTTACCATTCATTATGAATCTGTGTGTTATTGAGGCCAAGTCACAACGTATGAAAAGCAAGGACAAAACATACCTAATGACGATTGTAGTCCTGTATCAGATAAACATTTTTTCATATGGGACAGTCTCTTTTTATGGATCCATTTTTTATTTGTGAAACCCTAAACAGTGTACGTTTTATTTTAAATGATGAAGTCTTCATTATCCTAAAATTATTTTTAAAACTTGCCTACAGTGCATCTTTTCACATTATGAGTTTTGCATGTGCGCCCATTGCAATATCATAATATCTCAAATACTCTCCCCCTCAGTGTCAGACTCCTTCCGATGCCACTGATGGCGGCAATCATAGGTGAGTTACTTTTCATGTATTACTTTTACAGGGCATAGACTGGACACATCCATTCAGTAATGGCCTATCATTCCATAATAGAGAGATGGCCAAAAGCTATTATAATGAAGCAGTGGCTGTCTGACCTGGGTGAGTTTCTTCGAAACTGTGCGTCGTGGACTACAATACTCTTTCTTAAATATGTTACATTGGCATGCCTTTATTGTTTTCATTAGCTTTACTGAGCTTGTAACACAATCAGGCACTGTGAACCAGTCTGATTTATTGATTGTTCCCCTGCTGGACGGGGGGGGAGGGGGGGATATAGAAAAAAAAATATCAGAAAAAAACTATTTTCTGTGTACTATTTCAATCAGGGGTGCCCATCTGGAGCCCTGTGTCGCTCAGTTCTTTCCCTGTTCCACCACAAATGATTCAGCTCAAGCACTGTATGGTAATTAGCACAAGGGCTTGAATCAGGTGTGTTAAATGAGGGTGAACAAAAAACCCCAGGACTGGAGTTTGAGACCCCTGGTTTAAATCAATGGTGATGGTCAGGAATATTAGATTGAGCTGATATGCTTCAAGGCCAAAAAAATATTTCAAATATAGCGGCGTTACATGAGAACAAACATCTTCTGCAAGCTTGCTTCAAAAATGAAAAACTAACACATATTCAGGAAAACAAAAACAAAAAAGTGTTACCCATAAGCTACACGAGAGCAGACCAAGCATCCAAAGTGAATTAAGCAGATGGAAAGACCTTCTTGCATGACTGTGATTTTCATAGAGGTCCCAGTACACAAGGCAATGGTCATTCTGACAAATACTGACATACTGAGCCACTGAACATACAGTCAGAAGCACCAGTCCTGGCTCTTGCAAAATAGTAATTCGATTGCCATGTATTCCTAGCGATGTGGGGGCGTAAGAGGAGTGTTGATTTGTCCTGAGAATTAACAGGCGCATGGCCAAACGCTGTCATGCTCATTAGAAGCAGAAAATGGCCTCAGGTTTCAGGGGCTCATTATATGACTATTAACACACGCAAGATACTGCAATGTTTTTTTTTTTTTTTTATATGTGTCTAATTTAAATTGCAAAAAACCAAAGGAAGGCCAACGTAAGTCAAACAAAATGCATTAACGAGGCTCACAGATGAAATCGGCCGCTCACTTAAAATCCTCCCGATTCAATGTGTCAAATTCATACACAATGGTATACATTCGAGTGAGCAAACATCACATCCATTGGCTGTACATGGTTGTCCTGTGCAGGGTCACAGGGATATCAGAAGCTGGGGGCACAAGGCAGGGCGCACACACACATTTACATCTAGGGGCAAATTGGTAACTCCAATTCAAACCAAGCAAGTCCATTGGCACAATGCCACTAACGATTGTTTCATTCAAATAATACATGAGAGTAAAACCAGAAAAAAAATCTGTCCAATGAAAAAACTAACAGACACTATGAGCGAAACATGATGTGAAATTATATATACAGTGAGTTGTATATATACAGTGAGTTGTATATATGCAGTGAGATGTTTCACAACATGCATCTCGAATGAAATGACAATTTTCAGTCTTACGCTGGAACTGCTGTCTAACGTCTGTCTCTGAACTTGTAGATGGATGGAAATGAAAATGGAGATGGGAATGTGCGTTCGATAGAAATTCCACTGTAGTACGTGCCATTCCTGTCTGCGGTGCAAGCAATCAGCACTCTAAGGTTCATAGAGTGCCCCTGCATTTCAGACAATCTGCCCGATGTCATGATTGAACAATAAACCGTTTACAATTTCTCAACGGTTTGAAACATACATTATTTATGTTCCAAGGAATCAAGAATGACATCCTCTCCAGTGTGCCCCCTGTGTCATGCCCTGTGCTAGCTGGGATAGGTTCCAGGCCAACTGTGATCCTCCCTTAGATAAGACATGGCGGACAGTGGCTGGATATACAATCAATGTTTCCATATTGAGTCCAAGCTATTCTACAATTGGCCTGGTTTCACTAGAGTACCTACCCAATCACAGTAGCGAGTACGGAATCTGAAAAGGGCCATGCTTGCAGTAATTCCTTTAATGCCATTATCTCAAGATAATGAGATAATTTTCTCTGAATAATTACAAAGGTAAACATATTGTAATGCCAAGGGGCAGTCATGCCATACGCCACGCTGCTTGTACATGTACTGTAACTGTGTGACTTAATGCGTGCATCTGTGTATTTAATGTTGAAATAAAGTGTTGTAACCGTGTGGTGTTTTACTGTGAAGCGCGTGTCACGCCCCCAGTCGCACCATGACCCTGAAAAATGCTATGTCACATCATAATTCACAATATGAATAGATGATACAATAATAAAAACACTGAAATATGATATAAGCAAACCTTCACACCCACATTCAGATCTTAACAGATTGTCTGAATCCTTGGGGGTTATTCCACTCTTGTGAAGTACTACGTACATCTACACAATGGCAGACGTACAGGGCAACCCTTGGATATCAATGTAAAGTGTACAGGTACTCAAAAAATCTCAAAAAATTAAAATATCGTGAAAAAGTTCCATATTTCTTGACATTCCTTTCAGAAAGTGAAATTCATATATTATATTGATTCATTACGCTGGTTCGACATGGTTTTTGTTTCCTTCAAAAAATTTTATGCACCAGAATGATTTTGTGATGCTGATCACAGAAACATTTTTGAAATCTTCCCAATGGGTAAGGTTTTCTAATAGTAGGGAAGCAATGTTAGAATCGGAGTGGTTTGCATAGTAATGGGTATTTCAGTTTACATGCCTGGCAGTAGTAGGTTAGAACTATTGTATTTTTTAAAAAATAACATATACTTTATACTAGAGTCTCATTTGAATCAAATTCTTCATGGAAATCTGTCTCATCATATGTACTTGGACACTTTCAGGCACGCCCAATCATGTCTTAAAGACATTGGTTCCTGGGCAGAAGAACGTTGCACATGAGCCACTGGTTGATCCAAAGAAAATATTTCTTCCACCTTTGCACATCAAACTTGGGCTAATGAAATACTCTGTTAAGGCAATGAATAAGCAAGGCAAAGCCTTTGCACACTTGCGACAGATATCAGTGATGCCAAGATGAAAGAGGGCATCTTTGTTGGTCCACAGATCCATGAAGTGATGAGGGACAGTCATTCTGATGACCTGCTGCAGGGTGTCGAACGTGTCGCATACTGTAGATAGCCTTCGAGAATGTCGTTTCTAACTTTCTGGGTAACTACAAGGCACCAGACTACGTCGAACAGGTTGAAAGTCTGCTCCAGGCATACAAATCAATGAACTGCAACATGTCACTGAAATTGCACTTTCTCCATTCTCACTTGGATTTCTTGCCAGCCAGCCTCGGTGCAGTCAGTGATGAACATGGAGAAAGGTTTCACCAAGAAATTGCAAACATGGAGAAACGTTAACAGGGAAAGTGGAGTCCGTCTACGCTGGGGGACCATTGTTGGACACTGATATGTGAAGCACCGGACAGTGACTACAAACGGAAATCTGCATCAAAACATTTCTAATCTTCTCTTGTGTTGCTTACGTTGCAATATCATAGCATAGGCCAATGCTACTGAACACATTATAATGTTAAATGCATAACTGCAGTTTTCTTTAAAACCCTACCTGATTCAAAAATTCCAAATTCATATTTGTGTTCAGCATATTAAAATCTATTGGTTTCACCCAAAATTATGGAAGAGACAAACAATTCCCTAAAATGTGTTGCCCAGTGTTACACATAGAGTGACAAGATGTTAAGCCTATATTTCTTGGAATTTCACGATATTCTAATTTTTTTGAGATGCACCTGTATATATATGCGCTCCAAGTCCTTATAAAACGCATAGCTTATGATGCTAAATTATCATGTTATCTCAAAAAATAGCTTTGTTATCTCGAGATAATGAGATAAATCACATTTGATGTGTGGACAAATGTAAATCTCATTATGGCAAAAGGTAGCGACACCAAAAAGAAGCACGGCTGTTATCGTCTTCCATACACAAGCAGATACTGGATAAAACCTATACTATAAAAAAACAAGAATATCTGCTCTTTCCCTGCAGCAGGTTCAGTGAAAATAATATAAAGTATATAACTATTTACATATCTATTTAAATTTTAAAACTGAGGCAAACTTAGGCTGAAAAAAAGCTGAGTACTGAATTATACAATACAAAAACAACATGGTCACAAATACAGATGTGTGTCCTGCAAACACACACCAATGGCCTTTATTGCCCTAAGAATTTACCAAAAGAGTGACACCATTGTGACAGCAGATGTATCATCAGCCTCAAGTATCATCTCTCAGTTAGGTACACAGTTATCGTTATCCACCCATTTTTCCACACCACTTATCCAGTTCAGGGATGTGGTGAACCTACAGTCTGTCTCAGGAGACCCAAAATGGCACAACATTAGAACATTACAGGTTATACACTGTGGGCAGTTTAGACACCAATGTGCTTAACAAGTCTTTTTACTCTAGAGTAAAGTAGAGTAGCTCAAGAAAATCCACCCAAACTCCATGGGGTGGGATTCAACCACCCTGCCTCACTACCAACATGTTTGGACACTGCTAAATGTAAAGAAAGCACTAACATCACTGCTAAAAACACTCATATCACACCACACAGATACTGGGACTTGACTGAGGCCCCAGTCATCTTTCAGGTCTTTTTCCAAAACAACTGACATTCTGGAAATTTGAGTGGCTGTAGGACAGTTTTTCTGCTGAATATTTTTGCAGTATAATTTGAACAGATTCATATAATGCCTATTCCAACAAACTTTAATGCATGCAGATTAAAAGAAAAGGAAACTATGTTAAAATCACTGATCTACTTTGTAATATTTTTAGAAAAGTAATGCTTCCTGTGGAACCGTGACAGACCTAAAGATATTTCTAGTACTCCAACAGTCTGTCTTGAGCATTAAAGAGTGAAAGGTTTCAAATTTGATTTACTTCTTTTATAGTATCACGTAACTTTGTTGCGGAGAAATTTATTTTTTCCTTGCCAGTCATACATATTTCATATCTATGTGTGGGTGCAGAGACCTTACTTGGTCGACACTCAACACAGAAGGAAAATGTGGATTAGTTTTGACATAGGTGAGATGGAAGTAGCTACTTCCCGCTGCACTCAGACCACACCAAAGACCCTCTCTAAAGCCTTTCATTGTGTATTTTTTCCATGAGCTCTCAGGGTTAGACAGAGCCATAGCACAGAGATTAATTTACATAAACCTTCTTGTGTGGTGCTCTTTGTACAGTGAGGCTTGTCACTGAATGAAATTTTAATTGCATAAACTTATTAACATATATAAAGTTATATATGGGTGTG
>JAODKF010000138.1:4407390-4436622 GCA_026779585.1 Mormyrus proboscirostris
TGTAATAACAAATAGGTTTTAATCTTTCAAACACACATGTGCATAAGCAGGGATCGTTACCAGGGATTATCAATAAAAATGTGTGATACTACACCGCACTATACACGCAAGACTTAAGACCAGGGAGTGACTAGTGTGATAGGTGGGGATTCACTATTTCTACATTGCCGTGGTGTCAGGCAAGGCGGTGTGAAACAGGCGGTGAGAATGCAGCGATTGGGGTATCAACTTACAGGTAGGAAATGATCCATTTCAGAATCTACACGAGGAATTTTAAAGGAAACATCATTAGGAAAAATCGGGACTTTTGCTTGAGCGTCGACTTGTGCACATTGAGGAGTTACAAGCCGACGACTTAGACCAGTTTTACTGTACTCTCTCTGAGTGGGCCTGCACAAGGTTCACCACCCATAAAATTCCCAGAATCCCACACACCTAGTGATGTCAAAGCTAATTAATAGTGAGAATGTGTAGCCTAGATTTTTATCTAGAATATAAACCTTATACAGCCTAGTTTCTGGGATAGGCTCCAGACCACCTTGACGCTGAATAGGACAAGATGACATAGAAAATGGATGGATGGATGAATGGATGGATAAACCTTATACTCTGCTGGATCAAAACTCTATATCAATTTACAAGTAAAGTCTACACAGAGTATACTGTAGGATTAGTGTCTATAAGTAGTAAGTACAAATATATATATAGCTTCTGAAACAGTATGGAAAATGGCATGGGATTTCTGTATAGTCTTCACCTTTCACAAAATGAAACAGCAATATAAATCACAGACAAAAGAGTGGACAGATGTGGCAAACTGAATACATTCCTGGCAAAATTCCTGGATGAGTGACCATCCAACTCAATCAACTCTCTAACTGTTGGACCGACACCAAACGTGTTTTAAGCCTGGAAACTCCACTGAAATAGCCATCCCTGCTTTTTTATAAAGCTCGCAGATCTTCTGGGTCAGGCTCTCACTCCTTTTCAATTTCCTGGGCTTGTGCGTGACATCACAAACAGTCAACCATCAGATTTATTTGGTATCCTTGATTATGTGGAATATCACAAACACCCTGCAAGACTGATTTATGCCTTTGACTTTGTCTCTCCAGCACATACAGTACTCTACAAATGTTCAGCTGGGATTACTGCTTGGTCCCAATCTCTTCTACTACTGATGTAAATGACACATCTTTCTTCCACTTGACTCATATTTCATCTCACCCATACCTTCACCTGGGCAAACATTTACCATCTAAACTCAGCACATCTAATGCAGAGATTCTCTTCTTCCTTTTCTGTACCTTCTCTCAGAGGATACTCATCATCATCCTACATACTGAGAATTCTGGGGAAAAATAACCCGTCAAACAACATTTGAAACCAGTTGACGAGGTCCAGAGTGGCATCTTAACAGTCTATGCCACTCGGGACCTCGTCAACTGGTTTATTGCATTTTTACGTAATCAAAGGAACATGTAAACTCCATCTATACTTTCAAACACTCACATTTAGCTTCTTTTGGGGAATGCAAATGTAAAATTTCAATAAACCTTGAAAAAGGTCATGGAATAACAAACTTTATACAGAAATAACAATATTATTGTAATGAAACAGTACTGAGCACGATGTTTTAATGATTAACAGTGAGGAATGATGGGAATGGAACGGTAAACTGAAAATTAGGGTCAGAACACTGGCAGTGTTCAGGAACCAGGGTAATGGAAATGGCAGGTCAGAAGGACAGAAAAGCGTGGCAGAGTTCAGAAACCACTGGCAGACAAACAGAAGTACAGCAAGTAAAAGGTTCAGTAAGGAGGAAGCTCAACACCTCATAAAAAAGCTGATTCAGAGAAGGTCCTTATGTCTCCCGTAGGTTAATCAAGGAATGAGAATTGAGAGTGTCCAGAATGCCGGCGCGGCGGAGCGTGCTTTGCTTGGATGCAGCTGCACTGTGTGGATTATTGACTTGAGACAGGAGTAACAGTTATAATATAATACCTTAACTATGACAATCTGAGAATAGATCCTTGATGGTTTTCTCTACCTTGCATATGGAAATACAGTCTTCCATTCAATTCATTCATTATACACCAATTTCAACATTATGGATGTAACATTTATACTCATAATGGCAAACAAAATGCCCCAGAGCATGGACAACAATGAGTCTATTTTTCATACCTTTTCATGTAAACTCTTGGGCGCGGCATAAAACAGACCTTTGCTTGGAACTTTCCTATACCAATGCATAGTGCAGGGGTAAGGCCCTGATCCTGGACTGCCGGTCCCAGCAGGTTTTCTATCCTACCTGGTCTCGGATGAATCACACCTGATCTCAGGCAGATAGTAACTCATCAGGTAGGATAGAAAACCTGCTGCATTCTGGCACTCCAGGTTCAGGGCTGCCCACCTATTGGATAGTAAGACTATATACTGCATAGACATGTACAATTTCTGTCAAAGCTCAGCTCTGCTAGCAGTTTTACAATATGAAATAACAGCCCAATGGCCCCCTTTTTTGTGTCTTTTTTTTTTGAAGGAAACAGTGTCTGACTTTTTTTTAATGCTTTGAAGCACACTTCAAACCTGAGGATTTTTTTTTATAAAGGGTAATTGGAAAGGCTTATGTGCTGCAAAACCAGTTTTAATCAAGTTACTAGAAAAGGAGTAATGTCAGTAATTATGTTTGAAAATACTGAGGGTGCCCCCTGTGGTGTACCTCCCACAAATGAACCTGAACATCAGATAAATAACAGCCAATCCGTGTACGCGAATGCTTCTTCTATACACCCCATTGGGTAAATGTCACAGTGATGCAACAGTGTCAGCAGCTGATAGTACTGCGGTAATTTCTCCAGAACCAGAGCAAAGGGGGAAAGAGCTCATGAAGCTGCTCTCCTAAATGGTGGACTTATGCACTGTTGCGATTCTTGTTCTTTTGAACAAGTCTTAGATTTTTCTCTGAATTCTGTCCCTGGCTGTAAGGTGGGGGTGGGGGGGGAGTCAGGTTGATTCCAAGGGCTCCGGAGTGACAGTGGCCCTAAAAAAATTGGAAAATAACTGGATTGGTCTAGACCGTGGGGCCCAATCTGATATGCTTTCATCGGGCTCAAAAATTTTTGGCAACGTCCCTGGTCCCTGATCATCTGGGTATATAATGAAACCCAAGTGAATTTAGGAAAGAATGAGAGCACTATACCTATCAACACTATATCTATCTCTCTTATTCTAGTGTTTTTCCACCACCAGCTCCGTTTCTGAAGACCCCCTAAATATAAAGTACTTTTAATTTGATTGCCCTGTGATAGACTGGAATTTCATCCAGGATGTGGCCAGTATTGCAGTGCACCTGGACTGTGTTAGTGGTTACTGACGAAGGGTGGAAGTATAATAAATTAACAGTCATTTTTGAAGCTGAGATGACAAATTAAAACTATACACAAAGGTGGCTTGTATGCTGACATTTCTGCAAATTAAGTCGCACACCTTAGGATACCTGGAAACACTGTGAAGAGATCACAATGGGGCGGGGGGGGGGGGGGGCAAGCAATTTGGCAGTTTGCCAGCAAGTCCATGATCACACATCCCTGCAAATTACAGGCAATCCAGAAAAGAGCCCAGCTCAAATAACACACCCTGCCACTTCGAGTTGTTCAAAAAGTAGCTGATAACTGAAAGTAACAGAAACAGGGATAGAGGCTGAACTGAGGCAGAAAAACATCAAAGGTAGCAGAGAGATAATGGTACGCTCCTCCATGAGCATACCCAGTTTGGGAGGCTTACATGCCAGGTGCTTCTCACATGCGGTTTCCTGATGCTGGAATGAGCTGCTGAACCACATTCGGCGCTCAGACTCCCTCAGGACCCATCTGTTCCAGGATCACCTCTACAAGCCTGATACCACTCTGTGCTCCCCGAACACACTTAATGTTCACTTCCTGCTGATTGAATAATTGTCTTATTAGAGTCTTGTTTTGTTTTGAAGATGTTGTCTTGCTCTCGCTTCAATACTGCTTACACTTGTAACTGGTCATTCATCGGAAGTTCAGTCTAGCTGCACTTAAGCCTAGTCGATTCCCTGACAGCACATATGTCTTTTACAAAAAAACCACCAAATGTCAAACTCCACTGCCTGCCTAAACCATGCATGATAATCTGGTTGCAGAGGTAACCATGCTAGGCAATTCTATGAGAAAGAGGAACTTCAAGAAAGAGGAACTTAATAGCATTATTGCTATTTAATGCAATAAAAAGGTGAATGCCTCAGAGAGAGGCTTAGCTGTAGAAGGCTAGCATGTAACATATAAATGTACATGCCATTTTATATCATGGAAAGAGGATTTTTGTGAACTTAATCTATCCACTATGCATTACACTGGAAATAGTATTCATAAAGCTTCATTAATTATTAATAGGAATTGAATTAAATCTTTGAACATTTGTATGTCTTAGCAAACTGGGGCCAAACAAAATGTATATGTAACACACAGGGAGATTATTTAAATAATGCATATATGTTTTGACAGTTTCATACAACTCCCAGGGAGAATGTTTTTATTATCTAAATTTGTATTATCAAGATTATTTGCATTTTCATGACATCAAGGAGTCCTGGGAAATGTAGGATTATAAACCAGACTGAGGAAGAAATCCCACTTGTAAATACGAAGAATATTTTTAAAAGATTAAAAGGCTGTTATTACAAGAGTATGTGTGTCAGGTGACACTAAAACCAACAAAACGAACAAATAAAATCTGCTCTCCATGTATCCTCTAGGGTGGAATGGTAGCTAAAACAAGCAGCTAAAAGATAAATGGATGGATACCCTTTTCAAAATAATTGGATATTTTTTCGTTTCCCCCGTTTCAAATGCATGTAAATCTCCTTCTGTTGATGAACTCCGGTGATGAACATGAATTCCCCTTCATGTTTTAAAACATGAACCGACAAGGTAAGAAAGTTTTGTGGTGTTTTGTACAAAAAGCTTCGCGTGTCCTTGGGGTTTACATCCATAGCAGCACTCAAACTTTAAAATATGTTCATGCTTGGATACTGGAAATTCCAAAATGGAATTTTGCCTTCTCCACCTTGGGGTGGGCAGGTTGGAAATTAATGTGGGGAGGAAAGAAAAAGAAAAAAAGCTACAGACTTTCAAATAGGAGGGGACGCAGGTACCAGCATGTTATTCACACCAAATTCTACCCCTCAGCTTCACCACGCCCATGCCATCGATTTCCTTACAACTTGCAGGCCGAGCCATGGAAAGTGACAGCACCTCGCAGCCAAAGCCACATTTACAATTCTTCCATTTCAACAGCATGTCAAATCAAACACCTGTAATGCTGCTCCCGATTCAGAAATATTTTCGTCAGACCAAGAGCTCAAATACATTAGCATTTGGAACTGGGATTCAAAGAGATGCTGGCAAAGGAAAAAAGTGCAACAGAGTACACACAGAAAGGCATTTTGATGTTTTCATTTTGATACTGTTCGCCAAAATACATAACAATAAAATGAGCTTCACATCAATCATCCCGCTCCAATAAATAATATAGCTGAAAATACAACAAGAAAAGCTTTATAAACTTGATAAAACACTTATTCTATCTCGTACAAAGGGCAGTTCATTCTTATGGACCAATATCATCATTATTAGGCCATGTTCTATGTAAAGTAATGTTCCTTTAATATGCTGACAGTAGTTTACTATATTCTACTTATTTCTAAACCCAAAGCACAATGAGTGACAGTTGTCCCTCATTATTTTTCTTTGGCTTAATAGTTATAGTGATGGTATCATGCAAATCCCAGACCTCTAATTGAGGGATTTAAAGGATCAGTCTGTGATGCCTTCCTTGCATACAAATACCAAAACACTGAAAGCACAGGCACCAGAGGGAAACAGCCTAAGGTAGGAGAAACCCAGCCAGCCACAGCAACCGCCAGCAAACACAGCGGAGATCCTGCGATAAGATTTTCGCAGCGAAAACCGAATCGACAGCGGAATCGACTTCCTGAAGGCATAACACATTTATCCCTAATTGTCACTCAGATGTGACAAGAGTAGTTCAATTTCAAACATGACAATAATTAGAACAGACACAATATTTCATCTCCTCCCCATTGGACATCACAGACCCATGAGATAATTAAAAGCTGCTCATCTATCAGTGTGTGTTTTTGCAGGAACGCAGTGGGTACTTACACAGTAAGCACCCATGTGGGGTCCCGGGTCCCGTCGTGATTGCCAGGACGTGGGTTCTTTTCTCCTCACACATCTTTATTTACATACTGTATGTATTTATTTGATAAATGGGTAAAGAAAACACCCTTATCACCCTCATG
Organism: Mormyrus proboscirostris; assembly: GCA_026779585.1. Classification (NCBI taxonomy): domain Eukaryota; kingdom Metazoa; phylum Chordata; class Actinopteri; order Osteoglossiformes; family Mormyridae; genus Mormyrus; species Mormyrus proboscirostris. The sequence goes on from JAODKF010000138.1 coordinate 4,413,743, forward strand.
AAAATGTCTCACTGGAGATGTATGCTACATGCTGCTCTGCATATGGATGTATAAAGTTGAGCACAAGCACTTACCTTTCCAGGCGACACTATTATTCCCAAGTGCTAGCTACAGACCAATTCTTCTCCTGGTATCGACCGTGAAAATCACTAAAATGATAGGACCTACCAAAATTAAAATTTGTTGCTGTACGGATACTAAGTCAATGGGGCTTGTGTTAGTGTCTAATGTTTATTTAGGCATCATCGATTAATTTTTTTTTAATCATTGTATTACAATATAAATACGTAATACATAATGTTAGGGGTACTGATTCGGTATACCAATTCTTTTTTTTTTTTTTTTTTTTTACCTTTTTACATTTGGTGGGTTGTGGCATTTATTTTGTGACAAACTATTAATGATGTTTTTATAACTTCAACATCCATATTCATACATTCATCTGTTCCTCCCTTCATCCATCTTAGACCAGTTTATTAACTACAGGATATGGGAAATATAAATAATGTACCTGTACAAGTTCAAAAAAATGTTATGCATTTTGCATTTGACTCATGAAACTGAGTATTGCATTTGATAAGTACTTTGTAGCAAAGTTATGGGATGGGGACGTACAAATCTTACCAAATAGTTCCTCTTTTTAATGGTTTTTGGTGGAGGTCCAATTGTATTGCTTATATTTTCAAAAAGTAAAATTTCATTATTACAATTAATTTTTTAACACAAGAAAAGGTGGTTGTAGTATTGACCTCAAAATAACAGTAAATAAGGAAACAAGATCGCAGGGGATCAAAAACGAGAGGATTGATGCATGGAAAGGCACAAGCAACACCAAGGATCAACATCAATGACTTGTCTGGAGAACACAGGACTGAGAAGCACGTATATATGAGACTAATGAGGTAGCTAAGTAGAGGCAGCTGGGAGTAATTAGGAATGAGCGATAAGACAAACAAATAACAGGTGTGGCTTGTTAGGGTCACGCTAGGGAGGAGACAGGAGGTTCAGGTGTATGTGTCGGGCAGGACATGACAGTACCCCACCCCCCCCAAAGCGTGCCCTCTGGGCAGGAAGGACTAACAGGGGAGGGGGAAAAAGGGACCAAACTACAGGGTGGACCCATGGGGCTGGGGACAGACAGGGCACAACAGGACCCCCAGGACACAAAGAATAAACACCATAAAAAGACCGGAGGGACAGAGACCCTGGGCAAGATAGGACAGGACAGAATCCATCACATCAGGGAACACCAGGTGGATAATAAATTAGGACACAGGACAAGACACATAACGTGACTAAGGACACAGAAGTGATCTATGCAGAAAAGGACAGAAACACAGGAGAAGGTCACAGGCGACACAAGTCAAGGTAAACTAAAGGCAGGGCAGAGCAATGAGACAGGGAATGAAGCATGATGAACTGAAATGGGGAATGTCTGGGAAGTATCCTAGATCCTGGAGGGCAGGGTGGTAAACGTGGGTCGTGGGTCTTCTGGGGTCCATTCCTCAGCGCAGTGGGACCTGTAGGGACTGCAGGATGGAAGGGCCTCAGAGAGCCAGTAGAACTGCGTGGCATAGAGGGAACTGCAGGAAGAAGACACTGTGGGTTCTTTTGTTGGGGCTCAGCAGGAGGGTCACCCAAGTGGGCAATGTCGGATGAAGAGAGGTCCAGACGGCTCGCACAGGTGATGTGCCCCTCTCTCCCACTCCTCCCTTAGACCCCAGCTAATATTGGTTGCCACCCTTGGAAATGGGACCAGAGTGGCCCAAGCCTCAGGTGGAAGTAGGGCCCATGAAGAAAGACTAATGGCAAGGCCCAAGTCTTCTGGAGTGGTATCCTCTGGATCTTTCCCCTCTAGGCTGACGGTGACCAGCAAAGGATGAGAAGATCAGCTAGGGCGAGCCAGGAGAAGAGGTGGGTGCCGCGGTGATGACAGGAGATGAGATGGGTGCTGGTGGGACATCAGAAGACAAGGCTGGAGCCAGCAGGACATCAACAAGGCAAGGCCACGACACCTGATTGTGAGAAGCATGCAGCCGGGACACCTGGAGGCAAGCGGGTACGGCTGGGTCACCTGGAGGTGAGCAAGGTGCAGCCAGGACACTGCAATAAGGTTCAGATGGCATAGCTGCTGTGGGGCCAGGTGCGTATGATGTGGCCCTTCTTGAGCTGAGAGCCTGTGACTCAGTTGGTGCTTCCTTCTCTGGCCTAAGTGCCTGGAGCAAGGGTGGTGTGGCCCATTCTGGGCCAGGAGCCTGAAGCACAGGCAGAGCAGTCCTCTCTGGGACGGGAAACTGACTCATAGCCTCTGGAGACACGGCAGAAGTGAAGACAGATTCTGAAGGCCCGGCAGAGGAGAAGATGACCCCTGCTGCGTTAGTTCTGGAGGCTCCAGACGAGCAGGGGCCTCTCCCAGTTCAGACTCTAGGGGCTCAGGAGAAGCAGAAGCAGCCCCTCCTCGACCAGACAATGGTGGCTTCACCTGGGCCGGGCAATGGAAGTGCAGTGGAAACCTCTCCTGGGTCAGGTGCTGGAGACACGGTGGCATCCTCTTATGTCCAGGACTCTGGAGGCACTGTGCCCGGCGGGGCGCTAGCCTTGGACACTGCTAACTTCTTCCATTTCTTCCACCTGCGATGGGAAACAGCAGGAGGGGCAATGACGAGTTCCGAGGAGCCGGTGTATGGATCTGCACCGCGGGGGTTGCACCTCCACATCAGGTGTTAGTTCAGGAGGATGAAGTAGTCCTTGGCTAGCAGGCAGGGTGGCTCTGGCAGATTTCACAGCTCTGGTGTCCTTGCTGGTCTTTGGATCCAGGGAACATGGGGAATCCATTCCATGGGGTGTAGGGAAGCCTGGAAGCCAGGGCTGACAGTACATCAGTGAGGTTTCTTCAGAAGTCCAGTCATACTGTCCCGTAACGAGAGACGAAGTACTGAAGGGCAGTCATTTTTGTGCAACAAAATGGGGTTGATTACACTTAAAAGAACAGTAATAAACAAGATGATGAATGATCAAAAAACAGTAGGAGCAGAGCAAGGCACCACAAGAATTTGATGTCAATGACTGGACTGGGGAACATTCATTCATTTTCCAACCTGCTTTATCCTATTGGGTTGCAGGGGGTGCAGAGCCTATCCCGGAAGCAATGGGCACGAGGCAGGGAACAACCTTCAACAGGGGACCAGCCCATCGCAGGGCACACTCACACACTGTTACCATTCACTCACACATGCACACCTACGTGCATTAACTCCAATTAGCCTCAGCATGTCTTTGGACTGTGGAGGGGAAACCGGAGTACCCGGAGGAAACCCCACGACGACACAGGGAGAACATGCAAACTCCACACACATGTAACCCAGGTGGAGACTCAAACCCGGGTCCCAGAGGCGTGAGGCAACAGTGCTAACCACTGCACCACCATGTGGACTGGGGAACATCAATTGGCAAATATGTATATATCAGACTAACGAGGGAACTAACGAGAGGAAACTGGCAGTGGTTAACATGAGGGTTAAGAACGAGAGGTAAGACAAATGAGTAACAGGCGTGGCTGTTAGAGTCACTCTACGGGAAGAGACAGGAGGGCCAGGTGAACTTGGTGGGCAGGATGTAACAGAAATACTTTGTACAGAACAGGGATAATTTCATTTTTGCTATCTTCATGTTTTCTAGTAAGACATTTATGGAAGAAATGATCAGAAATATGAAAAGATGCTGTCTTGGTAACTAATGGTTACTTCCACATACATCCATAGTTGACAAAGGTGATAAAGTGAAGTTGTTCTTTATGTACATGTTTATTTATTATTGTGTAGAAAGATCCATTGTATTATCATTCTCTGTTGTTGAATTAATGCCATTACAGATAAATCTCACTTTTCTATGAAGGTAAAAGTCAATGAGAAGGAAAATTTCCTGCCCATAGCTGTGTGCATCTATTGATTCTTAAAGGAAAGTTTTAAATGAATGACATATAGAAGAGACAGTTGCATAGATGTGTCTAGTGATAGCCACCTCTGGAGATTAGTGGGAATTTTCCTAGCTAAGCATTTGCTGTAGAGCACTGTTTCTTAACCTGGTCCTTGGGGGAGCCCTAGGGTCCGTGGTTTTGCTCCCTTGCATGAAAATGTGGACTGTCAGGCAGGGAGCTGGGAGGAAGCAAAAATGTGGACTGTCTGGCAAGGAGATGAGAGGGAGCAAAAACGTGGACTGTCTGGCAGGACTCTAGAAAAGAACAAAAATGTGGACTGTCTGGTAAGGAGCTGGGAGGAAGCAAAAATGTGGACCATCAGGAAATTCCCAAGAACCAAGTTAAGAAACACTACTGTAGAGTATGCTTGAGGAAGCAGCATTGTTGGGCCATGCTCAGTTCAATTTAACAAGGATTATTGTTTGCTAATATCATCCTTCATTATCTTGGAGGATTCACAGACCTTCAAACAACGGCTGCCAGGAGGATGAACTCGCACATGATGGAAACAGCTTTCATCACAATGTGAATTTGTGGTCTGGGAAGACGTTTTTAAATAATTTTACCCAAGTGGGTGAAAAAAAGACCAGTGCATTTTTTATACTGAGGTGCCAGGATATAATGTTCAGCGTATTCACAAACAGTTTAACCATGCCTTGAGTGTTCACAAACATACTCAGATTTCACTAATTTGAAGATCTCTACACATTATACAACAATGGAAGAAGAAAAATTGATGTATTACCAGATCCTAATATCAGAGAAAACTACTCATGTGGGAGAGATTAACAAGTGTAATATGCTAAGAGAGTTCTGTTTTATTTCACCAAGCTATGTATTTAATTCTACCTATGCTATTTTAAAAATCTAGTCAAGTACATAGAAAAATTAAGCTAAAATTCAATTTCACACTAAGCCAAATGCTAACTACAGAGTTATAGCATTTTGAAGAATAAAATTGGCAGATAGCCACACAATTGTCTGGGCCACATATGCAATACATAGCAATGCACGAACAGGAAGAAGCCATGTGTTTGATGGTGGAAGTCACATATTTGGGGAATTCTGGGTAAAGGGACTGCTGCTGACATGGCAGCTAACAAAGAAGAGGTGAGCTTGACTGTCTACAAGTTGGGAAAGAACAGGACTGTGGAGTTGGCCTATATATTCTCTGGTTTACTGTATCAGGTATAGCCAAACGCAGCAGGTTATGCATAAATGATCAAAAGAAAAATGCTTACAGCATCACTTAAATACACCAGTGCACACACAGTTACACAAAATCACTAAAACACTGAATAAGGGCAAATTACTGCCTGGAAACAGTGAAATATTACTTTCCATTTCCAGTTTATAATAAAGAATAAAATATATCTGGTGAACATCCATAATATCCAAATGAAGATTATTCACAGGCCTATAATAAAATGCACGCTTATTGGTTTAAATCTTAATTAACAAGCATTGTACTCATAATGCAGAAATGAACTCTTTGTTTTCAAATGCTTTTGTCACCAAAGGAGAACTCTTTTAGTGTAAAATTCTGCTTTTGAAAGCCTGCTCTTTTAAATTCTGTTAAATGGCATGATTAAAATGATTTATTGTGTGTCCTTAAAAGAGAATGACATGACATTAAGCCTGGCATAAAGCATGGGTGAGATAAGTAAGAGAAAAAAGAATTATATCCTTTTCACAGTTCTTGCTAGTGTAATAAGTGACTGCATGGTCAAAGGTTTGGAACAGCAGGAAGCTTAGTGAACTGATCAGTGCCATCTCAGGGTAAACAGGGAAGAAGGCCTCACAGCCAACTTATGAATCCGATCTTATGAAATCACACGATTTATACATAATTTTAGTATAAACCAGAAAAACTGCCACGAGGCCTCAGTAACAAGAATTAATGCTTTAATGGCTGCCATGAGGAAAGTTGTGTGTCTTGGGAAATATTCATTCATTCATTCACTCATTCATCCATTCATTCATTCGCTTGTTTCATTGTTCTGCTTGAGCCACTAAAAGTGTGCTAAGCACATTGAATGGGTTATAAACCTGTCTGTTTAACACTCCCAGTCTGTCTTGTGCTTTGGCAGGGAACATATTAAAATAGGTATCTTCAAGTTCATCATAGAATAAGATATGAAATATGGTTTAGTCCAAATGGTAGGGGGGTGGCTTCTACATTGTGTCAGGAAAAGGTGAAGATCACGCTGCTACATTTTTTGTTTATAGTTTGGATTTCAATAAGCCATAAGGGTGTTTTCAGGTAAAGTTATTATAAAAGGAGTAATAAAAGGTAAATTGTGTAATTTGGGCAAGCTAACTTTCAATATTTGATATTGGGAGGACTACTTGGCATATGTACAGTATAGTATTGGCCAAGACAGTTAACTATAACCCAAGTCATCTGAGGAAGTTCTGTCCATTGCAAGAAAGAATTAGTCTGCAATTATAATGTTGCTTCTATGGTACAAAACAGCATGAAACATTTAGTTAGACTCGTTTCCATTTCTTACAGCAATGCTACATATTACTGATAAATAAATTTCATACACCATAGAGCAGCGTCATACACATATTCGTCTCAGAAATGACGAAATCTGTTGACCTCAAGTTTAATGGTACTCCGTAAAAAGTCCTTTGGTTAAACATCACACTATGATAAATGTGGGTGAATTTACGCAGGGAAACACTGAGGCATCTCTTTTTAAGTTTCACGTCGAAGTGTTCTAGAAAGAAATCGCAAAAAATCACGGAGCTGTTCTTAGTGGTGGTGCTGAAGCGCCGCTTTGTAGGTGCGTCTACCCCAAGCGGCATCGATCGCTACCCTGGAAATCAATTTTTATCTCTCTCATCGCAAACATAGCTGCTGGCCAAAAAAAAAAATCGACCAACAGATAAAAGAGAATGTATTCACATATTACACAGAAGGAAACGTGCATTTTAATAGCGTGTATTACTATTTCTCTGCTTTTCAGAGTGAACGACGTTTGCAGCACAACTGCAACTCAGAAGCGTCGCTCGGCAATTTCACATATGCATGTTACAACTTTTGCAATGTTTGCAATTTAAAAAATTCAGAAGAAGCGGGTAATTTATACAATTTGTGTAGCTTGTTTCTCTATTTCGTGTCTAACATTGACACTGTTGGTATTTCTGAGCAAACACCAATGCATGTGCAGGTATTTACATAAATCCTTACCTGAAAGAGCCGCAAAATGTTTGCGACCATGATGGATACCGAACTCGCCGACGCTCCTATGACCCCGACAACTTTCTCGGGCTTGACAAAAACAGGAGGCTCCCCGTTCGTGCATCGTACATCCGAAGTATCTTTTTGTATAAGAGCCTGTACGAACGTAAGGGACTGTTCCAAAGCATAAGTGTCCCTGGAACAGGTATCTAACACACGAGCACCTAAGGTGATATTCGGCAAAAGGTCGTCGTCGCTGTTTATCTGGTCCAAAGCGTACATCATAGCCTCCAGCCTGTGGATCCCGTTCTCCTTTTTGATATCTCCGCAAGGCATCCCAGGAAGACCCCGAGCATGTACCGGGAAAAGGCCGCCCAGAGTCAGATCGCCTTCAATTCTTATAGAATGGGGCGCATAGATTTCCTGCGACAATGCCAACTCCAGAAATGGTTTCATCACCCAAAACACTTTCCATATAAAGTGGGACTTCAATCCGGCGTGAGGGGTGCTTTTGGCCATAGCTCTTCTTCCTGCCACGTACTTCGATTCAGATGAAAAACAGACACAAGGCACTTTTAATTTTTTAAAAATCGATGAGGTCGGAAGTAAAAAAAAATTAAGCCCATTTCATTTTTTTCTTTTAAAACTGAACTTAACAGGTGGGGAAGCAAAAATACGATAACAAAAAACAGAGTAAGAACACAAAATAATACGATGGAATAAGGCGCTATTCACCCAAACAGCGCACACGTCTTGCCAACATCGCAATAGGATCGGCGTCGCTTGTTGCTCGGGGGGACATTATATATTACAAGAGAAACCCACTGATAGGGTGAAAAACCTATATTAGTAACTCAACAAATTGTTGAAGAATGCATGTTAATATGAGCCACAAAATCTGTAATCGGGTACGTGTAACATTATTCCAATCACAAATCGGAGTCGGTCGGAGTCCCACGCTGAACGGATAACGTTGTGCCACGGTCCATAACTACAAAGCAAATTATGTTGTAAACTGGTAACCAAACAAGCCGGCAGCAATGAACACGTACCTATGCTTAAAAAGTTCGAGACAAAAAGTATGTATATCACATGCACATTTAAAACATTGCAAAACGATGCATGCGGAAGAAGCGCTTCTTTTTAGATCCAGCAGGACTGCGTGGTATCCATTCCGCTCAGATGAACTCCATATCGGTTAAGGTATGTGCAGCCTTAGGAAGGAAATCGGTATTTGACGCCTCGCATCACAAAAAAAAAATACCAAAAAAATACTGCCGACAAAGCAAGGTGTCTTCCCCTGAGTCAATGGAGGGGATGACGCCTCCTCTCACTCCCCCCGGAATCAAACATTCATTTGTTAAATGACTCAGTGTTGAGGTCTTACTACTCGCGATCAGTCTTCAGTTCCACAGGTTTCCGTGGGGGGAAAAAATACAGAAGCTACGTCATTATCAAAACTATGAGTATAATCCCCAAAGTAGTAGTGTAGCAACAGCACGTGCCCAGCTTCCCGAATTGTGCAATTAAAACGCCATTAACTTTGAAGTATTTGGTATGTTATCCGCAGGGCTGTCTTTCTGATTCAATTATGTTATGGAGAAATCATGTCAGCATATTTCATTTTATGTGCTGAATTATGCATCGGGGTGAATGTCCAAAAAACTAGATTCCATTGGTCCATTGCTTTTTTCTTCAGTATCCGGAATTCAATTTTGCGTGTCGTGCAACACAAAAGAGGGAAAAAACGCTTTGACAGTCGCGTACCCAGCTGTTTTTTTCCCAATGTGAGCTAGGGCTCTCTCTCTCTCTCTCTCTCTCTCTCTGCCGCACGCACTCCGTTTCTCTCTCGCTTTCTTTTTCGACGCGTACTGGCACACCTCCAATCCGTCACTCCAATTAATAAAGTATATCTCATTATTATAAAATATACTGACTTTGATACATTATACTCCAGCGATTTTCATCTTTAAATCTGGAAATAATCGGAGCGGAAAGACTGAATAAATATATAATTTAAATATGATGAAAGGGTAAAAGACTATTCAGAGTCAATGAGAGGTTATGGGAACAGGTGAAAATACTTAACTACAGAAAGTCGAAATTAACTGTCTTTTTAAAATACAGGCCTTTTTTCAACGCTTAAACATAACTGTCGTTATTAAATACGGACGTTAGAATGTTCTTTTGAAGTCCATGTATTTGAATTAAATGTTATTAACAAATAAATTCATATTTATCAATGATACACAGGTGACAGGTGAAGAATGTTTGAATACCACACTCAAGCAAGTTCCTTGGAGGCAACACTGTCTTAAGAAAAAAAATAGTCTCCATTTGATAAAAATATTATTTGGTAAAGAGTGTGACATGGTGGCTCTGTGGGTAGAATTGTTGCCTCACACCATCAGGTTGGTGTCACCCTGCTGCTCTGAGCTGGAAGAACTTGAATGATCTCCCTGTGTTGCGTGGCTTTTCTCCCGTCGTCCACAGACATGCAGTTAGGCTAATTGGTGTCTCTGCATTTGCCATGCTGAGAGACTGAATGTGTGTATGTGTCCTGCAACGGCCTGGCATCCCATCCGTGTTGTATCCCCTAAGCTACCTGGGATACGCTCCAGCTGCCCCCAGTAACCCTGACCAGGGTAAACAGTAGGAGGTTGGATTTGCAAAGATTAAAGGAGAGACTTGAGTCATTTTTGGAAAGGCTATTGCTAAATAGATATGAGAGATGTGTATATCTGTCTCAGCACACAGTTTGAAAAGGAAACGTTTCCTCACCTGCACAGTATTCCTATATATAATGTAGCTTTTTTCTTAAAGCTACAAATAGCCAGAGCAAATATACATGACAAATTACATAAAGTGCTAACGTTATTTAAAGGACAGGGCTTTACATCTAGGAGGGGTGAGATTATAGGAAATGCAAAGTATAAACAACAAGTGGAAAGCATACAAAAACAGGGAGGCAGTGTGTGGCCAGAGACCCCCTGAGAGAAAATGCAGGTGATTAATACGGTGGCTACTGTTTGCAGATGAAAGGCCCTTGTCACCTGACTTTCCCCATCTTAAATGATCCATGCCCACCCACCCCCCTCCCCACAAACAGAATTAGGGATGTTGCAGGTAGTAAAGAAAGCACATTATCCAGATATTGATGTTTGTGGCATCCAAAATCACTAACTCTGATATATGAGGTGTATTAGTGTTAAGGTCATTTGCTTTGTCATTCTTATGTTCGCTCATTCAGGTTAATATAAACTGTTCAAGCACATTGATGCCGTTGTTATATTAGCAGGCATGTGTTTTAGTGTCAAACTGACATAGACCTCTTACTCGGTTTGTAAGTGGACAAATGTGTTCAGTCACTAACATGAGATCTAAGAGCCAAGCAGTTGAAATCGACAGCACTCTTATGAATTATGATGGACACCTCGTCACTTATGAACACAATAAATTGCATTGAAAAGTGTTTTTTTTTGTTGTTGTTATTGTTGTTGTTGTTGCCAAAGTACAAATTCAAGGGCTTTACAGTTTAATGCGAATGGAATGGAAGCAATTGCTTTACTAAAAGAGACAGAAGACATTCATCACTTTGGTCTCCCCTAAACAGGCTTCTACCCTTGACAGGAATCAGCAGGTAACTAATTTCTGTCCTGCTGGTCAGGAGTAGGAAATGCGCTGTTCTATCGCTGACTGTGTGTGACAGTATTCCACTCTAACTGAGTTTTCCCAACAAGGTTATCACTTGCAATACGGCCACAGAAAGTGAAATGTGCAACCCCACAATTTTACACAACCCATGGTTTGGCCTGAACCTGATCAAATATTATATTGATGGGAGCCTTATTTTTGACAGGACCATCAATGTTGTGATTATGTGTTTCTCAACATGTTGCCTTCCTCTAGGGAATTAATTTTGATGTAAAAACCACGCCATGGAGGCAGTTGGCCATTTGGTCACGTAAAGGCATGAACATATTAATGGTAGGTTCCTGCCTCATGTCCCTGTCATCCTCTTGAACCAAGCATTTAACCTACACCACCCCAATTAAAATATTTAGTTGTTCAGAAGGGCAAAGGTAAAATCGGTTAAATAACTGAATACAGCTTACAGTTCCTGATAAATAACCTCACCCGCAGTATTGAGTATACAGCACAGCAACTCGAAATATCCATGCAGAAACAGTAGGCAGTTTTCTCATTGTTTGAGGTGGGACATGTCGATTTGGAGCTCTGAAAGGAATTTTAAAAAACAAAATCCCAGCCAAAAATGTAGGTGGATACGCACTAAGATTGAGGAAAACATCATAACGTACGTCACAGTCTGAATCACAGCCAGCACCTGAGTGGGAATAGTTTTGCCAAACCTACCATAAAGATGCTGACCAAAGCAGTACAAGTGATTTTATATTACTTTCCCCTTCATTTCCATACAAGTTCACATTCTGTCACCCTTTGTAAAGCTATTTTCTAATGGTTTCTCCAGCACAGGAAGGGTACGCAGCATGAATGTATGGATGCTGAGACTGTCTGGATGGTTTTTTTTTTTTTTTTGTTTTCAGGCTTCACTGAGGTTGGAAGTTAGATGACCTAATTTTCAGCGAGAAGCTTAAATTGTGACCCAGTCCCTGTCTGAAATGGATAAATAGTAAATGCGATGAAACATGCTTAAATCATCACACTATTTCATTTGCGTTTAACCTAAAACATTAAGCGTTTGCATTAAAAAATAGCAACCTCAGAACAGTATTCCCATTATACTGGCACTGGGATGCAATTACCAATTCCATAACATATACCAGTGGCATAGTATGTTATTGGTAATGGGGACAGATCATATATTTCAGCAATGTGAATGACTAGACGGCATCCCATTTGCCTATGCCACATGACCCTTGTTTTCACTGACTGTTTATATGAGCTTGTGTCTGTTTTCCTTCCTGAGTCATGCCAGACCTCAGCTGTCTGCTCCTGAGAACATACCTCTGTTACCCAGCAGCCCCAAAAAGCCAGCATCTCTTCTGTTGTTAAGAGACTTTAGCAACAATAAAGCTTTTTGTTTATGCCCTGCTTCATATACTGGCATATATTTGAGCTAAGCAAATTTTGCCACAGACTATATGTACTATTAAATATTCCATAATAATACACCATTGGTATGCTATGTTATTGGTACGCTAATACCACTTCCACAATGGTACAGCAGTGGTATAATATGTAAATAAAATACTAAGACAGGTTCCATAATAATGCACCATAACACATGGTAACTTCAGGTACTGTTCACCTGGGAAAATGTCCGAAAATCCTTGACTTGAAAAGGTTCTGCTGTGTCAAAACATATCAAGAACACTATTAATTTCCAAACTGAAATGCAAAGATCGTAAAAGCTAGTCACAGCTACTCTCTTGTACATGAACTTGTAATTTAAACTCACTTAACTAAGCCAAAATCCATTTCAGTCACCCTTAAACATCTTACGTCATCAGAAAGGTTTACTTTGTGTAGGTAGCTATAGAGATAGCATTATTAATTTGATTATATAAAACAACTCCAATCTCACTGTCCCCAGTGGAAAATTTCTAAAGCGATAAAAAAAGACTCTGAACTAGCCTGAAGCTAAATTTCAACTAGAAGCAGCTTGACACTTGTTAGTATCTCTCTCTTCTCTATAAGTGAACATCAATAGCTTATACTCCACATTACTGAATGCTAAAGAGCTACATTTTGTGCCAGTCATACAGGTAAATAAACGTGCTGGCCAGACAGCTGCTGTAAGCCACTATAACACATTCCAGATTTTAATGAGGTCATTTGCAGGAGTGCTACGTTTAGATATTGGAATGGTTCAGCCCCGGGGCGATGTCATAATTCATTGAGGTCTTTGTTACCGGTCCTTGAGGGACACATTTGAAGGGGTTGCATTCTGCCTGAATTCATAAACAGGGGACTGAGCAAAATAAATTAGATTATTGATAATCATAATCAATGCCTGCAAGATTTGTGGTCTCTGACGTGGATTGGACAAATAGAAGAATTATGCTAAATTCAGAATAATCTCATGGTATAAGCACCAGACATGCCATTCATTCTGTCTTTCTGTACTAACAAGTGATGTACAATACAATGCTATCACATATTTTAAGAAGGAAAACGCAGTTCTTCTGTGACTCACCCTTAGATTTTTGTGTATCTACCACAAACCCAAGCTAAGAAGTCTTTTTCCATGAACATTCTTGGTGCAGCTTTTCCAGTATACATGACAGCTTTGTTTTCCCCCAAAAAAACTGTGAGATAGAGTATGCCTTAATGATAAACGCTACCTGTGTGGTACGGTGGCTAAGGGGTTAACACAGTAGTCACTCCACCTCCATGGTTGGGGATTCAGATCTTCTGCATGTTTGTGTGTCTGTATGCATGTGTGTGTGTGTGTGTGTGTGGGGGGGGGGTCATGTGTATAGTATATTGTCGGGACCAAATATCCCCACGATGTGATAAAATCTATTATTTTTACATTGTGGGGACCATTTTAATAGTTCCCAAAAGGGGTAACACAATTTTATAAACATCTGTGACTGCAATACAAAAAAACTTTAAAAATGCCAAAAGACTTTTGCTTGGTTACTTACGGTTAAAGTTAGGGCTGGTTAGTGGTTAATATTGTCATTGTTGGGATTAGAATTTTTCTCATAGAAATGAATGGATGGTCCCCACAAAAGTATAATTACAAACCTGTGTGTGTGTGTTTGTGTGTGTGTCTGTGTGTATGTGCGTGCATGTGTGTGTGTGTGTGTGTGTGTGTGTTTGTGTGTGGGTTTGCATAGATCACATTTGAGGACGAAATTGTCCCCAAAGTGTAGTAAAACCTGAAATTTCCCTACTTTTGGGGACATCGTTTGACGTCTCCATTTGGATACACTCAGTTTTATAAAAAATCTGTGAATGCAATTAAAAAAGTAAAAATGCCAAAAGTCTTTCATTTGGGTTAGTTACTTATAGTTAAGGTTAGGGCTGGGTAGAGGTTAAGGGTGTCATGATTGGGATTAGGGTTTTTCCCATAGAAATTAATGGACGGTCCCCATTTAGATAGGAAGACCAAGTTGTGTATGTGTGTGTGTGTGTCTGTGTGTGTGTGGAGTTTGTCATGACCCTGTCCTGGATAAGGTGTAGGTAATATGGATAAATATGCATAGATAAATAATATAATAATAATAGTATAATATATAAATAATAATGAATACAAATCTAGACTTATAGTGTTTAAAAAGGAAATCATCTATAAATAATACCTAACAAAAATAACCTATTCAAAACAGTGTTTTCCCCTTAAGCACTGTTTGTCAGACAACCAAATTTCATAGTAGCTGGTTTCCATCAGTAGTGAGGTTATTAGATTTTAAAAAATTACATTGCTGCTACCATAAGTCTTACAGGTAGTAATAGGCCATAGGAAACAGCAGCAGTATTCTTTATTTAGTGTTCCTGTACAATAGTGTGCTGAAGAAATTAGGTAAATTTAACATGAAACATATAATAGATGTACTAAAAAACAGCTCACCAAAGACTCTTAAAAATAATGAAAATAAATGTACAGTAGTCTTCATTATCTGGACTGGAACTTCCCATCTGACAGTGCATCCTGGTTAGCTTCATGCAGATGGATCTGCTGGCCGGCTGTGGGCAAGTGGAGGAGTTTCAGTAAATTAATATTAGCCAATTCCTCATTAACCAGGCAGCAACATGCCTTTAACTCTTTACTCATTGGTACCAGCTGTTCAGCAACCTGTTCCCTTCAGAGCAATTGAATGCATTTATTTATTCTGAAAAGAAAATTGAGCCATACCAGTCCTGGCTTGGACAACTGCAATCCAATAATATTGGATAAACCTTATTTCACTCTTGACAGCTGTCTGTGATTAATGTTGGGGGAAATGAATAAATTTCCATGTGATTCCATTAGGAAAATATCCCACCCTATACAGTAAATGATATAAATACAATTAGTTTGCATCTACTGTGGGTGCTTTTAAACTTAAGCTAAACAGCTATTGGCAGTAGTAGAATGAGGTGTCGGACAATGGAAAAAATGCAGTGTAGCGTAACTGTATGGTCCCACAACTGGCAGGAGCCGTTACTGTCGTACTCCTCCGCAGTTAGCCGAAGCCAGCTCCCTAATGAGAAGGCGGACACCTATCTGAGACAGTGTGGAGAGGCTAAGGAGGCGGAATGAAGTGCACAATTCTTCACTGAAGATCAATGTTTGAATTCACTCATTAGCATTGTTAAAATGTTGATTTTACTCAGTGTTGTTGCAGCAGTAGTCTAGCAGGTTTTTCGCACTTGTCAGTCTCTGGTGACTTTTTAATCTTAAGTACCCTTCAAAAATTGTCTCTATATTTTATTTTGACCCACATTGTGTTTAAAAAAATAGACTATATAAATATTGTACCTCTACAAACCTCTTAGCAAAAAAATATTAAAGATTATTATAAAAGCTTTTAACAATGTCTTATTTCAGAGAGTCTAATAAATTAATAATAAATAGCTAATAGTAAATAAGAAGCTAATAATAAATCAATGAATTAATGAACAAATGAATATTCTATCTCCTCACATGCTGTCAAAGTACAATACAGCTTCAGACAATCTCTCCCTAAGTAAGCCTAATCTCTAGAACATTCTGACACCATATACACATTTCTGGTTCTGAATTATTAAAACACCATTCCTGTTTTACATGTTCCTCCCTTGAGAGCCGCTCTCACATTGTAGAGTGCCATGTTTTTCATGGGTGGTTTCAACTCATCCCTTCTGCCATTGACTCGTAACTTCATCCTGTGTCACATTTCAAACTATTGAAGTGATCCTCCTTCATTCCATCCATCGGTATTCCAGAACCAGATTTCCAGTGCCCAGTTATGGAAAGCTAGCATGACCCAGGAAGCGTAGGGCACCTGGAAGTTTACACCCTGGACGGGATTCCAGTTCAACACAGGGCACACAGTAAGGGCATTTTTATGGGCACCTTTCCACAAACCACATTTTTGGACTATGGGAGGAAATTAGTACTTGGAGACAACCCACAAAGACCAGTAATTGAATTGACAATCCCAATGGCATGAGGCCATAGCACACTGTGCCACCATGTGAAAGCAAGGTTGTATAATGGAATTTTCTCTGTAGGCTATAAGACACGAGCAATGCCACATATGAAATCTGTGATTTCCATCTCAGTCCATTCACAGAGGTCATAGCTGAAGCTACACTAGTGGCCAAAATTGTGGAAATGCAGAACCTTATTCCAGTTACTTATTTCATTGTAGTGTGTATGATATTTGTAAACATTTTTTTGATTGTTTCTAAACATTACTGGCCATTGTGAAGATGTTTTTAATGCTAGGTGTTTCCACAATTTTGGCCACCAGTGCATTTATGGAGGGTTCCTAGTTAACATTCGTTTTATTGCAAGGCTATACAAATAATAATGATGAGGTTTGGCAACATTTGTAGCCTTGGCCAAGTTAGCAGCATGAATGTACTGTGGAAAGACACAGAGGGATATTATTATTATTTAAAACATAGCCTTGAAAAGAGGTCTTTGGCTTCCAAATGAGTAAGGAGAAAAAAAAAATAGCTAGGAATAAATGCTACACGCCGAAGAGACGTTAACTGCACAAATGATGTGAGGCCCAGTCACGTTGTGTGATCCTGAAACTGATTCCCTACTTTGTGTTTCTTAATATAAGACTGCATTGTATGTTAAAGACAGATCTGTCTTCTATATCTATATCTATATCTTTTGCTGCTACGCTTCTACGCTGCAGAAACGGCAAAATATCGAGGCCTCGTTATGAAACACTAGCTACACCACGGATACTCTGTACAACACAGGCAAGATTCTTCTCCCTGAGCTGTTTAGTCTCTTCGATCTGGAATTATGCTTGGCGACCGGTGTCAAAATATCTTTATTCAATAAACGACAGACACATGGTATTAAAATGTGGAGAAAACAGATGGAGGTAATATCACCTGCCTGGGTAGATAAGTAACAAGTACTTGTAGATAACACCAGCTGCATTAATAATCTTTCTTTATTTTTTATTTTAGTTGTATAACAATTTCGGTGTCCTTTTTAGGTGCTTCCATGCTCATAATTAGCACTTATTCTTGATATCTGACCACCATACTGTATACTCCAAGTTCTTGCTGGTTAAGTGCCTGGGGTATGATATTCATTCACTATTTGAATGCATTTATCAGCTACATCATTGTGTATGCTGCAGCCGAATGGTGAAATATTCTGCCCATGAACAACCAAAAAGGACGAGACAGGTTTACTAACAGGAAAAATGCCGCAATCCGAAAGGCTATGTGTAAAATACTGCCTTAATTTCTTTTTGAAGAATAAATTACCTGTAACATACTGAGCATTTATAATACGGAAAATATTCTGTATAGAAAGATTTAAAAACTGAGCATGTGCCTTTTTATTTTCATAAAATATGTACTTGTACCTTTTTCCACACAAGACATACAACATAAGCCTGAATGATAAAGAAAAGCATTATTTCCAGTGAGTCCTCCGCAGGAAGCTTTTACTTACAGTGTACCTGTTTAATCACACAACAATATGGTTTGTTCAGCACCATTTCAATTTTGGATGTTTTAGCAAGCCTAAATGATGAAATGAATGTCATCAAAAGCAGTGTTTCTCAAAGCAGTCCTCAGGGATCCCCAGACGGTCCACGTTTTTGGTCTCTCCAAATTGAGTTGAATTGGGAGAGAGCAAAAATGTGGACTGTCTAGGGTTCCCAAGGACTGCTTTGAGAAACACTGATCTAATGGCATTTATTGGCAGAAATCAAAGACTGAACAATGTCCTGCTGCACTTGAAAAACAACGCAAAAGTGCGTAATTTCATTCCCAGTTCCAAATCCCATTATCTTATATGTCGTTTTGTAAACAAATCCATGCTCAAAAATGAAGAATGATATGTAAGTATCGAAATAGACCTGAAGAAGGCCTTGCTGTGGCAAATGAAACAATAAGGCTTCTAATGTACAACAGATGTTCCCATAACAGTTTATTTAAAAGCAGGTCATTGCAAGCATCCAGACAAGGCAGACATCTTAAGGGACACTCAGCTGTCGGGTAAGAGGCTGCTCTATTCATCCCTGTGTCTGTGACATGTCAAATTTAATTTCCAGAAGCCCTGTAACTGAATTATGTATTATCTTAAGCAAAGATAAAGACATGACACAGAATATGTATCAGCACAGTGTAAAAATCTTGTATCTAAGTAAGTGGTAGCTCAGTGGGAAGCCCTGTGTCAGCTCAGTGGTTGGGGGTTTGAATCTCACCTCTGCTCTTTGTTGTACAAGTGTCCTCAAGGTAATTCAATAATATAGGCTAGCTGGCATCTCCAAATTGTCCATAGCATATACCTACAGTAAGTGCTGCTCCTGATGCTGACTGGGATAGGCTCCAGGTGCCCTAGAGAACCTGCTCAAGATAAGCTGTTTGACGACTGATGAGTTTAACCTGGTCCTTCTGCAGTTATAAATTGTTAAAAAATAAGTGTGGTTCTCCCAAATGCCAAAAACCTGCTCAGACTGACTGGCATCAGTAAATTGGCCATACTGTGCATGCTACAGGCCTATCCTGTTATACTGCAGGCCTATCCTGTTATACTACAGGCCTATCCTGTTATACTGCAGGCCTATCCTGTATAATCCCTGCTGCCAGCTCTGTTTTGTCCCCCAGCATGAAGATAGAAACATGCCCTTGATGCTTAATAAACATAACACCTTTCTTTGTGGCCCGAAGTTATTTAATTAACTCAAAGTTAATGTGTGAAAGTAAAAGATTTGGACAGAAATGTCCTTCCCTGCTGGACAAGCAGCGATCTTTTTTATTTAGTCACAACTACTCGATGACATTGGGTGAAGAAAGAATTTCCACTTCGACAGGTCAACAGACAACAAAGAACACTAAACCAGCACATAAGTTTTATTTCAATAATTTAGCTTTAATACGACACTTGATACATCTTCAATTAATCAATTTTTTCATTCATTCATTTGAGTACCTATTGAGTGTAAAGTCAGGATCATAAATCATCATATGACATTATGTCATAGATATACAATATGGCTGACATAAGCACTATGACTGATGCAAAGAAGTGGCCAGATATGCTGATTGTTGACTTGATAATTATGCATCCAATGCAGACGATGAGATGAGAATAATATGGTTCAAAGCTATTTTGGTGTCTGCACTGTAAATGGTTGATGTGCTTGCTAAGGAGGACCTTCCTAAGAAATAAATCCGTACAAAACTTAATTAGATTTACCCAGGCGGCTCTTATTGACCTAGTGGCTTTTAAAATAGCAAAGCAAGCCAGCAGGGCATTGCTGACAGAAAATAGCATGTAGCAATCCATTTTCATTGTTTTCTTATTGCCATTTTCGAGTGTGATGTTAGTGTTGCAAGCGCTCTGTGTTTCTGTGCTATTGTTGTATTGCTGTTAATAAATCTGATTCTGTGTGTAGAACCCTACTTGTCAATGTCATGCACTTCCATGAAACAATGCCTCTTTCACATACTCAGTCAAAGCAATCTTATCAAAGGCTCATATTTCTTCTGGGGAATCAAATCAAGGCAAGGTTTTGATTGTTTGGATCTGGATTGTTTTTACCTGTTAATATGACGTTAAGTGATAAACATGTGTCTCTCTTTCACACCTGTACACATTATTCGCACTTTCCCACGTCATGTCCCTGTCTCTAACAAGCTTGTCAAAAAACAAGCGGTTTCTTGATCATATCTATACTTACCTTTACTTATAAAAGCAGATAATATGCTGAAATCTAAATCTGAGTGACCCTGTCCAGTCTAAGTGGTTATAGGATGAATAGGTAGATCACTCAGAGAAGGTAAAAGAGAAAGAGGACAGTCAACAATAAGGTGGATAGACTCAATTATCACAACAACGAACATTCCTTTGGGCAGGTTGAAGACCCAGACAGAAGACAGAACATTCTAGACGAGTGCCATCCATACGATCGCCAGGAGTCAACATCAACTCACTTGCACCTCTTTGTTGCTCCACTGCACAGGCAAACTGCTGTCTGACTTCCCCTTTCTGATGGGCCCTGAACACCTTGCAGTTGAGCATGCAGGTGAATATAGCATTTTTTATGTATGCTAGTACTGGGGATATGCGGATTCATGTAAAAAATGCACAAGCAATTCCATGATAATCTTAGAGTTTACTATATGTCAGTTACAAAAGGTCCATTTCACAGTATTTAACAAAATAAAAATATGGACCGAGCAAAAGTGTTTATCTAGAATACCAGAAATCAAAAATGAACACTAGTAACATCTGAAAGAAATTAACTGCATGGCGCAATTTTCAGGATTTCATATATACAGTGTGTGTCATGGTTACAAAATATCCATGTTATACATATTAATTTATGTAAATCTCATCATTTCTTATCTATATTAGTTCCTCTCCAAGATACCCACATTGAAGAATATTAGCAATGTATTTTTTATACAGCTAGTATCAAATTACCAAGTATGTGAGATGTTAAATTAGTCTGCATTTATGTTATTTCTAAAAAGTCGTGGTGAATAGCGTTGATGTGTTTTAAGGCTACTATTTGAATAAACTGTGTGGAGCACCCCGATATTTATTAAAAAATAATAACAATAATGATTCAGCTGTGAAATTAGATTGTGTTCCAAATATGGGTTTTGATTTACAATTCACTGCACTTTTAGACAGGTAGACTTGAAATTGCATATTAGAGTTGAAGATCTAACTCAATGGCTCAAGTTGCTAGGCTTAATCTTATCTGTTTGACGCCCTATTACCTTTCAGCTGCAAATGCAGTTGTACCTTCACTGCCCAGCCCTGAGAAGAGCCTCACTGGCTGTAAGGGGGATAAGTGTCCAGTTCACCTTGACAAACATCTCAGTTCAAACCTCAGTGGAAGAAATTGAGTCAGACCCTCCCCCAATGAGTGAAAAAACAGATTTTTCATAGGACAGAGTAAACACCAAACCAGTAATGTTCGAGTTCTGCACTATGGCATATCATGAGACCCAGGTAACAAGCTGAATTTATGGGGCACATCAAAGTGTTTAAGTTACTTCTTCTGAAGCATAGAGGGTATTAAGAGGCAACTAACTCACCCAAGGGGCTGGGAATGCATTGTCACAACTCTAAAGACCCAATCTGTCATATGGGTATATATGAGTGATAACCACTTCAGATTTAATAAATTTATTATTTAGAAACATTAGATAAACTATGCAGACCTGAACAACTCTATGAAAGACATTCAGGAGATACAGGTATGTTAAGAAGCATGTTCTGATTTGCCAGATGGATGCTGTACACACATTTATAATGGCATTATTATGGTGACAAGCCTGGGATAAAACAGGTCATTAATTAGAGATTTAAAATGTACTTGATCCATGTGATCATCAGCAGAACATTGGTGATTCTGACAGTGATTAAATGCTCGTCTGCAAGCCCCAGGACCTGTTTACAGCCCAGCAAGGGACCTGCTGTTCAGTGAAACGGGAAAAACAAAACGAATTTATAAAATGATCTTGTCAAACACAGAAATACCACTTTTGCTTGCCAAAACTGCCCGAACAGCTCTGTACTGCAAAAACAAAAGGGCTTCGCAATTTCATCCCAATTGCTTTTGATCCAGTGGAGATAGAGTGCCTATCAAAACTACGATAGAGCTGTTTCTCTTTGTAATACTAAAACTTGAAGCAATGTGATGGTCTTGTGTCAAACTTCTCTGAAAAGTTTACAGAAAAATATGTCTGTTATTCTAAAATTGGAGAGACATAACTTTTTAACCATTATTGCTTTTCCTTCAACAGTGCAAGCAAGTCCTAGCAATGGAATCTAGTTGTATTTAACATATGTAACAGGAGTCTGTGGAGACCAAATCTATTCTGTTGATGTAGAGTTGAGAACAGGGACGATTCTATGATTTTTTTTAAGAGGCTATAATGAGGGCCATGATTCATATTAAGGGGCCAACCTTATCTTTAGCCAATGATGTGCTTTGAACTTGTGAGTGACAGTGGAGGGGGCATTCTGCAGGCCAATCAGCTGAGGCCTGTGCCCCTGTGGCCCCTGCCCAGCATGCATCCCTGGTCTGAAGACCATTCAGATCCATTGACAACAGTTTTCGTTTTATTAATGAGTTACTACCATTTACAAGTGGCTCCTTGATAGATTGTTATCATAGCGGCCGATTTGCTCGGTAGTAGGAAAGAAAGCTTCTCTGCAGGGGAAAACAATCTACTCATGTGTGAACTGAAAGTGTGGGAGCAGACCATCTATGGCAACAGCAAGATTCCACCAAAGCTCCCTGAACTTAATAATAATAATAATAATTGTTGTGACCGGAAGGCTGGCGAGCGGAGACGAAGGCAGGCAAGCCGTAATTACGGGGAAAAAGGGTTTTATTTACGGATCCAGGTAGACGTGGGAGCATACGGCGACAAACATTATTGACAAGTCTGGGGAAGACTGACTCGGACAAGGACTAAATACACTAGACAGGTTAAACTAAACAAGCAACAGGTGAATACAATTAGGGAATCACACGAGGTAACGAGGTGGACATGGCACACACGAGGATCGTACAGAGCTGGGCATGACAT
>JAODKF010000138.1:4443898-4462723 GCA_026779585.1 Mormyrus proboscirostris
TAACTACACGCTGTGTAAAGAAGTGCTTCCTCAAATTTGTTTTAAAGTGTTCTCCCGCTAATTTCCACTTATGGCCATGAGTTCTAGTATTTAAACTAATACTGAAATAGCCAATTGGCTGAACAGCGTCCAGACCTGTTAGAATCTTATATACCTGGATCATGTCCCCCCCTTAGTCTCCATTGCTCGAGGCTAAACAGATTCAGCTCAGCTAACCAATCCTCATAAGACATTCCTCTAAGACCAGGAATCATTCTTGTAGCCCTACGTTGCACCTTTTCCAAGGCAGCAATGTCCTTCTTAAGGTATGGTGACCAAACATGCACACAAAATTCTAGGTGGGGTCTTACCAAGGAATTATATAAATGTAACATCAACTCCACACACCTAGAGATATACCCCAACATCCTATTGGCCTTTTTTATTGCTTCCCCACACTGACGAGAGTGGGACATGGAAGCATCAACAAAGACACCGAGATGTTTCTCGTAATCAGCTACCTTTATTTCAGTGGAAACCATAAAATATCTGTACTTTATATTTCTGCCCCCTGCATGGATTACCTTACATTTATCTGTGTAAATTTCATCTGCCAGGTATCAGCCCAGTCGCTAATTAAAGCCAGATGCCGTTGTAGCCTCTCTGCTGCTAGATCAGTATCTGCTACACTACCCACCTTGGTGTCGTCTGCAAATTTAACCAGTTTACTGTATGTATTAATGTCAATATCATTAATGTAAATTAAGAACAATAGTGGTCCTAAAATTGAACCCTGTGGTACCCCACTATGAATGCAGGCCCACAGTGACATTGTGCCTCTAATAACTACTTGCTGCTTCCTGTCAGTTAACCAGTTTTCGATTCGAACTGCCACAGTCCCTAAAATTCCTGCAGCTTTGGGCTTTAGCAAGAGCCGTTTGTGGGGGACAACATCAAAGACCTTCTGGAAATCTAAGTAGATCACATCGTAGGCCTTTTTGTGTTAAATTTCACTTGTAGCTTCCTCACAGAACTAAAGTAGATTCGTTAAACAGGATCTACCTCTCCTAAATCCATGTTGGCTATCCCTCAGAACGTTATTTGCATCCAGGTAATCTACCATTTTCACTTGGATTATAGCTTCCATTATTTTTCCAGTAATGCTAGTTAAACTGATTGGCTATAGTTTTTTGGATTACTTCTATCCCCTTTTTTGAATATGGGCATTATATTAGCATGCTTACAATATGAGGGTACCACACCCTCAGATAACGATTTCTGAAATATTAAAGTTAAAGGTCGGCTAATATTATCCCTCATCTCTTTTAAAACTATAGGTAAGATGCTATCAGGGCCAATTTATTTATTTTAAGATTAGCTAGGCATAGTACCACATCAGCCTCAGTTATACATATATTGGTCATAGGCAGCGTTGTATTCATACTAATTAGTAGTAAGTTACTCATGCTCTCTACTGTAAACACCTGTGAATAATAATCATTAAACTCATTTATTATATCAATTTCATTTTCAATTATAAGGCCCTTACTATCCTGCAAATTAGTGATTTCAGCTTTTAGAGCTCTTTTGGGCTGGGTTGCACCTACATAGATTAAATAAATCCTGGTTTAGACTTAATCTGCGGTTAGTAAATCTAGGTTTAAACTGGTTTTTAATTAATCGGAGATGCGTTACACATCTTAAATTTAACCATGGATTAGTTAAACCAGTTTAAACTATCTTCAGTGTCCGCCATGATGGATTCCGAGGAAATGTAAACAAATTCATGATGCATCCTGGGCTAAATGAATATGGACCTAAATATAGTTGACGCAAATGTGTCGTTTTTTTTTATTATTAATAAAATCCATTATTTTTTTTTTTACCGTTACCGCTGGTGGTAACCCTGCGCTCCGTCTGATATATAATTTTGTCAGTTATTTTTTAGGTATTGAGGGATTGATCGCGATCAAAATGCGACATAGCCTGTTATTTATATTTTATTTATATAACCTGTGCCAAGTTCATGATTCAAATTAGATTTGCCAATCAATCTTTTGTTTTCCAAAGAATAAAAAATAATGCAACGTTATCTGCTAATAGGCACTGGAAAATTACACTGGCAATATTATACTTACAAGAATATTACTTAGCGATCAAATTATCCAATGCAGACACGAGCAAAAAACGTAATTTATATATTAAATGTAATTGGGGTACAAAAATAATTCCGTCTGCTTTTGCACTTAAGTGTAACTTCCATGTTATCGCCAGGGCTTGCAGTCAACCAATCAGTAAGCTATGGTGGGGCTAAAGCACCTATTTCTGCAGAACTACAAAAACATCCCCGTCAACCATCTGATCCCTACAGCATAAAAATGCAAAGTTACTAGGAGTTGGATGAGTCGAGGTACAGCGGAGTTCCTCTCACTTCCATGCATGATAGCTGGTCCAACTTTCCACTGAGAGCAGTGGCATAAAATTAATATTTTATGTTAAATGTGGGGGAGTCCATACGAATAATTACGAAATGTGAGGGGGACACGTCCCCCTCAGATTTAATAGCAGCGACTTGCCTGAGAGGAATACAATACACTCTTTTGTAAATCCATACCGCATGGACAACTCACTATTGCTTTAAAAAATCAATTGGGTTTATCCTGTCTTGAATTTTCCAACATGGGATTCTTTTATCTGATCCCACCCAACAAAGAAATGCAGTCATGTTTTCAATAAAACTAAAACAGGCCTAGCATAAACCTCCTCGAGGGGTGGTTTAAATATGACTGCTAATCCAGCTTTATACTTGATTTAAATTCACTGGTGCAACAGACTTGAATTTAATCTAGGTTTGAGTGGAAATTAAACTAAAGATTAACAAAAGTTTAGACCAAGATTAATCGTAAACTACATTTAAACTAGGTTTAACTTTGGTGCAACAGGATTAGTAGATAAATCTTGATTTAATCCAGTTACCCTAACCCTAACCATGTTGGTGCAACCCAGCCTTGGAGTTAAAATATTGGAAGAAACTTTTATTGTCATCCTTAGCCTCCAATGCAACATTGGACAGTCTAATGTTATTTTTAACTCTAGCTGTAGACTTAGATACCCCTGCTTAATTTTGAAATCATTAGTTATTTTCCATTTGCGGAACAGAGCCCATTTCCTCCTGACTTTATTGTTAATTTTCTTAATAAACCACCTTTGTTGTAGTTTTCTAGATTTAGTTTTGCTAGAAACAGGTATGAAGTCCTCTTGCACTTGCAACAATGTGCTTTTAAAAAATTCCTATGAATCTTCAACCATTTGGCCATTTAACTCCATCCAGTTTACAGTTTCTAGTTTCAGTCTCATACCATTAAAGTTAGCTTTCATAACCTTGTACTATATACTTTTAATTTGGACTTTGCTCTTCGGACACTAAAATTCAATTCAATAAAAGATGATATTGTTACGTTCCGCGATGGGCGAGCAGGCAAGCCGCAGTGAAGGAGGAGGCTGGCAGGCAGAGTGACGGGTTAACGAGGGTTTATTTTCGGGAGCCGGGACAAACAGCGACGTAGAGTACAACAATAGACTGAGAAGGATGTCGACTGAAATACACGAAACAAGCTGAATTAACAGGGAACAGCTGGGCACAATCGGGGAAGCACATGTAGATGATGAGGGGGCGTGGCACACATGATGACTGGACGCGCAGTTCATGGCAGAACCCCTCCCCTAAGGCACGCACTCCGGGTGTGCCCCAAGGGGAGTGGCGGACAGGACGAGGACGGGACGAGACCGGGAACAAGACAAACCTGGAAAACAAAACGAGACAGTCACCGGGGCACAGGGAACAGGACCGAAACACAAAATAAACACAGGGGCAGCAGCCACGACAAAACCTGACATAGGACAGGGAATGCAGACAAACAAACCAGAAAGGGGGACACAGAGGGAACACCAATAGGCAGAACAAAAGGGCCGGGAGTGAACACAGGAGGCACAGAGGGACGAGGAGCAGAGACAGGAGGGACAAAGAGACGAGGAGTGAACAAGGGAAGGGTTGGGGGACAAAGGGGAGCCTGAGAGAACCCAGGCGGGTGAGGGAAGGCAGCCAGAGAGGCTTCAGGGAGGCAGGAGCAGGAGGGGACCACGAAGGGGGAAAGGAGACAGACGGAGGGATGAACAGAGGAGAGGCGGAGGGAGCAGGAGGGGAGATTGGAGTAGGCAAGCAGGAGGAGGAAGCCACGGCAGGTGACGGCACAGCCGGAGCCGTGGAAGGCGCCATCCGTCGCCAAGCTGGAGCAGGTGGACCTGGAGGCATCCGACGAGGCACCATCGGAGAGACCACAGGTGGGCGATGAGACACCGGAGGGGGACCCGGAGGCGATAGCCGAGTCAGAGCCGCTGGACCCGCAGGCAGCCACCGCGGCACGGCCAGGGGACAAATGGACGAGCCAGGGGGCAGGGCGGGCGGGATCCGACCCCTACACAGGTGTCCCCTGCCTTTTCGGCAAACTGAAAGCCGGGGTTTAGGCTGGGATCCACTGCGCTGGGATGATGGTGGAGGAGTCCTTCCCCCACCCGAGTCTCAGGGGCCCAGCAGGAAGATCCCATTCGAGCTCCTCCTCTCCCTCCACTAAGGGAGGAGGGGCGATGGTGAGATAGTCCGGGACCTCCTCGGGGACAGGGACTGGGGCCATCGGCCCTGTGGCAGGAGCAGTAGCCACTGGCGGAGCAGTGGGCGTAGCTGCAGGTGGCGCCGAGACAGGCAGAACAGGCAGAGCCGGCGAGACAGGCAGGACAGGCGGAGCCCCAGCAGGGGTTGTCTTGGGTGAGGCAGGAAACTCAGAAGGCGGCGCCAGGACAGCGGCAACAGGCGGAGCCGCAGGCACTGCCGGAGATGAGGCCGGCACTGGAGCCCTGGGCGGAGCTGAGCCAGCAAGGGGCACCACAGCATTGCTGGGCGGCACGGCAGGGAGCTCAGGCAGTGCAGCAGGGGGCACCACAGTGACTGCCCACTCTGGGCCAGCAGGGGGAGCCTCAGCAGGTGCCAGGACAGGATGGACAGGAATGGTGGGACTGGCTGGACAGAAAAGGCGGGGGGCGGCGGGACTGGCTGGACAGGAACGGTGGGCATAGCGGAGGGCATAGCGGCTGCAACCGCAGGCGGTGCAGCGGGCATAGCAACTGCCGCATTAGGCAGGACTGCGGGCTGAGCGGTGGCAGCTGGAGGGAGGTCGGGCGCCTCGACCAGTGCATCCAGGATCGGTGCTTCTGGGAAATGCGTGGTACCTTTAAGAAGTTGCGGACCCGCAGGATAGTGTCCAAGGCGGCCCGGACTACCCCATACTCCAGGTGACCACCCCGGAATATGTAGGCTGCTGGCGACAGCGGCTGCCTGGCTGTGATCTCCCCGGCTGGGTTCTGTATCGGGAGGGGCTCCTCCCAATATTCAGCGGTGAAATCAATTGTGGAGAGAAAGCACACCCCCAAACTGATCGTCGGGGCGTCCTGCTGTGTGTGTAAATGAGGGTTTATTTTCGGGAGCCGGGACAAACAGCGACGTAGAGTACAACAATGACTAACAATAGACTGAGGAGAACATGGACTGATATACACGAAACATGCTGAATTAACTGGGAACAGCTGGGCACAATCGTGGAAGCAGACGTGGTGATGAGGGGGCGTGGCACACACGAGGACTGGACGCGCAGGTCATGACAAATACTCTATAATTTTTATATATTTTTTCTCTCCAGAGAATGCCATCAGAAATGTTTCGTTTTAACATAAGTGGTAATGATAAGTTTTCCATGTATAATCAGCTAGTAGTGGGAGTTTGATGTTAGGTTTGAAAATGCCATATGACTGTGCAATATTGTATAGTTTGCTATTCTGAGGTAATGGTTGTATGAAAGTAATAGAATTCCATAACTTCATACTCACGTCTGATTACATACAGAAATATGATAATCCTGCAATCTGTGAAAAAATCAAATTAGCTATCAAGTAATGTTGATATGAAAAGCAATTATTTTAATTCATTGCTGTATTTTATGCAATATTTATTATCAGCCAAAAATGGTAATCAAATTAAGTGTCCTGAAGTCCTTTGTTTGTGTGTTGTATGGCAATTAGATTAACTATGTGTGACTATCCCCAAAAGATAACCAAGAATGGCCAAAATTGGACAAGATAATGTCAGCTTCAAGTGCAATATTGTTAATTTGCTCAAAGTAGATTTACTCTACCATCCAAACACAGCATGAGAAAGTTGAAAAAAAAGTAACAATTTAATGACAGACATACATAGAGATGTCCAATGAGTGTAGACATGATATTATACCCCCTAGTGCTTTTTTAATGAAAGAAAAATCAGCGAGCACCCCCCTCCTTTCCTGGGTTTCCTGTGAGAGAAAGGGCAGGTTTCCCTTGAATGTCACGAGATATAAATGGCTGTCTGCAGTTATGAAAAGGTTCCAGCACAAACCATTAGATCTGACAGAAACAGACATGAGCAAAATGACGGATGTGTGAAAGCATCTTGAAAGAGAAACTCCTGTTTGCTCATCTTAGTTGAAAAAGAAAACAATAGTGTGTGACCAGGCGTTAGTGAGGAGGAAGCTTCTTATTCATTTTTCTAAGCAGATGTGGATCCCTATGATCTATGGCCTAAAAACTGTTGAGCCTCTGATTCACCTGAATAGTGTGGCTTGGAAATGTGGGAACTGGGTCACCCCTGGAGATGGTGATACATAGGATGGCTTATCAATAATTGTGAGGTAAGGCAATAATTTGTTATTTATTTCACAGCATGAATTTATTTACCCATATGCCCATGGGCTGTTAGCAGCCTCAAATCAAGCAGCCTGTGACTTGGAAGAACCTTCCGGAAATTAAATACAATTCCTTCAAGCCTCTTAGCTCTTTCCTAGCCATAAAAATAATCCAGTGGAACTCAGCGTTCCGTGCTATTATTTTTTAATCAGAGCATTGTTAATTCATATTGTTACAATGATACACTTATTACAGGTATATTTTACTGAAATGCATACCCGACAGTACATAATTCATAAAGCTTGAGGACAGAAATAACATAATAATGGCAACACTTCAAGCAAATTAATATATAATGACATACTTTTAAATAGTTGAATAGAACTTTAGCCAAAATTAATGGCTGTACTATGAGCCATCTGTTTTCATCATCTCTGTATTCCTATATCTGGACTGTAAGCAAACTGAGCAGTAGAAAGCCACTCAGTCAGAATGAGAGGAAGTGGAATTTTAATGGGTGACATACAACGGCTTTTAAGTCTGAATGCCAGAATGACCGAGCCAAACACGATACTTGGAATAGCTACCTTGGGATGATTTCTCATTACAAAAATCTGTTCCCCTGTGAGAGTGTGGGTCTGAGGCTAAGACCTCCCATGAGAAGAGCTTAATAGGCTGAACCAAAAAGAATCATCTGTGGCATATTCCTAGGCTGATTTTTTCCCCATTACTCTCTCTTCCCCTTTTCAATGCAGATACCTTACAGAATGACTAGTTTAAAACAGCTTCTGTACTATAATTAAATTTGATCTGTCAAGACATCAATGGAAACACTGAAGGCATTTCATCGCAGTTTTTTTTTTTTTTTGGTTTCTAATAGGGGCTTGTATACACACAGATAAATAGTACAGGACCACAAAAGCTTGCAATGATCTGCTTTAGTGCGAGAATCAATTTCAGGAAGCCTGTAAGCTGCAAGATTTAAATAGTTTAAGCAGGGACAATTGCTGTGACCATAAATGTCACCAAATATGAAATACTTTATTGCAGTTAAATTAACTTAATATAGACTTGAGGGGATGAAAAGCAGAGAGGACAGGGAAGAGAGATGGGTACTGTAAATTACAGGATCATCGGCCAGCGTCTGCACACCCCTGTGGGCCGGTGTGAGGCTTTATCTCGCGCCATGCTGTGTGCACTGAGTCTGGGCATTAAAATCATTCATTATAGGGCGGTCTTTTCCATCAAGGGGAAAAAAACTGGATTCTATCATTGTTTTCCTTCTTGTTCACAGCATTTAATCTTCCATGATACCTGTTGACAACTGAATATTAACGTTTAAAGATGAAATGTTTTTCATTTGCCTTGTGTGCATTAGTACATAGGAATTCTTACTCTGCCATTCCATCAGTAACATGCTGTAGGTCTGAGGCGAAGTCCTAGTGCAAAACTGAAGCCCCATGGACATTTAAACATCTGCTTATGGTAATCAATAGATTTTGGGGCCCCATGAAAGCATACTGGGCCCCAGACCTAGACCAAGCCAATTATCTTGCAGTTTGTTTCGGTGCCTTTTTTTTCTCAGGCTCCCCACCGTTACGGCATCCCTAAATAAAATAATAGTTTTTAGCATAACAGCTTTTATTAATCACGTTTCTGAAATACTTATCTCATTTGCCCCATGACCCAGCGAAGCCATAACCTGTACAAAGTGACCCATGTTTTTAAAAGCACTCCACAAATGGCGGGTGGAAAAATAGAAAATAGTTACATGTTGGATAATTGCTTTACCTTTTTGTACCTTGATTCATGTCTGTTTTTTTAAAAAGTGTTTCTTTTTCATTTTCATTCATGTTTTTTTTTTTTTTTTTTTTTGAAAGTATTTTTGCTAAGTTAATTAATTACTGTTTTCTGGTAGGTCCTAAGGGAGGGTTTATTGTGTGTGCATATAAGGCAGTGTGACGCAGGAGCCTTCTGTTAGCTGGATGTAGTTGGAGCTGAAGTCTGGCATCCCAAAGCAGAATGTATCTTGTAGATTTTTGTGGAGATTTTTGGATTTGGATGTATGCATGGAAATACAGTATGTTGCTTTTCCCCTTCTCAGTTTATTCTTCTATTGCATGTAAAACTTTCACCAGTGGAAAAAATTATAAAACACTCTCTGCAGGTTCCGCACTACATCTGTGAGCTTCTTACTTACCTCTCTGAGGCTGCCAATGCATCCTAACGAACGTGTAACAGAATTAGACGGC
This sequence comes from Mormyrus proboscirostris, assembly GCA_026779585.1. Classification (NCBI taxonomy): domain Eukaryota; kingdom Metazoa; phylum Chordata; class Actinopteri; order Osteoglossiformes; family Mormyridae; genus Mormyrus; species Mormyrus proboscirostris. The sequence goes on from JAODKF010000138.1 coordinate 4,452,898, forward strand.
ACAGAACAAACAGAGGCACTCACAAAACCGAGATGTAGACATATATCCCGGAACTGCAGAAGTACTAATTTGTGAAATAAATAGAAGAAATGGATGAAGAAGAAAATATGACTGAGTGAAGTGAAATGTGCAGCATTGCCGTGTTCAGTATTGTGTACTGTGCATTTTTGAAGTTGGAGTATTATAATTTCGTATTCAGCTGTTAAATTGGTTGCAGTGGCTGTAGCATGTGTCTCTCAAAAGACAGTTTGTTTGGATGTATTATATTAATAAATCTACATTAATATTGTGTTGTATATATTATGTACAGTACACACACCAATGAGCCAAAACATTATGACCTATCACTTGTGTGACAGAAATAATCAGTGTTGGGGAGTAGCTAACTAAAATTCTAAACACTGCTAACATTACTCTTTTCAGTAGCTTATCAGTAGTGCAGCTACTTTTTAAACACTGTAGATTTTCCAGTAACAATTATTTATTTTTTTATCTTACAAATAGTGATTTAGCATTGCAAAAGGCTACATCGTTAAAAAATACTACAGGTCATACTACCTTACGACCGTTTAGAGACCACAAATATGTGGCCATGACTGCGCGGCGGTCACCAACGCCAGTGTTGCCCAGCATGAGAGTATGAGTATGAGAGTACTCCATGTCAGACGCTCATTCATTCTTGTTGTACACATGCTCAGGCTACTGTTTGCAGTCATACATTCGAAATCATCCGTGTAACAATAATGAAGTAAGAAAATGGTGATAAAAAGGTTAAAAAACACCAAACAATATGACTTAAAGTTGATAGAATTTTATTATACAGTATACTACACATAGTGTGTCACTGGTGTGTGAGTGTGCCCTGTGATGGGCTGGCCCCCTGTCCAGGGTTGTTCCCTGCCTCGTGCCCGTTGCTTCCGGGATAGGCTCCGGACCCCCCGTGACCCATTAGGATAAACCGGGTTGGAAAATGGATGGATGGATGGGTATACTACACATATGATAATTTTTCATATAAAAATAAGGGCCAACTTACAACCAGATTTTTGTTTTATAATGTTCTTCTGATTAATACTTCAATAACCACCTGTATTGTTTTTCCCACTTTACAAAGACAGAAATTTTCAGGTACCAGGTGTTTCTGATTGGTGTTTTTTGCTTGAATACTCTGGGGCTGGATATAAATGGCTTGAAAAAGATTTTACGACAAATAAAGTTTAAGATACTTTCAATAAAATGCATGTGAGTTTTTGGACAGATTATCAAAAAAAATCTTTTTTGTTGTTACTCGTCGTTTTCTCAAAGCAGTGGTGAAGTACTCTTGGTTTGCACCAAAGAAACTTTTTTGAAACTTTATTGTGATTTGACATTACATTGTTATAAAATGTAGGTTTTCATATCAAATATTACAAAAGCCAAATCACTATGGCCAGGCTTGTGGGGTGGTGAGTGGCCAGAGGGGAGAAAAACCACAATCCACCAACAGTGTTAGACAGCCAAGACTCGTCCATGTGAGACATGGGTGGAGGCTCTCCAATGTGGTACAAACCAACAGAGAAGGTACTGTGGCACAAATGGCACATCATTTTTAATGTGTCACAACACAGTGCATGGAGCCCTGCTGTATGTGTTGTGTGTGTGCATGTGTGTGTGTGTGTGTGTGTGTCGGTGTATTTTGTATACAGATGCTCTCTGCATTACAATGGTCCATGTTATGATATCTTGACTATACAATGGGTAAATATTTTTCACTTTCAGTACATTATTCAACAAATTACATGAGGTATTCAACATTTTATTATAAAACAGGCTTCATGTTAATGATTGTGCCCAGCTGTAGGCTAATGTAAGTCTTCTAAGCATGTTTAAGGTAGGCTAGGCTAGGCTATGATGATTTTTAGGATAGGTGTACTGAAAATGCATTTTTGCCCTACGATGTTTTCACCTTGCGATAGGTTTATTGGAACATAACCCCGTCATAACATGGGGAGTGACTTATACACTGTATAATTATAAGAACATAAGAAATATACAAACGAGAGGAGGCCATTCGGCCCATCAAGCTCGCTTGGGGAGAACTTAACTAATAGCTCATTATGTATTATTATGAGACGCTTCACAGAAGTAAACTGTGATAGAAGTAGTGTGCTTTGTGAATACTCCTGTATCTGAATATTATTCCATGTCTAGATAGAAAATGCTCCAAGATGACGCCATGATAGGAGTGATTTTCTGCCGTGTGAAGAGCAGATCTCTTCTCTGGTTAGTTTGTGCAGTGCCCCAAAGGTGGATTAATGTCAGAAGTGTAATCTATGCAGGGACTATGGCGATAAACCACCGGGAAGAATAACACGCGAGGCATCGAATCAGACATCTTGCTATGCAGTTACTCATTTACAGGAAATGTGTCTGTATCTGTGATCACAGCCATGGATGTGGGTGCCGCTCCCGGCTGACTCATGGTGACCCCGAGTTGTCAGGCCAGTAGAAAAGAACTGGACGTGTGGACAGGAATGCAAAACTGCCTATAGGTTATGAGGAACAACCAGCCGAGCGTAGTACAGACTGCAAACCGAATGTTCTGTTAGGAAGATGGAGCTACCAGCAGATTAGTAAATCATGCAGATAATAAATACAGATTCATTTCAAACTGCCTGTAATATGCAGGGTTTTTGATAAGGAAGAAGGTTCCGGAAAATGGAGAACAAAGAGCTGCAGCCTGGATGAATGAACTCATCGTGCAGAACATGGATAAGGTAAGAACTGGAAAAGTGCTCATTCTTACTTGGTATTTCTTTGTGCCAACTATAATCAAATGTTCCACAACAATGGATTTTTAAGGGGGGTTGGGGGTTGAGTAGTAGAACCGTAGACCTCAGGTAAATCTTCATGTTCATAGTACTGCCCCAGTGCTGTAATCTATGTAAGTCAAACATGAATCGCAGATTGCATCAAAACAAGGAGGGGCTGTGGCAGGAGGAAGGCTTAAAAGAATCTCAGATATGTGCTTCCCTCTGTTTATTTTCTGAAGCAGTGTTTCCAAACCCAGTCCTCAAGGAACCTCGGACAGTCCACATTCTTGTTCCCTTCCAGTTCCTAGCCAATCAGGAACACCAAATATCTGGTACAGGTGCGCTGGGAGCTGAGAGGAAGCAAAAACGTGGACTGTCTGGGGTTCCCCAAGAAATTGGTTGGGAAACACTGTTCTAAATTATCGTCACATGCTCACCTCAGAATGTACTTTTTTTGCCTCGTGATTTGGCGATGCTGTGGATGACATAATAAATCGCTCAGTATCCAATATCATTTGCCCGCCCTAAAAAGCAGAAAAACACAGCTATAACTCTTAATTTTTTATTAATAACATTTTTTCATGATTGTTCATCATTGCACTCTTAATGACGGTCTCAAACTTACCCAGACACCGGGTTGGTATAGCAATTATACACGCTATGCATTTAGTTTGATTACAGTCAGTTCACTTTCAGAAAATGATTAAAAACATAAAAAAACGAGCCAAATATTTTGGTTCTCATAAAGCTCAATAATATTATAACTATAATGGGTGCAGGAACACTGTTTTAATTCAAGCATTTTAAGTAGTAACTGTTATCAGTGTTTCTCAGGCAGTAAAAAGCTTTACAGTTATAATGGGAACCATTAAAGTTTTGTCAGAAAGTCACACATTTTATTAAATGGATCAAGCTAATTGCACATTTCTGTCTTCACTCAACCAACATGAGGAATATGAAGACCTAGTCAGTCTTTGTAATAACGATCAAACAATAAGAAGTACTAGCCTCTGCGGGTTTGGCAGTCACATGACCTGACGTTTCTGAGAGCAGATAAAATGGTTGAATTATGCTACAAAAAAAAAAACACTGGCATGTCAAACCCAAGATGCTTTCATCGTAGCTTAAAAAGAAAAAAAAAACACTAAAGAAGTGTGAATTATCACCCAACAGAAGCATCACAGAGGCATCATGGGAAACCGATGCCTGTGCATACGTGTGGAGGACACTCAAGGTCGGGTGTGCCCCTGTCAAAGAATGAAGCCATACTTTGAAAACTCGGTAATAGCACTGTCAAAGGTATCTCCAGTGCCAGGACCTGCCTGTTCTGATTAGATCACCTAGAAGGTTCTGGACTTGTGTTATCGTAGAAATGGTGTAAAAGGTTATTTGGGGCAAAGGTTTTGGCTTTTGTCTGTTGAGGGAAATGAAGAACACAGCGTAGCGGTCATTGAGTCACTACTGATAAAACAGCCAATGCGGTAAAAAGCCACAAAGAGTTGTAAATGTCACAGCATTAATAACACACGTCAGATCAGGGGTATTCAGATGCACATTTCAGTAACTACTGGGAGATTTGTAAAAGAGTGAAATGACACCCTAAGTGTTTACTCTATGCCTCTTTTTCCCTGTAAAACCTTCAGAGTAATGCAGCATGTAAAATTCCTCTTCAGACAATTGCATCAGCATTATAACTTTCAAGATGTTGGTTTTAATTCTCAGGTTAGCGTGGAGTTCCAGGTGGTTTATACAATTTCTTTGGAAACCCCAAATGCACATTTGTGCAAGTGTGATATTTAATTCCTGCGGAATCTCTACTAATTTTTAAGTTAAGCATAATACCAGAAGTTACGTATCACTAGCCTGTTTTATCGTTCATTTCCTCATGTTTTTGATAGCAAGGACCTACCATGGTAACTCATGGAAAACTCAAGCTTCATTGGGTTTTGTGCACCAGCAATCAGAAAGAACAGATGATGTGCATGCAAACTGCTGTCATAAAGGTAGCTGTGAGAGTCTCCACCGTTATGAAACGTAGCAAGACAGACTAACAGATGGTAAGTTGTTTTTGTCCCCCAAAGGCAGACTATCATTTGGCGAACCTTAATAAAGTCTGAATCTAAGGGAATTTCTCCTTCCCCTTAATCTTAATAGTACTTGTTTCATCCATCATTAGCAAGCAGTGATACTGACCCTGTAAACACAGGCTGTAGCGTAAGCGAACGTGATAGTGTAAGATTTCCAAAAATTCTTCCAGTGTTTCTGATCGATTTTTAACATTACACTTGTTGCAGATTGGTTGTTACTCTAAATGACTACAAGCAATTAAACCTTAAACACATTCTGCAAGGTACATTTGCTGTAATAAGGACTATTTGAGAGATGATAGTTTCAGAGTAATGAAAGTGTTTATAGTTTTGTGGCGGCTTGTCGGTAGTTATATGGGATCATTTACAGAATCGCTAAAGATTCGGCATGAAGCCATGCATTTGATGCAGCTGTGTCCATCATGCATTTCATGGAGGCTCAGCAAGACGTGCACACCCAAGTTCCTCTTTCCCATCATACTGGGTATCATCCGTATTGTTTGTGTTTGGCCGGGTTTATTTCGCTCCACACTGGCCACCTCCATCCATAGTCCAAAAGCATGCGGTTAGGGGCAATTGGTCTCTCGAAATTGGCCATTCCGTGTGATTGAGTCCGTGTGTTTGTACGCTCCGCAATGAACTGGCATCCCACCTAGAGTGTTTTCTGGGATAGGTTCCAGACTAATGTCGTGGCCCTTTACTGGATAAGTCGTTATGGAAGATGGGTGGTTGGGTGACCACAAAACATTTAAAATTTAAGTACGGTATCTCTCAATTGGCAGTAGTGCGCAGGAAAGTCTCTGCATTCCGTACCCAATCAAAACTATAATTCCCTCCCTTTTCCCCTAGTTTCCTTTCCTACTCATTCTCTTTTATGAGCTTGTTGTGATGCAAAAATAAAATACAGTCTTTACCACAGGCTAATATGACACAGCAGGTGTTTAAAATGCTTTCCAGGCAACCAGTCTGGATTATTAATTTTAGTGCTAACACCTTTGGTTTTTTTCTTTTTCTCTCTTTCTCATTTTCTCACTTCTCTCCTTTCTCTCTCATTAACAATCCAACACGGAATGACCATCCTATATAAAACATTTATACTTCTTACAGCAAAGACAGCACATGCGTTGCTAGTGGTCAGCTATTAATTTGGTAAATATAGAATGCGAATATGTCAAAGTAGGTCAACGAAACCCCAAGGACTGTTACCGTTAGTTGCACGTAGATTTTTTAAAAAGAAACATAAGACAATGTTTTGGAAGGTCAGAAGTTTCAGAATCACAAACTAGCAATTAAAAAATCAATTGGGAATCAATTATACCCTTTTGTGAGTTAAAATTGTGATTTACTATGAAATACTGAATGACTGAATATGGGGTGAGAACCTGATTTTCTGTCGAATTGGCTGGAAAGTGCCAAACAAAGCTTTGTTTTATTGGAATGAATAGTCGAATGGTAAGAGCAGCAGAACACAACTCTGGCGTTAGTAGTCTCTTAATCAGCGTGATGACAAGCATAATTCAAAATCACGATGTGGCCAGAGTCATAAATTGAGTATCAATGGTATAATTGTGGAAAATGTAGAAAATTATGGAGTGAGTGATTTACTTGATTGGCACCCATGGGAGTACTGATAAAAATTCAGTCAAGCTGAGAAAATGGTTGCGATAAAAATCACTGATTGACGCGAATGGCAGTTCTACCACATAAACAAAATGGAGTCTGGTAACTTACAGTAGGTAGTGTGCTGTACATGGTTCATGAAGCATCTACATGTAGGTTTTCTCCAGCAATCATGTCTTCATCCTGCATTAACCTCATTTTAAATTTGTTTTCATTTTTTGGATAGCATGCAGATTACCAAATTGGCAAACTAAATTTATCACCAGCTCCTTATTTTCCATTTGTCAAATGTCAATTTTAAAAAAATACCATTTTCATGCCACGGACTAAATAAGAATTTTGTGGATTCATTAAAAAATACAAGTAAAATGCCCCTGTAGTACAGTCCTCTATTGCTGTAGTGCCAGTTTTAAATCTGACATCTGAGGCACTGTGTCCTAACTACAGTAACTAAGGAATATTATTTCAAAGGAGGAAGTTTAAAGTCTATATCAATAATAACAATAATAATGATATCAATAATAATAATAGTTATTATTATTAAAGTCCGGTCTGCTTGGGGAGCATGCGCTGATGCAGTAAGTAGCCCACAGCCACCACATGGGGTTTTTATAATAATAACAATAACAATAAAAATCATCTATGGGTGATTTAAAATATATGCAAGCTTGATGCAACATAAATGACATTTAAGCGTTTGTAAAGGGCGAGATCATTTCCCAGACCTACCTGTGTGTCTTTAGAGCATTAGCGGCACGTAATGGGGACTGCGGTTTTGATTTTTCAAGGCATATTATTCAGCCAGGGAGAAGATGAGGAATAATGTGCACATTTTATCAACTGTACCACACGGTTTTCCTGTTACATTCGGTTAACAGTATTCCACCTAAGAAAACTGACTGTAGATCAATTAATTTGGTCATGCAGGGTAGACACTTCTGCTTGTGATCTTTTGGAGCATTCGTGGCTTTCAGACTCCCAAAGGTAAGTAGCAGCTGCCATTTAATTAGGAAGAACAAAATTAAAGTTAAAGTCAAGAATAATGTGAGGAACTGCTTTTAAAAAGGCCCAGTAATCTGTAATCAGTCTCCGAATGACCATAGTGGTTTTGAAAGTGGTACTAGAGAATGTGAACATTCCCTCTCGGTTCCATATCTCATAGTCAATGAATCTCCAGCAAATTGTGCAGGATTCCTCTGTAACCGCGTCATGCCATTAATGAGTCAGAGAAGGAGTTATAGGGACCTAGCAGTTAGACTAGCAGCGTGTGTGGTATGCATAAATAAAATCTGGACCTTCTGCAATGATCACTACCTTATGGCCTTCTCTTCCTTCTGAGTTAGGGACACCACCAGAGGAGTAGGTCTACTTATTGTAACAAGAGGCAAATAACAGTGTCTGTTCTGCAGTCAAGATCTTGTAGGAATCTTATAAACACAACATTGCCTTCGGAGAGATCATCATGGGAGCAATTGTAGCCCACGTTATTCTTGATGATGTCCTCACAGTTAGGGGGACGGGGGGGTGGAGAGATGAAACCAATGCTGCTGCTCTTGTCTGACAGATTTCTAAGCCACGTTTTAACAAGAAAGCATAACGAAAAATAATTAGGCATTAAAGAAAAAGGTTAGACCGCCACATGGGAAATAGATATAGTGAGACAGATACTTGGAAATCTGGCATCTGTGCATTTGGTGCATCTCAATAGATTGGTCATATGGCTCACATATTAACAGGTGCTATGGGAAATTAACCTTTGGATGGGAGTTTGGGGCTCACTAGTCTCATTTTACAGAAAGACCTATGATGTTATATTATTTTAGAATTTAGAATGGCGGAGAATAAGAAAAAGTATTGCACTGTGGGGGAAAAAACATTATAGGTGAACTATTATGCTCACTGTCATTGTTCATAATTTTATTTTTCGGATCTACTAGAATAGATTTACCTGCTTCGATGTTGCAAAATCACATAATTTTTTCTCATACTGTACATCTCTATTAACCCTGTGTCTCAAACACTGTTAGAATGTTAAGCCTCACTCCCGATGAGCCCAGGTTGCTCTGATTGGTCAGCTTGGCCAATTTGTCAGCCCGTCCTACGCATTCCACTGTCCTGCAATCTGCAGACAGATCTTTGCAAGTAAGCAGCCAATAGGGGTTGGGTTACAAGAAGACCTCACCATGTCACAGAAGTAAGGGCTGGAATTCCAACAAAGCATGACACGCAGGTTAGAGAAGAGTGGTTTCTGTGGTGAGTGTTGTTTCCTTTGACGCATACTTTGGGCCTGGGGGACTTTGCAAAAGCATAATCAGTCCCCATTAAAGGCATTAACTGTTGTGTTGGTCTTTGTATTACTGCAATACTAAAGGACACTGGTTACATTTGCTTGCGCCACTTAAGAAGGAAAATATTTTCTTCTTTAATTAAATCTATGCATACCAAAACATCACAGTCTGAAGCACATCAGAAATCAAAAAACACAACGACAAAGGAGGAGAAAATGTGGACTTTATAAACCATTATTTTTAAGTAAATTGCTACATAAACTCTTGATTTACTGTACTGAAAGTCTGTTTCTTTTCACTTACCAAGATATGTCATTTTTACTTCCTGTATGCTGAAAGATACATAAAATGTTGAGCAGACCAAGGTCTTCCACTATTTCTTTGTTCCTCCCCCTTTTCTTCACACGTTTGGGCTGCTTTTACGACTAAGTGGCACACAAAGGACTTCCATCCTTTTTAAAGGCCGAGGTGCCCCAGTACACAGCACCCTTTATTTTTTTATGTTTGTCCTTCAAAAGTAAGGCTCAGGGGACAAAAAGTCTGTATGTTTTTGTTCTTTGGTCTGTATTGCTTCCACTATCTGAAAACCTTTAATAATACCTGGAATGTAAAAATACAGTAACGTTATTATCATCATTATCATTTGCATGAATGCAAGAATGTCATAATATTGCATTATGCAAATACTATAACACTGCAGTGTAACATATGCAGATGACAGGTATTAATAATATTTCTATGGAGACTTTCATATATAAATTTAACCATCATTAAGTCCAAAACTGTTAAACTGCCTGATAATGTGATAAATTCTAAATGATTTATAGTATTAATATACACATACCTTAGGTGTCTTTAATATTGCATGTGACTGCAGACAATACATCAGGGGTGTCAAACTCATTTTAGGGTGAGGGCCGGATGAGAAGAAATGTGACCATGTGCGGGCCAAATTTTTTTTTTTTTTTTTAATCATAGTGCATCAAATTACAACAAATACACTATATTCTGTAAAACTGCATTTAACCTGAAACATCCG
>JAODKF010000138.1:4462823-4482059 GCA_026779585.1 Mormyrus proboscirostris
GCGCTCCTCTGCCCTTTTCTGGGTGGGGGCTGCAATTGTCCCTGCGGTGGTCCTCCTGGGGCTCTCGTGCCCTGGGGAGTCTCCTCCGTGTCCTGGGTGGGCAGGGCTGTGGCTCCCCACGTCCACTACTAGACATTTACATGGAGAAACCTTAGGAACACCAGCGTGCTGACACACACAGGTGTGCACACAGGTCCTCACAGACACGCACTCACGGACACACACTGTCTTGATCGGCTGTTGCTTTTAGGCATGTGTTGTGATGCTGGTTTTGTGTTGTTCAACAATAGTTAACATTTGATGGTCGTCATGTTTAGTACAGATGTATGTTGTCTTTCTCTCTTTAGCAGGCATGGAAGAAGATTATCTGTTTTATTTTTTTATTATTATTATTTTTTCTCCTCTCTCTCTCTTCCTCCCTCTCTCCCCATCTCCTTACTTGAGGAAGTAAATAAAAACATTTTATAAATAAATAAATAAATACAAATAAAGTAGTCTTCCGAGGAGGGGGGGTGGTGGAGGAAGTAAAAAAAAAACAGTGGCCACTACATTTGACATTAAAACGCAGATATAATTTTTTATTGGAATTTTAGCCTATGGTTACACCTCAGCCTTAATCATTTTTTTTATTGCGTATTTTAATCTTAATCCACATATCCCAAGATAACGGTATTGGTCGTGAAAAGTTACCACAATAGAAACAGTACCCTAATGTTTATTTGCAGCTTTTCTAACGTTTTTCGGCCAGTAGAATACTTTTGTCTTGACAAATTAGTCCTTAATATTACACATTACGTTTCTCATTCTACTATGGTCACAAATCCATGGTATACATCGAAAACTGATGTTTGTATATACGGTTGTCACGCCCAGCTCCATCCGATCCTCATGTGTGCCACGCTCACCTCGCTACCTCGTGTTCCTACCTGATTGTTCTCACCTGTTTCTTGTTACTGCCAGCTTGTCTTGTGTATTTAGTCCGCATCTGAGGTCAGTCCCGTGAGATCTGTCATTAATGTTTGTAGTGTTGGTTAGTGTGCTTCTCAGTCGTGTGAATAAAATCCCGTTTCACCTGACTTCTTGGCTGGACTCACCTGCTTCCCCGCACGCCTGCAGCCGACACCCGTGACAGAATGACAGATCTCGCAAACAATGCACCGCAGCGGCAGGAAGATCCCTGGCTCTTCCTGCTACATGAGGTAGCGTATTGGTGAGAGCTGCTGGAGATCCAGGAGGACCCCGGCTTATTCGCCCTGGCGGACCGGAGCTGGACCCTCCTACAGGGGGGAACCACACACGCTGAAGAGCACTCAATGGCGGAAGTGCTCAGTCTTTTACGGCAGCTCCTTGATAAGGTGAAGGAGAAGCAGCCCCAGCCGCTCGCCTGTTCAGAGGCAACCCCGCCTCCACCTACTGGACCCGGCCAGCGCAAAAAGAGGCACAGGGTAAGAAAAGGAGAAGCCCCGTCTATCTTCCTGGGAGCCTGTTCCTTGCTCCGCACATAAAAAGACACAACACGCCTGAGGTGCCCGCCGAGGCACCCCCTGCTGGCCACACACCCGAGGTGCCCGACGAGGCGCCCCCTGCTGGACGCACGCCCAAGCCCAGCTTTCCTGTCTCGCCCGACTCGCCCATCCAGCCGGTTCTGCCCGGCTCGCCCGTCCTGCCCTGCTCGTCCGTCCAGCCCATCCTGCCCTGTTCATCCGTCCAGCCCTGCATGCCCACGCCACCACCTGCTGCTGCGGCCACGCCCACTGCCTCGCCGTAGACACTGACTCCGGTCCCCCCAGCTCAGGTCCTAGTCCCTGAGGAGGTCCCGGACAGCCTGACTGCTGCTCCTACCTCCATGGAGGAGGAGCTAGAATGGGACCCCTCGGGGACCTTCCTATGGACTCCCACTCCCTTGCCCTTCCAGGACCAACGCTCTTTGGGACCCCGCCTGTCAGTGTCCCGTAAGGGACGGGGCCACAGGTGTCGGGCTCGGTTCCCGCTCGCCTTGCCCCCTAGCTCGCCCTCGCCCGCCTTGGCTAGGGCTCCAGGGTCGCCTGCGGCTCCTCCGGCTCGGGGTCAGCGGTTGTCTCCAGGTCCCCCTCCCCCCCCCGTGCCGGTCCTCGGTGTCGCCTCCGGGCCCCCCTGCTTCGGCAGTGTGTGCACCTTTGGGGGGGGTTATGTCATGCCCAGCTCCATCCGATCCTCGTGTGTGCCACGCCCACCTCGCTACCTCGTGTTCCTACCTGATTGTTCTTACCTGTTTCTTGTTACTGCCAGCTTGTCTTGTGTATTTAGTCTGCGTCTGAGTTCAGTCCCGTTAGATCTGTCATTAACGTTTGTAGTGTTAGTTAGTGTGCTTCCCAGTCATGTGAATAAAAATCCCGTTTCGTCCGACTTCTTAGTTGGACTCACCTGCTTCCCCGCACGCCTGCAGCTGACACCCGTGACAACGGTTATCATATTGTGATTTTTTTCATACTGTTAGAGCCCTAAATATATACAGGGTGATGCTTAAGCAATGTACTAGCCCAGATAAATCACATTTAGTTGTAATTGGACATGCATTTTTTCCCACATATTTTTGTACTTGCTGGTTGTAATTATACTCACTTCAGGTACATGGGTCATGGCTATTATACTAGTTATATTGCATAATAAACTCATGTTAACATTTTGAAATAAAATACTTATCACTCCTGTCATGTGACTACGACAAAATAAGCACAAACTATCGTTTCAGGATGTCTTGGAGGACTTTATAGCCAATCAGGACACTGGAAAATTCAACTTATGACCAAAGTCTCTGCTCTGTTTGATTCAAGGGCCCAGTCAGCACAAGTACATTGGCACCTCGTAGCGATAGGGTTTTTGAAAGGTTGGTAACTAGTAGCGTTTCAGGCATTTGCACATTGGCACTACGTAGCAGCGTTGAAACAGCTCTATCCAGGCAATGAAATTGAGGAGCTGCTGGCGGGGGACCCACAGGTGACCGACGAGGCTCCCGAGACCAAGCCACAACCAGCCGACAAGGCTCCATGGGTGAGGCTGGGGGCATCTGTCGAGTGGGAGCCTGGGGAAGCACAGGCAAACCAGGGAGTCGACCTTGACATCAATGTCCCCTTCCTCTCTGGGAGACTGAGAGATGTGCACTCGGCCGAGATCTGCCGCAATGAGGGGCTGGTGATGTTGGTGACCCCCTGGAGGGGTCCAAGGACATGGTCAAAGTGGTCCCCGCGGGGTCCCACACCAGCTCCTCCTCAGGCTCCCTTATGGAGGGAGGAGCAGGGATCGAGTCCTCAGGGACCTCCTCGGGGACAGAGACTGAAGCCGAGGGAGCTGGGACCGGGGGGACTGAGGTCGAGGGAGCCAGGACCGGGGGAGCTGGGGGTTCATAGGGCGGCACATTAGCTGCCAGGGCTGGACCCTTGCAGGGCAGTGTGTCGGCCATCTGCGTGACATTTCAAGCCAAAAACTCTGTTTTTCCTGTCTATATGTAGATGCTGAAAACAGAGTTTTGTGGGCAGTGGTGGCTTGATGATTAGGGAAGCGCATTTGTAATCGAAAGATTGCAGGATCGAATCCCCCACCAGCAAATCACCACTGAGGTACCCTGACTAAGGTACTGTCCCCAAGCACTGCTCCCTGGGCACTGAATTAGCTGCCCCCTGCTATGTCACAAAAGTCACATATGGGTTAAATGCAAAGGACATATTTTGTTGTTGCGCACTGTGTGTTGACAATGACCACTCATCACCCAATTCTAATTAAAATCTACACCCTGGATGGAGCTTTTTGCAAAAGCTCCGTTTTCAGTGGACAAAAGCCCAAGATGTATAGAAAAGGGTACGTTTTAAAAAATACCCGCTTACTTGTGTACAAGGTATAAGCAAAACTCTGCAATGATGTCCTCGATCCTCTTTATTATTTTATGCGATCATTTCCTAACCCGCTTATTATCCTACGATTGCCAATAATTATTTCTACGTTTGCTTTAGTGTTGAGCATGTATTGATATTATATATTATAAATAAAATATATTAAAGAAAAAACAAAGATGTTCATTAAAAGAATTATTTAAAAAAAAAAACAATATATAAAATGCACACTATAAAAATAAAAAAAATACAGAAAAATAAAAATACTGAAAGAAAAGAACTATCGGACAAGCCTGGTCAGCCTGTCACGAGCCACTCTTGGATGGTTGTTTCAGCTTCATCCTCATTTGGACTAGACACCAGTGGGTTTCATAATGCAGACTCTAAAAAACAGAACAGACACAATTCACTTACATTAGACCTTACAAAATGGTAAATGTCAATCATAAACAGGTGAGTTTATTGTTATTACTTTACATTATGATTGTTCACTTTTTATCTGCAGTATGAAAAAAAGCAACTTTGGGAATTAAAACCAATGATAACTATGAGAACGAATTATGTAACGTGTATTGGGAGGTTAAATCCATATTGTGTAAAAACTTTATCCTGAAAGGTCAAATGTTACTTTTGCTTAAACTTTTGTTTTACTTATGGATAATCACATCTATGATGTTTGTATTCCTCATTGGTGTTTTCTCCCCTCTGCCACACCAGTTTAAATGAACTGCCAACTGGGGAGCAAACACTTTTCCACAGATTCTCCACACTGTTTTCTTTAGTATTTGACCCCAGCCAGTGACAGTTTAGAAACCTGGAGATGACAACAGTGTGTGTATATATTATATATAAGTAAGAATTATATATATTAGTATCTATGTACTAGCTATGTATAAGGTAGTTTTCTAAAACCATAATAATACCAGTTCATAAAGTCAACATTTCCCAACTGCATTTCGATGTTCTTCAGCTCCTCAATGTCTTGCTGTGGAAGTCCACCATCCTCTGCACACTGAAAAAATAATAGATTCTTATAGAAAGACCTGTAAAAAGTATTTTTTAAAAATCTGTCACGCCCACAGGGGTGGGACCGGACAGGTGCAACACCAACAGCTAATTAGCTCCCCTACTAAGGAAGGGGGTCACTTACGTGCAAACTGCGAAGTATTGCGCTATGATCAGCCTTACTGAGCGTTTCTCTGTCCTATGTGTTTCTTTGCTCCTGGTCCTTGTCAGTCTACCTTTTGTACGATCAACTATTATTCCTTACCTCCTTAGCCCAGCTCCCATCCTTAACTCACCTACCCTGCTGAGCCCGGCTTCCCCTGTCATCCTATCCTCCGGTCCCATGTATACCTGTCGGACGGACCCATTGGCTTTCGACCCTCGCTTACCCATCACGACTACGATTACCGCTCGCCATCTCTGGACCTGTTTGCCTGATCGTCTCCACCAAGGAAGCTCCCCAGCCTCTCGCCCTCCTTCCGGTTACCCGGAGGGCTGGACTCCTCGTCCCTCGCTTCGCAGGGCTGACTGTTACCTGTGGCTATTTATCCCTTGCCATATTAAAACTTAGCTTACCCTGCACTTCTGGATCCTTGTTTCCTTTACCCGCTGGCTGTGACAAAATACTGCGCCGCCCTATGGATCCAGCAAGGAACTTGGAGACACAAGTCACCGCCATGGAACGACTTCTCTCTTCCCAGGTGGCGCAGATGCCCCTTCCAGAGTCTCCTCCGCGCCCTACCGCTCCGCTGCCCATCACCCTTCCCGTGCGCTATGATGGGAATCCCGACCAGTGCAGAGGGTTCTTGATGCAAGTGGGCATCCATGTTGAGGAGCACCCCGAGATGTTCACCGCGTCAGGAGCAGAGATGTGGTTCACTCTCGCTGCTGACCAGAAGAGCATGTGAGTGGGTGACTGCCTTGTGGACGGATAACAGCCCCTTACTACATTCTGGTAGTGAGTTCCACCGTGCTTTTATGGAAGTCTGATCATCCGGCAGACGCTCGGGATTCCGCCTATTAGAGTGCCGTCAGGGTAGACAGTCTTCCTGCGGGCTCCGAACCTGAACTTTCGAAAGGGGAGTCCCCATCATTTGATGAACTAGTGCATCAAGCCGTACGCCTGGATAACATGGTACGAGACCTGCTGAAACAGCAGCAACTGCTGGACAACTTTGTGGTTGTCTATATTGACAATATCCTGATCTATTCACTCTCCAAGCAGGCACATGTACACCATGTAAGGCAAGTGCTACAAAGGCTGCGAGACCACTACCTGTACACTAAGGGAGAATGTGATGAAGTGTCTTGTCCCTGGTTGATAATACAGTGCTCACGCATACACTTAGTACTAACTTACCTGCATTCTCCGTTTATGCTGGTAGCGGTGCGGGTGCACACGGCCGCCATTAGCACGCTGGTTTTCATACACGCATATACATCCACGTCATTTCTCCATCCCCGTCAATAACCTGCCCGATTTCCACTTCGAAATACACAAGCGCATTTATTTGTCTGTGTTTTAGCATCGTGTTTGTAAGATACTTACCGTGGTTTGTTGTTGTCCGTGTCTGTCTTCTTCGTTTGTCCTCTGGGTTGTCCCCGTCGGCCGGCTTGCGCACCTCCTGGTGGCTTGGATGAGGGGTGTTGGGGATGGAGTGGGAGGTGCTCAAGCGGCCGGAGGCCGACTATTCCATTATCTGTGTTGAAAGAGGGGGGGTGTGTTTTACTATACCATCATCCATTTATGTATTTTGTTTATATAATGTATTTATGTATGTGTTACTTATATTTATGCCTTTATTTTGATTATCATTAATGTTTAAATGGTTGGGGTGGTGCTAAATGTGTAGGTGTGAATTGGTAAATATGTGTATACTTACCTGTACGATGTTTATTGGGGTTTTACCAAAGAAGGCGGGGCTTCTAGCATAAAAGGAGCCCCCAAACTTATAACCGAGTCAGTTTTGTTTTTTTTTTTTACCTGGCTAGCGAGCGTGCAACTGCGGTGCCGTGAGCAAACCCTCTTCGGTTTGTATGTTTTTTTTTTTAATTTTTTTTCCTCCCTCTTGTGTTTGGTTATTCTTTCGTAGCACTGTAAATAAACCACCATTCACAATCCCATCTTCGAGTTGTGCATCATCGTTCTTCATTTTTGTTTTTGGTTGGGAATCCACATCGGCCCACTCATTTGGGACGCAACCTCACAGCTACCCAGTGAATCTGTTTCAATCACCGTTTGAACCCTACCTAAGGCTGTCTTCCTTGGTATAGTGACAGAGTGCTTTGTGTCGTTTTTTACTGGTATTGAGACATAAGGTCTCTTTGAGTTCTGTACTTTCAATAGCCCCTCTCCAATCCCTAACTCTATCAGGTGTGCATTATTTTCATCGAGTTTGAACAAGAGGTGAGGATCTGATTGATCTATAGCAGGAGGGACCTGGCACTTTATCCAGGATATTTGTCCAACTGGAGTAAGGGTATCATGAGTGCCAGTCCATAGATATCCCTGATGTATGGAGGATTTGCCAGCATGAATTAAGCTCACTAACAACCCAGCCTTCCCAGTGGGCATTGACATTGCATCACAGAGAAGCATGGTAAGGGCTGGGACAAGTTCTGCTGGCAAACTCTAAACCACTTCCTCTAGCATATTAAACCTAAGTAGTGGGTGTTCAAGCAGAATACTGCAGACAAGGAAAGGTTGTGTGATAGGCTCGCTTAATCTGCCATTACCGCTCAAGCTGACCGTGATCAAGACCTAGCCATCAAAAGGAGGAATGTCCCCATTTACAGCGTGGATCTCCAGCTCTTCCTTATCATTAAATATTTCAATGAGAGGCCTCACCCGGGCATCTGGTAGGTACCTCTCCTTCCAGCCTCTGTCAGTCATATTCACTTGAGCTCCTGTATCTAGCAGTGCATTGACTGTCAACCCACTGAGGTTACATCAGGCAAGAACCTTAGCACCTATCAACTTGGCCAGGTGCCTACTCATTTGACTAGGTATGGGAAGAGGAGATTGGGGAAATACTTGTTCATTGTGGTCTTTTCGCCTGTGTTTCATTATAGCTGGCTTGCATTATAGCTTGCAGCTGTTCAACTTTCTTCATTAACTCCTCCACTTTCTCAGTTAACTTTTGAAGCACTTCAGCTTTGGGCTCTTGATCTGAACCATGTTTCTTTGTACTGTTGTTTTGCGCTGCTGCAACTACAAGCTGCGCGCTCTGCACATTTACAGGTTTCTGCTGCACAACTGTCCCTAGGCGTCTTTGTATTTCATTCTCAGTGTTTGTTATCCTCATCATTTGTTTTAGGATTGTCTCATCAGAAACATTGCTGTCTGAGAGCAGTGGTTTAAGTTCTCGACGTATGTCATCGTGCTTATGGCCGAGGCCCTGGTATACTGTGTGGAGGAAAATGTCTTGGACTATGGATGCATTGTATTTCACTTCAGTGCCAGTATATTTAGAAGCAAATAGGGTCTTTGGCTTAAGACCTATGACTCGGTACAAGAACTGTTGTGGTGTTTCATTGTTACTTGAGCACATGCACATGAGCTCTTGGAATCGTTCCGTCTTACTTCGCCCCCCTAAATGTGACTGTAAAAAGCCTTTGAGCTCATCTATAGTTAAATCTTCCTTGTGTACTAGCATGGCTTTGAAGTTTCCTGATTTAATGACTTTGAGAACACATTTCAAGACTTAAGTCTCACTGAATTGCTCTTATGGCCTTCCTCAATTTGTCTGCATATGCTTTTATGTAGCTTATGTCTGAGCTTTAGTCACTGAATTATCCTCCTTGAATCTTGAACTCTCTACGAAGCAGTGAAAGGTCTCGAAGGGGGATGACTTGGTCATGTGTTCTGCATGAGTGTTGTTCAGATGTGTGAGTGCTATTCGATTGTGGGGTAGATTGTGTTGGTAAGGGGTGATGTGGGCTTATTTATGCGCTGTAGGACTTTGTTACTAAACTCAACATAGCAAGAAAGCATTCTTTGTAGCTCTGTGTCAGTGTGCTGTGTGGCTTTACATCAGTATTTGTGTGTGTGGGATGGGTGCCTGGTAATGGGGTAGCTAGACTAAGTGTAGCTGTGTGAGTTGTGTTAGCACTCTAAGCATTGGTTGTTATGTTATCAACAACAGCATGTGACTGACTTATAGTCACACTATCATTCAGTAGTGGGTTTAATAATACATAATGTACATCTTCCTCTGCATCTGTTTTCAGCTGAGGCTGACGACCTCATTCACAGTATCATTAAACTCTAACAACACTGCCATACCTGAGTCTTCTAATTCTACCAAATTCCCATCGTTCATAAAAGCCAGAATGTACTCAAAGCAATGATCTTCATCGCCAACCTGAAGCATGGATACATCCTTCCCCAGCACAGGACCAATACTTTTTGCTAGCTGATAAAGTTCATTGGCTTTTCCAAACCAGGCTTTTCCTCACACTTTCGGCCATGACTGCTTTTCCCTCTTCCTCACAGCTGGTCTCTCTTCCAGGTGTCTCTTCCTAGCTCCCTTCACTGCATGGGTTAAAGAGGCGTCAGTACCCTGGACACTAATCTATTGGCTCTGGTTGTGCTTGGAGCCAGCACATCTGTTGCCGCTCCCCATACGGGCCACCAAAAACCTTCATGGCACCGAGTTAACAGATAAGTTAACAGATAAGTTCCTGAAAAACAGGAGAATAATGAAGAGACAGGAGAAAAGCATGTTGATGCTCTGGAGTTCTCTACAGTTATTTATTTAAACATTTTCTGAAACAGGTGCATTTTTCCCTTCAGAAACATTTTCTATGTTCAATGTATACTTAAAGTTCAATGTCTTTTTACATCTAACATAATAAACAAACTCCACAATAAAATGTGTCTCTGCATCAAATGCGTATTCACTAAATATTTGCTAATACGAAAGGGGAACCATGTGTGCCACGTTAATTAGCTTCGCTGATAACATAACTAAATCATTGTTGCTCGCTAGCATCGCTCATAAAACTCAGCTTCCTTGTGTTGTTCACTAAAACTATTTTACATCACCTACTTGGCTATCATAGTTATCGGACATCTCATTTTTCTGGTTTTATCTGTTTCTTTTTAGTATTTTACAAATTACTAACCTGAAAAGCAGGAGAGTAATGAGGGGGCAGGACAACAGCACGTCGATGCTTTGGAATTCTCTGCAGTTATGAGAAGTTCTTAATGACAACGCAGAGAATCGCTATGCAGAAGTGCCCCCCCCACTGGCTGGAGTGAGAACCACACACTTAGGCTGAGATGAAACCTTTAGGATGCATGATCTCACGCTTTCTGGAGTACACATATATACATGTGTAATACAATGAAAAGACAATAATAAAAATCATATAGCATTTCCATAAATACAAATGTGGCACTTTTGTAGACGTCACACCCCCATGGCTACAAAGAACGTCCTTAGTGCTAGTGCTAGCCTTAAGCGTTATGCTATATCATTGGAAGATAAGGTTAGCATGATAAAATGTCACAAAAGGGGTGAAAACACTGCTGCCATTGCTCATGCTTTTGGCTTTTAACCTCCGTTGAGGATCCGGGAATGAAGAACACCGTCATCAACAAGAGGAGATGCAAAATTAATAGAAAAAATGGAAGCGACTTTTTTCTTTAATTTAGTATTAATAAAGTTTATACATTTAAGGAAAATTTTTTTTTTGGGGGGGGGGTTCTTGATAATTCGTTTAACCAATTAAGATGTGCCTTTTGGAACCAATTACTGACATACTGACATATAACCTCCGTATAGTACCAAAAAGCTGGCGCCCGTTATGTAAAATCCTGCAATTACATACAATTTGTTATTGTCATAATAAGATTATCTTAAATTTATGGTCAATTTGATTTACCGGAGGAAAATCTATCAGCCCTAGTCAGCCCTAATAACATTGTAAGCATATTTTCATCAGCCTACAAGTTTACAGTTAATGAACTCTATGTTGATTTTTGCGTGCAAAGGTAATATTTATTTTCATTTGTCCATTTAATTATTTTTGTAAACCTTGATCATCATTGGACCTTTACATACCTTTTGGAGAGCTGTGTCTAAGCTACAACATAAAAAAAATCCAGCTCTCTGTGTATGTTTTTAATAGTTTCAGAGCCAAAAACCAAACCAAAGCTAAATACATTATAAATGTATTATAAATGTATTTAGTAAATTGCTAGCTTCTTATAACATTTTTAGGAATTTATTAGTAAGCATTATCAAGCTAAACATTGTAGATGAGCACTGTTGAAGCTAACATTTTGGTTATCTGTGGCCACCACTGGTGTGACGATAAAGCGCCACTTGACTTATTTATATTGATAAGTTGTGCAGTATTAAGAAGGAGTGCTACTCTATCTTCACCATTCCACAAACATTAGTGTTGTACCCATATACTGTAGAAGCAGAGTGTTGGAAATTGTTAATGGCATCAATCAATATGAGACTTTTTTCAAAATCTCTAAATTAAAGAAAAAACCAGCAAGAAGTAATTTGTTTAATGTACATTACATCCTTTGTGCTTCAAAAGTACACAATCAAATTACCACTCTTTAAAAGCTGTGCCGCATTCCCAGCTAAAATCATTAGTAAAAGCAATAAAAACTTGATCTGTATCAGAATAAATGTATATCTTTATTTGGGGATGAAAGGGAATGTCAAAAATGAATTATTAATAACAATGTCTTTCAGAAATCGTAAGCATGGATATGAACATTTGAACTTCCAAGCTACCTGTGCTGCTGAGTATCAAATGATCTTCAAAAGTTTGCTTCAGGATTCCTACTGTGAGGTGGGCTAGACTGCTACCTTCTCTATTGTTAATGGAATTTAACAGCCATGTTGAAGTCTTACAAAACAAATCTTTTAAAGCAAAATCCACTGTGTTAAAGTCAAAAGATCTTAAGCACCAGCAATGTCACTGAAGTTCACTAATTCTCGAGGAGAGTATATGAGGTCATACTCTTTAAAAACTAGACCTTATCAGCAAAGATCCTCAGCTGTGACATGTGAGCCGTGATGATCAAGCACAAATGAGAATAAAAGACTCAAATAGGACACTGTACTTCCATCTTTACCGTCAAATTGTTTACTGTTACCATTAATTGTGTTCAGCAGTGGAATGAGATTACCTTCATATTCTTTTGGCACCTCTAATTTCTCAGCAGCACATAGATTACCCCTGTCGACGTTTATCATTTACATGCTTGGATAATAATCTTTGGAAGATTGGCATTTCAAGGCCAGACTTAAAAGTGTTTATTAAGCTGTGTATTGTTCAAGGCAGCTACAGCGCAGCTGTCAGTAATGTTTCCTTCTCAGATATTTGTTTACTGTGCTCTCCTGCAACTTCGGGTTATATACCTCGTTTTTATGTTAGATTGAAAAAGGGTTTGGTGAAACATTAAGGGGAGTCTCTGTTTTGGAGAACAGTGTCTTTTACAGTTAAGGGGAGTGTACAGATACACACAACATCGAACTGGGGAGTGAATGGGGTCTTTGTTTTGGAGAACAGTGTCTTTTACAGCGGGAACTGGGTTGAATGATGACAGGATGGGCTGAGGACATCCCTCTTTGATGAGGACTGAAAAATAAAAGAAATGGATGGGGCAGCTGGAGCGGACATGTGAGGATGTGCAGGGTGTGGCGTGATCCTGGTTACTATTGGCCAACATCCAGAATACACAAGTGTATCCAATGAGCATGAATGAGTCCTGTGGACTGTATTACGAAGTGTCGTTACTGGCTTATCGGGGTAACTTGTCGGATTTAAGGTAGTCTGGGCAAAATGTAAGTGAACGAATATGAAGTCCATTTAAACCGTGGTACCGGCAAGTTACCCCGATAAGCCAGTAACCCCGCTTCGTAATACAGGCCACTGGTCACCAGGCTGTCTGCTGTAAGACTCTGTGCTCTTTTTTTTACAGGTTGTTAGTTCTGTGATTTATTTTTTATTTTATTATTTTTTGTCAGGCTGTTTCAGCTGTTTTGTATATAAAATGACGTACTCTGTGTAAGTACAGTTATAACAGCCAGCAATTTCCATAATCTCGTGTTTTTTGTCGAGTTTTAAATAGTGTTTATAGTGCTTTTTTATGGATTTTTATTGTAATTTTCATTTGTTTTCTCCAATATGCACAACATTGAATCATTGTCCTTGTGCAGAGTGCTTTAAGAGAAGCTGGGGAATCTCTGCAATGTTTTGCTTTATGAAACTGCACAATCTGGATTATCACCTTTGATCTGCCAGAGATCACAGTGGTACCCACAGTTATATTTGTGTAAATAGCTTTTTTTTCTGTCAAATTTCAGACAAACTCAAACGTTCTCATGGCCAGAAACAGAAACCAGCTTTCTTCAGTCGTATCATGTGACATGCCAAACAAGTTTTAGTTGCCATGGTGAACATATCGCTATGTTTTGAGTCTCGCTAGTGTTTTGAGTCTCTGCCTCACACCCGGATGGTGTTGTGTCATCTGTGGGTCACAGCTGAACGTTCACATGTTAGTTACGATTTACTGGTCTCTGTGACAGCCTTCTGAATGGAAAATGAGAAAGAAAGCATCCATACCAAATGGTGCGGTTAAAATTACTAAATCCAGAGATATTTGGGAAATTCATGCAGCCTTTAATTAGACTTTACTGTAATCTGTACAAACTAAGGCAACATTTCGCATATGAAAAATAAACAGGACACAAACAGGATCACTGGATTGCTTTTTTCTCCCCATAGTTTATGGCATTTTTAGACTTTTCTAGAATCAGAAGGTGGTGGGAGTAAGATCATTATTACTCTTATAGGAATGTTCAAGAATGTTTCAGATAATGTGCATGTTCATCCCCCACCTGTCATCAGGCAGAAAACCAAAAAGTGGATAGATAAGCCGCAAGCTGGCAAATTTGCATTTTTCATTTTTTTCTGCCCTTCTGTGTTAATTCACATGAGGTTGAAGGGTCAGAAGGTATGAAAAATTGCAAATGTAGACGGAAGCACATCTAGACATTTCCAAATGTCTACTTTGTTACATTGCTTTTGGCCATCAGTTATATGAAAAGAAAAATAAGCTTCTGCAGCTGGAAAAAGAACAAAACAAATGAAATTTTCTATAACATGCGATCATAGATTTCAACCATAATTCCTTGCTGAACACCCCCACTTATCTATATATTAATTTTCTTGAGTGAAGCAAATTTCTTTGACTGCAGGTCAAATCTAAACACAAAAATTGTTGATTTCATTCTTGTTTGTTTTTGGTCTTCAAGTATTTATCACTTTGTAGGATAATCATAGTGCCTGCAGCACACTCTACAAGTAAAAATTCACAAAAGTAACAACCTTTTTTGCTGTTGTTGCTATGGAAACAGTTTGAACCAGAAGGTTTCAATGACTGCGAGAGTTGATGTCTCTAACATGGAAATTTAAATGCTACAACTGTAAGCACAAGTTTGTAAAAGCAGCACATATATTTTTTCCTACATCTTTCTAAGCTGGCGGCTAAATGTACTGTTAGATACAGCGTGTTTGAGTGTTTGTATTTTTGACCTGGTGTGAAATTTGTCATTAATTGCATAATTTTACATGTATTTTTACCTACCTTTTTAAAGTAACAAGTTTTTAAAAATCTGCTTTTGTTCACTGGCAGGTTTCAGAAAACTTGTCCCAACTGCAGTGAAATGGATTAACAGAATGAATGGTAATTAAATAAGGAATGCCAATAGCACTCTTCCCCTGCTCTTTGCACAGTGAGAAATTAAGTTTCAATAAATGAAGTCACCCTCTAGACTGAAGGAATTCGGGTGTACTGTCAGTTGGGGAGGCGAACAGCTGGAAAAAGAAAAAAAAAACAAGTTTGTCAGATTAATTAACCTTGAAACATTTCAATTCTGAATCTTGACCAAAAAGAATGAAACTACCTGGCCTGCAATGACTTGAGTCAAAGGCAATTGCGTGTGATGTGAACTGTGTAACCATGAAAAGGAGGTGTGTTCAGTGCAGTGTCTCTCAGCCCGATCCTCTGGGACTCCCAGACAGTACACGTTTTTTCTCCCTGTCGGGAGCTCGGGGGGCAAAAATGTGGTCTGTCTGGGGGTCCCCGAAGACCAAGTTGAGAAGTATTGGTTCAGTGTACATAAATATTGATATATAAATAGTCACCTAAATGCAAAAAAGACACCCACACACGTACAGGCATTAATAGGATTAAAGAATAAAGCTATAACACAGTTTATATATGCCATTGGTTATTTTTTCATGACAGGATTAAAAAATGAAAATGCGATAATGTATTCCTGATTGATTTCGGAGCGAGCAGCATTGCCTGCTGTAACTCAGATCTGTCCTTTGTGTGTGGAGTTCTCCCCGTACTGTACTTTCCACTGGGTACTGTGGTTTCCTCCGGCTATCCAAAAGCATGTAGCTGTGCAAATTGGCAGATTGCCCATAGCATCTGATTGTGCATAAGTGTGTGCCTTCCCAGTGATGAACAGGCCACCCTTCCTGGGTGCCCCCTGCCATATTCGTTCTTGAATAGGCTCCAGGCTCACCGAGTATTGCATAGACGGCTAAGAAAATGGATGGATTTTTTGTTCGACAACTGTACATTACCATTATTGTCGGGGTTCCCTAATTCAGTTTGCTTCAGTACAGATGTTATGTGAGCCTATGCTGCACTAAGTTGTCTGCATGTAACCTTCCCTGTGACTTTTGTAGATAAGGTAGCTTTGGATGTTTCCACTGAAATTCCATTGCCGTTTTTTTTTTAAACATCCCCTTTAGGGAGCTGCTGTTTATAGTGTTATGCTTCACTCACCTCAGCAGGCACAGGGACCTGCACGCCAACTTGCTCGTAAATGCCCTTTACACAGCTTTTTGTTGCACAGGCAGCGCCTTAATGCCCAGTTTTTTCCTGCCTCGCCTGGTTTGATCAGGCCCATCACATGTTTTAGAGCGTTCTTGACAACATTGACATTCCTGATGTCCCTGTCAGTGCCAGAAATAGCAAAATTCCCCTTAATATATACATTGAATTATTTAGCAGACACTTTTAACCAAAGCGACATACAATTGACAAAGCAGGGACAGACATTCCTAGGACCAATTGGTGTTAAGGGCCTTGCTCAGGGGCCCAAAGGTGACATCATTCTGCCAACCCCGGGATTTGGACTGGCAACCTTCCAGTTATTCCAGACCTGCAAAACCACACACCACCCATTTTATAAGTCATAATGATGCTATTTGAACATCCTGACAGTCTGTGTATCATTGGTTGCAGGCACAAGTCCCCAAAATCAGTATATGGTTTCTTTTGTTCTTCACGTCATTGGTCAAACCTATAACACAGACAAAAAAGCATGGACTTCATTTGCACTGAAATCCATGGTTATTTTATCCTATACTGCCAGTCCTCAGCGAAAGCAAACTAAAAAGTGTCATATACGCTACGCCAATCTGGCATACATACGTTTCACCGTCTGCCTTACTTGGGATGATCGTAAAGTGTTATGGAGGATGCTTACTGCATTCATCATTCAAGTGGCAAGAAGTCTTGAAATAACTTGCCATTTTGCTGCTGTGTAACACAGGAAACTGATGGCGAGGAACAGGTTTGTTTACATGTGCTTCCCTTCAGATTGGAAAAAAAGAGCCCAGGTTCACGGACATGGAGGAGAAAATAAACTAGCGCAGATCTCATACATCAAAGCTAGATGCGGAAGGTGTTGCCGAGGCAGGATATTGCAGCTGTTAAGACTGGATGCTGGGGTACTGATGTAAAAACCAGATACAAATTTATACATATTGAGGAGGAAAACAGACAGGTGGAGGCAATCAATACGAGCAACCCCAGGACCCGGACTGCCTCTCTTTATACACACACGACCCCTTTTCACCCAATGAATAAACATGTGGAGAGATCTCAGAGAGATCAATATACAACCGTGCCTTGGTGACCTGTTTGTTTCAACAGGGTCCTAATTGTATTTATTAAACAAAAATAAACACAAATGAAACACAGTTTCAACTCATTTGTTATAGAAATTAATTTACCGATTCCTGTTTCTAATAATGGAATACAGAGCTTTAGGCTAACTTATCTTTGTTAATTAACCATTTCCTTTTAATTGTGCAGTTCTGTGTATATCCTATTCAGTTTTGTGAGAAATATCAGCCAAATTCATATTTGTTACCCGTGTTACACTGTGTGTTACGCTGACAACTTGGAAACATTAGTTAGATTGATTAGTAGTTTGTCTGCTGGATTGTCAGGTTATGTGTAAAATTGATTATTCGTTCTGATGTCGTGTTACTATGGACCAGCGAAACCCGTTAATATGACACCAAAAAAAAGTTTTCACAGCACATCATAATAAAAGTAAAATGAAAGATGGGGGGGGATTTTAATCTGAGCTTTCTCATAAGTCACACTCCCCATACCATTATTAGTGACTGAACAAACTTACGAATCATGAAGCAGTGCAATAAAGGAGATATTTGAATGGAGATGAAAGCAAAGGGGAATGTTTCTGAATGGACCCATCAGAAATAATAAGGCATATAATTAACTGGGGTAGACATACAGCAGGCCGTATTCAAATCAGCTTGAGTTTATTACATGGCATTAACCTGATTTGTCATGTGGATTAGAAGCTAATTGACTGTAAGGGAAAGACAGCAAAAGGGAGAAGCAGGATCCATCCGTTCGTTTTTCTAGCTGCCTCCCCTGATCACGGTCAGAAGGGAGCCTGTCGCAGACAGTATAGCGCCCAAGGCCAAATGCACCCAGGACAGGATGCTACTCCTTCGCAGGTCACACAGCAATTTTGAAATGCCATCCATCCATCCATCCATTCATCCATCCATCCACATACTGCAACAGGGGGTAGGCAACCGCAATCCTGGAGTGCCAATATTCGGCACATTTTCTATCCTAGGATCACTTTGAGATCCCAGTTAGTATATTTGCATGTCTTTGGATTGTGGCAGTAAACCCGTGCAACGCACAGAGAGCATGCAATCTGCACACATAGAGCAGAGGTGGGATTTAAACTCCCAACCCTGGAGGTACGAGATAACAGTACTACCCACTGAGCTACCTGGAGACAATAGAGTGGAACTGATAAAGAACACCTGTCGTAAAAATCTACTTTAAGGATGAGAGTGCAGAGACTTGCCGGCAACGTTATCTTGTGATGCTCCCTGCCAATCTGAACCACACTCTCCCCCTCACCGTCACGAAATAACACGGCGTGTCATATCGGATCACGTCCGGGTATTCATCTGAAACCCTGCACATGGCACATTATCTAGATTTACAGACAACCTGAAAATGTGAGAATGAACGAGCACTACAGGATTCTTAATAATGAAGCAGCAGACATTCAGTATTCTCCTCTGGAGCTATGATGGTTCACAGGCATGATTTTCAGGATGGAAATTGCATAAACCCTTAGCAGATATCATCCATTTTTGTGTTTTTGTTCCTATCAACAAAGACAGGGAAGGTGGAGTTTGAGATAAAATCACACTTAGTAGATACTGTACCAGTTAAAAGTTTGGATACCCATAGAAAGATTTATTTGTACTACTACATAGAGTAATTATAAAGACATCAAAACTATCAAATAACATATGTGGCACTATCCACTGAGTACAATACAATCCTGTTATAACGGACTTTAAGGGACCTGGCAAAACAGTCCGTTATATCCAAAGTCCATTTTATCCAGAGTTTGGCCAGAACACAACTACTGTACAGGACACCATTTACTCATACCACACCCCTGCAGATACACTTGTGATATAGATTATTATATTGTACATGTAGTAATCCAACTTCATCTGACTGTTGGAAGTATATATGGCCTGTAAGTGGTTATACATGTACGGTACAGTAGTAACCTTGACCTCAATGCTTACTGCATCCCTCCAGCTGGGTCACCTGCCAACGCACAGCGTGCCTGGTGATGGACAGCCACACAGACCAATCAGTGTTGCCTGCTGTTACGCCATGCCTATTTATAAAGCGTGACTATTAATAATCCCGACTACGTATCTGCGCTAGATATCACTGGCATGCCACACGCCTTGTAGGCGAAGCCTGCATGTCTGTTATAGCCAAACAAAACTACAGCTAAAAGCGGCCCTGGGGACCAAATTGTTTGCCCGTTATAAGCGAAATTCCGTTATATGCGAGTCCGCTATATCCGATGCTTTTTCTGCATATTCTTAAAGGCACACGGCTGGGACCAGCGGACCTTGTCCGTTATAGATGATATTCCGTTATGAGCGAGTCCACTATAACGGGATTTCACTGAATTACGCCTTGCAAATTACAAAACTG
>JAODKF010000138.1:4520432-4541148 GCA_026779585.1 Mormyrus proboscirostris
GATGGATGGATGGATGGATGGATGGATGGATGGACGGGCCAACATTTAATTGTTTTACATTGTCAGAGTACCTTAGCTAAAATTACCATTGACATGAAATATTGTTTAATTTAACTGATTGATTAATTTGAAAAGCAGGGTCTGTCATTCCGAACTATGTTTTGGTTTAGCGTCAGACATATACTTTTTGTTTAAAGTTTATTTCCCTTTTCTGCCTCATTCTTGAATTTGGGCAGTAATTGATTGGAGACAGCAAATTCAGCCACCGACAGAAAGTTGAGGTTGGTGTCCCAATGAAGATTTTAATATATGGAGAATCTTGAATTACTCCAATTTGACAAAGTCGGTGCATGGTGGCATTCAGGTTTGTTGTAGTGACATTCCTTTGGCCTCCTGTTGGGCTGTAGTTCACACTGCATTAAAAGCCTCATTGAAATACCACAGATAGCAAGGTCATTAAAAGCAGGCCAGAGGCCTGAACACGTGGCCTTACACTTCAGCAGGCCTCTCATTTTCCTTCACATAGCAACATCACAGGGTTAGATGTTAAATTTTTGCTACTAAGATGCCAAGTTCACGATGTGCGTTCTGGTTAGATCCCGTCTTTCTGAGTTTCACAGAGGAATGGCAGGCAGTTACACACAAGAATCAAGGTCATTTTAAGATAATGGAAAACAAGTCTGTGTTCTTGGTTTTCTCTGGCAGTTATTGATCCATTTCCCATGGTTCTTACCCTCACTGTCCAATTTGTCTCATTTTTCATGGTCACATCCTACTTTGCGCCATAACATTAAATTATTTTAAGAAACCTAGAATCTTCACAATGTATCCATTTTCCGAACTAGCAGTAAAATTAGAAAATTAGTGATATATCAAAATAAAAGGTCTGGAAAAGCCTCTTTGGCAACACAATCTAGTACATTGTGTTAACGTTGCCACTTGAATTTAAAGTAACAGATGAATGTAACGGATGAAAACTAAGCACACACGCAGCCCCCTTGGAGAAACAAACACAGCAGCTTGTCTCAGACCAAAAGCCTTTCATTAGAATCACTTGAATATAAATAATAGTGATGAATTGGTCCACCGACTTTTTCTCACAGTTAATGGAGTATAGCGTGTCAAGTGATTTCCTATACTATATTGAAAAATTACAAGATCCCAAGAGTATGTCATCCACATAAAAGGTCTCAGTGTCACAACTTGATAGTATTACTTTCAAAAAGTAGATGAGGTATTTAGAAAAGCTTTGCATATGATGGTAACCACTGAGTTGAGGGATTGTGTCAATGGGCGAAAGTTTCCTGATAAACAGAATGAATCCTTGTGATCTTTCAGTGCTTCTGTAATTATCCACATCTCTCTTTGCTTCTCCCTTTCTAAACTATGGAATATGTCCAAAATCCATAGACTCTTTTCTCTCTAAGCATATATGTATCTAGCAAGTAAAACGTCAGTGTTTAACTTCAGAATATAGCATCACAGTGTTGTTTGTCCAGAAGAAACGCATGCACTGTTTATTAAAAACATTAACTATATAGTTAATACTTTTTGGATCTAACTTTCAATCCTCAATACTAAAAGATCTGGTTGGGAAAACTGGTGTCTTGAAATATCCAGTAGTGTGTGATAGCACATGAACTTGCTGTTTGTAATGTATATAGTTCGAAAGGCATTATAAAAACAAGAATTAGGCTAACAAAGGTTGTAATACTTATTAGTTTCTGTACTTATTTAAAACATTTTATGATGAAATAACTGAGAGGTTGAAAGAACTGAGTATAAACACACACATATCGGGGCACGTGTGACTCTATGGGTTACGCCCCTACACCTGTCATCAGAAGGCTGCCGGGACAAATGTCACAGTTAGCAGGGTGAATGTTTTGCTGTATCATGTGTACCAATAGGTACTTGAACTACTTACATTGTGGGTTTTATTCTTTTAACATAAGAACCAAGATTAAGCAATTTATACTATTCCAGACACTGTCAGTGTGGCTGTTAACTTAACACTTATCCATGACTGTGCTATCAAAGACCCAATGGCATTTGGTCTCTTTTTAGTTTGACAGTCGAAAGGATATACGATAAACATAAGAAAATGGAAATCTCTCCATTAGGACTATGAATGAAGGCCATGTGGAACTACAGTCACAATCCCTCTGGGGTTTGTCCTGTCACCAATGACCTGAGCAAGCAATGGCACTATAGTACTATCTCTCAAAAGAAATCAAAAACGTTCTGTCACACAAATAGGACTGTGACTTTATTCTTCAGTTTTTTTTTCAGTTATATTTTATAAAAGTAAGCCTGCCCTTTTAAAAGGTAGGGAGCTAAAAAGTATGGCATGCTATGGTGGACTAATGTAGATTTAGAGGTCATTTACTGTACTGTACTATTCCTCTAAAAGTATTACACAAGTGAATGTGGTCTATGATGGACAAGCATCTGACATCCCCTTTCCCAATGAATTCCTGTTTCATCTTCCATTTAAGTAATACTATAAAAACATCCAATTATATCCTGAGTGAAACCTTGAAAACCTTGAAAAGTTGTGCACTGCATATTCTGACAGGCAGAATCCTTAATCTTTTTATATAATAGTGTTGTAAACTTGTAATAAGTCTACAATCGTGGGCAAAACTTTTCATAATGACAAAAGTATTGGTTTTTACAAAGTTTGCTGCTTCAGTGTTTGTAAATCTTTTTGTCAGATATTTCTATGGTATACTGAAGTATAATTATAAGCATTTCATAAGTGTCAGAGGGTTTTATTGACAATTATGTTAAATTTATGCAAAAAGTAAATATTTGCAGTGTTGGCCCTTCTTTTTCAAGACCTCTGCAATTCACCCTGGCTGCTGTCAATCAAATCCTGGGCCAAATCCTGACTGATGGCAGCCCATTCTTGCATAATCAATGTTTGGAGAATTAGTGGGTCTTCGTTTGTCCACCCGCCTCTTGAGGATTGACCACAAAGTTCTCAATGGGATTAAGGTCTGGGGAGTTTCCTATTCATGGACCCAAAATGTCGATGTTCCCCGATCCACTTAGTTATCACTTTTGCCTTATGACACGGTGCTCCATCATGCTGGAAAAGGCATTGTCCATCACTTAACTGTTCTTGGATGGTTTGGAGAAGTTGCTCTCGGAGGATGTTTTGGTACCATTCTCTATTCATGATTGTGTTCTTATGCAAAATTGTGAGTGAGCCCACTCCCTTGGCTGAGAACCAAACCCACACATGAATGGTCTCAGGGTGTCTCAGGATATCTCAATACCAAGAAAAATCATACCTGTAGTTTTGGCAAAAAGCAGTCTTGCTTGCTTGCCTCTCAAGAACGAACTTGGGGGCCAAATAAATCATGGAATTGTCCTCTCTGTCAAATGTGATGGCCTGGCTGTCACCAGTTGCTCCTGCCCTTACCCTTGTCACAAAGAGCCTCTCCTATCTTTTAGCAGGGACATACCGACTTCACTTCTGCACTTTGATTCTTGGAATATTTTGGGTTGCAAAGGATTCATGGGTGGATGCTTCACAATTCAGCAAAAGGAGGACACATTTCTAGACTGCATGTGGAGGAGTCTTCCAAATGGGACAGCCTTGTTGTATTTTGAATGCAGTCTTAGAGGGTGCAGCCCTTGAATTTGGACACAGCCATTGATAAACATCCAAGGTAAACTGAGTACTATGAACCAAGATGGCGGTGCACGGTGACAATAAAGACGTCTTATCTTATCTTATCTTATCTTATCTTATCTTATCTGAGATAGGAAGTAGTGTAACCGTGCCGCTAACATTGGCATGAACCTAGCTGACCAATATCGTTACCACCTATGGGTGAATCTGAAAGAGTTATACCAGTTCCCAAAGCATTCAGAGCTGAAGTGTGGGCTCATTTTGGTTCCCACAATACAGAAGGTGATTGACAAGAGCTATACTGTATGCAAAACTGTAAGTGTATCCTGCAAGCACTTTTTATTATTTTTTTTTTTACTGATATAGGCAGATATTTATTCCTGCACAAAATGTAGTATTATGATGACGGATGTTACACGGACTGTGAAAAATGCAAATGCAGATCCCACTGTTCTGATTGCAAGTAAACTTTTTAAAGTCAGATGTTATGCATATGGTGGTGTGTTCTTTAAACTAAGACAGTTTTCATAAAATTAGATTTTAAAAATCGGAATATGTCTCCTTGCGTACAATTTCACAATCTTTTGGAATGTAACCCCTGTATCATGATATATACAGTATCATTTCGCCAGATCATTGCTAATACACATCCCTACTTTACACATACAGTAACGTAATGAGGTCATACATATATTGTTTTGTTTTTTTTTTGCAATTCAACAGCAGTAGATTACCCAACATACCTTGCCATATGATTTATTATTTGCATAAATCTTATACCTCAACAATGGCATCCTGTCAAGGGCTCCCTGTCTAGGAAAGGCTCCAACCCAGACAAAGGCAGTTGGTTAGAAGATGGATCAATGGATTTATAGCTCTGCAGATAACTTGTCTTTTCTTATACAGGTATACTCATATACAGTCAATAACAAGAAACCATAACATTTGCACCATTTGTTTCTTACAGTCCAGGTTTGAAAACGGTTTTACTTATCCATTCTTTTCTTAGTAGATGTTTTTGAGTAACAGTGATAGTAGACTTATTCATTGAAGCAATTTTCTTCTCAGAAACAGAGACTCCTATGATTTTTTTCACTGCACCCTAATATAACTGGCTGTAATACCAAACAAATCCCAAAGTTTCTTATGCACAATGTCTGTCCACTAATCTGCCCAGGGTAAAATGAACTAACAAATAGACAATTTCTGTCTGAAAACTAATGGTGTGGTGTGATTTCTCGCCCCTTGCTGACTATGAAAAACATCATTTTGTGTGTCCCTTGCCATATCTTTTATTCAGATTCTTCAACTTAGAAACAATTAATCACAATTGTGCTGGCAGACAAATATGAAATTTACATAATTTAATAGCTATGCATTGTCTTGAGAATGGAAAGGGATTGTAAGTCCCTGACCAGTCTCCCAATGGAGAAGCCAAGACTCTAAGTTTGCAGTAGTAAAATCTTCTGAAGATCTCTGCTTTTTGACGTTCTTTGTAACAATGGCAAGGTATTGAGCTATCGCCATGCTCACAGCTAATTAAGGGTAGCTGTAGGAAGCTTTTCAAAAAAAGAATAAGGGGGCGGCACAAGCTAATCGGAAACATTATGTAAGGATTAAATTTCCACTGTTTGTCTAGATGCACTAGTCCAATGCATTGTGCAATTTATTATCATCTCTCAAGTGGTAGCGAAATGTGCTGCATAAGCGTTTCTTAATGGCATATCCCAGGTTCTACATACTGGTTCTGGTTAAGTGCTAACTTGTATGTATATTTCTCATGGGTAGACTGTTATGATTTGCATTAATATTGCATTAATACAATATCATCAAAGGACAAGTATAAATTTAAACATAGTGGAGACTGAAATAAACAAAGAAAATGCTTTGCTCAGAATTTTTTGGCATTTGTTTTTCTGCTTTTATCAAAGCATGTGATGATTCACTGTCTCTTGCTCTTATCACCTACAAACGTATTTTAAACAAAAAACATTGTTTCTCTTTAAATTAGTGTGCTTCTTTGTTTTTAAACATGCCTCATGTTATCTTTATGTTTCCTTACATTGCTTAATTCAGTTACTGATTGTAATCGAACAGGTGTTTTGACATTTTAGCATTTTAAACTTTAACCATTGCTAATTTTGACACGAAACACACATGACGTTATTTTGTCTCTCTGCCTTTCCCAGTTTCATTTTTACATTAATGTTTTAATGGTTTTCATTCATTACAGTGTTTTTTTCACACTACTTTCTGTTTTTCTTCCCTTATGAAATAAATAAGTATAATGTATTCTAAGTTAATTGCTTTGTTGATAAATAAAATAAACAAAAGTGGGATAAATATTTATCCAAGTGAAAGTCACTGTTGTGCAGATTTGTAGAAAAGTCGTATTCCACCAGCTGCCCTTCAGTTTTGTGTTTTAACACAGCAAAAGATGAAATATCATACTGTATGTAATAATTTGCCATTGGAGAAATGTAATATAATAAAAGTATTAACAATGATTTTATTAACCCATATAAATACAGTATAATAAATTATTAATAATAATAATAATCCATGCAGAAGCATCTATCCATTTTCCAAAACCATTTCTTCAGTACAGGGTCACAGTGAGCTTAGAATGAATCTGAAAAACCACAGAACAAATGCATATGGGATGCCAGCCCATCCCCTGGCACACACATACAGTAGGGCAATTTGGAGACACCAGTTTGCCTTGTGCGATGAAACCACACAAACCCACATGGGGGGAGCAATCAAATGCGAAATCCTGAAGGTGTCAAGCCACAGTGATCACTGAGTCACCCCATGTAGATGAGGACAACCGAAAGCACAAGACTTTCAGATACATATTAACCCTGTATACAAAGCAACTGTGTCAAGATGTAGTGGGGAATGGAAAAGGAGTAGCAAAGCATTAGCAATATATCCCTGTGATTCATGAATAGTTTATGCATTAATTCATGGACTGCAGAATTGGGGGGGCACCCAATGCTTGGGTAACTTTTGGAGCATCATCAGGGGTGCAGTGATGAACAACCACAAAAAATGACAAATTAAGAACGTGAACTAATAGACCTTGCAATGTCAGGAGTAAGACATTATGATCATAATCAAGACCCAATTCAAAGAGCTGGGCGGCTTTACCAAGATCTCAATGTGAGAGGCAGATAGTATTATGTAAGAAAATAAACATATATGCATGGAAAATGCAGTCACTCTGCTGTACACTGGTCTGGCCAAACACATCTGGGGATGTTGCTGATATCACATAATGTGTAAATTGTTGCTTTTAATGACAGTGCATTTAATAACACATGAATTTAATGACCTGCTGTAACAACAGCAATGCTCTTTCAAAACAGCGCTGAAAAAAAAATATGATAT
The DNA here is from genome assembly GCA_026779585.1 of Mormyrus proboscirostris. Classification (NCBI taxonomy): domain Eukaryota; kingdom Metazoa; phylum Chordata; class Actinopteri; order Osteoglossiformes; family Mormyridae; genus Mormyrus; species Mormyrus proboscirostris. The sequence goes on from JAODKF010000138.1 coordinate 4,527,469, forward strand.
GTTTGCATTTGTAAAATGTAAGCTGCAATCACAGTACTAATTATTGTAATTGCTGTATATTTTTCATAATCTAAAAACGTGTAACAGAAGTGGTACATTTCTGCTATCACTATTCTAACCCTTTAAACCTCCAGCCTTTTATACTGGCAATTACTGTGTCTTTTTGGGTACCTTAAATAAAGCATAATATCATTCTTTTCAGATTTTACATACAGAGATTATGGTCAATTTGGAGAAAAAAATGGAAAAATGTCTTGTTTACTCTGAATGAAAGGGATATGTTTTCAATAATTTCCCCCAATGATGAACTTTGATGAATTCTTTCTCTTCAAACACATACAGTATCATTATATATCAATGTATAAATGATGTTTCCTCCCTCATTAAAAAAAAATGTTTCCCTAATTCCATTTTCTGTAACCTCTTGGTCAGAACAGGGTTCATCCTGGATAGGATGCCCGTCCATATTAATTCACACTGATGGTGCAAAGTACCCTCAAGAATGCAGGGAGAGCATGAAAACTGCACAGGGACCCAGAGCAGGATTTGAATCCCTTAATCAATCCCACCCCGTCCACTTTCTGTAACCACTTGCCATATTCAGGGTGGCAGGAGGTCTATCATTGAAGCTATGGGTGCAAGTCAGGGAACAACCCACAGGGAGAACATGCCAACTCCACACACATGGAACCTGAACAGAGACTCGAACCCCGGTCTTAGAGGTGTGAGGTGACAGTGCTAACCACTGCACCCACCATGTCACGCCCACCCCTTCAACAATATTTCATTTTGTTATCTTTAGATGTATAATGTCTGTGCTCCATATTTTTTCCAGCTATAAACCCTTATTTTGCTGTTTTCACCAGTACATGATAGAAGTACCTTTTCTGCCAGTTTATTAGTATTAATAAATAATAGCGTGTTTTGAAATAAGTACTGGGAAGGCAGGCAGATAAAATAAAGAGCAGTAGTTTTTCCTATTCTATCCACATGCCTGCTACATTTCCTATGTAAAATTGGTACATATCTACATTCAATCAACAAATCATTCGCAATTTCTTGTAGTAGAGCATTCTTACCAACAAATTGGCACAGAGCGCTTCTCAGTAATTTAAGGCGTGTTTGTCAGAGAGAACCAAAGGGCCAAAAACCCCTTTCAGAGGCGGCAATTGTGTATTACTACAAAAGAGTGTTCCTATAAGTAAAAAATCACAACTACGGTTTATATTTTATACAAGGATGGCTTGATTGTGGGTGACAGATACTGGAGGTGAGCCTAAGATGATCCTGCTGATAGGGGCAGAGAACTGCAGGCAGTTGTGGCAGAACCAAGGATCGCTGCAGCTCATCTATCCATCCATTACACATTGTTGAGGGCTTTTTAAGACCAGCCGATGATTTATCACCTCTGGGGTATCTACCGCTCGGCAGGAGGACAATAGGGCAATAGAAAAAGAGATAACGGTTGTGTTGATATGAATATTATGCAGATATAACTAGCCATATGCAGTGTGGAACAGCCCCAGTAAACGTTTGAATTATACTTTTAAGTATTTAGCAGACACTTTTGTCCAAAGTGATGTACAAGGAAAGCTAAGGGGCAGAGAAGACGGCCATCCAGCAGCCCTGGAGCAGCTGAGAACTTCGCCCACAGGCCCAATGGTGATTCCTACGCCTGCAATGGAATTCGGACCCACGACCTTCCGGACGCAGACATAGATCCCAAATCCCAAATCTACAGCTACATGACACAACAGCACTAGAGCATAATGCAACCACGATGGAGACCTGAGGAAGTCAGCGGCAAAAGCAAATGAGAAACCTGATGGTAGGGAGACACTTTGATAAGATGACAGCTTTAAGTAAAAATATGAACCGTTCCTGCATCGTTCGTGGTTAAAGAAGGCCTGTTTGGATACAGTTCTAATGTCAGACAACTATTCAGTCAATTATAACAGCGAGTTCTTTTATGAAGGTCTCTGCCACCTATATGTCATTTCTGCTCAAAAGAGCAGAGCTACTTGGACTCATTACTCATCGCAGCCAAGCGCCTTCACTGATCTGCTCCCTTGTTTCTTAACAGACACATGCAATTAAGAGGACAAAAATGAGAAAACTCCTACAGAGATTCACAGTTCCGCTTTGTGGGTGGCTTTTGAGCCTGGGATTCCCAGATGGTCCAAGTCTTGGGGGCTTTCTGTCCTCACACCTATGATAGGACCAGAACACCCCCTTAACAAAAAAGAAATTTAAATATAAGATATTTCAGATAGAGAATGCATTCTTAGATGATGAAGTACTATTTCTGACTCTGTTGCATTTATGCAGATCTGTCCTGCAAATTAGCCTGTATCCTAAGAGATTAAAAAATACATTTTATGCATCATATTTGTGGCCAAAATTAATCTGGAACAGCCCTGGCTTGACCTGTATGCAATGTAAATGATTACTACACTGTTACAGCAATATGGAGCAGCAATCCCATAGAGTGCTGTATTTTATACAGATATGCTGAGTAAAACATTAAACAATGTATTTTTGAAGAAACCTCAAAAAATGCAAACAGCTCTGGAAAGTATAGACAAATAAATTCATGCAAAATACATAAATGTATGCTCAGTTAATTAAATTAAAATCCAGAAAGTATGAAACGTAAACATGTTTGGGTATGTATGATGGTAACACATGATGCTGTGCACCTGTGTGTGCCTGCTCTGGTTCCCCCGCTGATATGTACCGACAAGACACGCCTAACCCTTCATTACCTATCGTGATGATCACATGTGCTGAAATAATCACCATTCTTATGGACCTGGTGGGGGGGGAGGTATTTGATAATAGGGGACTTCTTTGTTTCGCAATCAGGAGCATGTGATTCTCGAATGCTGCTTTGAGCATGTCGGCCCCAGCAACACTGTGATGAGTACCTTCAATTTGAAGTTTATCTTTTTTCCCCCCAGATGATCTACCAGATTTAATCAAGGAAATGTTGTTCACAGTCTACGAGGGTCTCTGTTAACTCCCATGGATCCCTAATACAGATTCCTTCTGATGAGGAAAAGGGGAAATACTGTAGGGGGAAAGAGGGAAGAACAAGAAGAAAATAATAAAGGCAATGAGGTTCCCACAGCTGAATCTGCAAGACTGATAACAGGCCTTAGATTATCAAAATCTGGAAACGGAAAAGAACATGACTGATATGTCGATAAGGTACTACAGGTGGCTGTTTACTCAACCGTATTATTTGACCTGTCTTTCTTACTGCAATTTATTTATTTTTGCTCCTTGTACTTATTAATAAATGGCAGAAGATTTAATTGCCAAGTTTAAAAAGTGCCAGAGGTAAAACGTAGTGTGTAGCCTACCAGAATAGCAGCAGTTTGTCATCTAGGTGACTGCAGGTATGCATCTCCCTATGCCACAGTGAAAACTATGAAAAACAAATCATTTATGTAACACTTTGCTTAAGACCATGTTTTTAGCCATTTCTAAATACATTCATAACAAATAATGCATCTATATGTGTCTATAAGGATTCACCTTTTAACCGCTGCCTTTGAAAAAATTACACAGAGCAGTTTAAAGTAAATGAAATTCCACACACACAAAGTTAACCAACAGCAAAACAGCACAACCAGTGAGAGTGAATGATTGGAAGGTGAATGATTTTTCTTGACACTTTACTTGAAGTTGTCATCTATAAAGCATTATAGATACCTTCATAATGCTTTATAACGGTCAGTGTAAGAATCAATAAAGCATTGCAGCATCTTTTATTGACTTTATGAATGCATTATAATGTGTTATGAATGTATTCATAGGTTCGTATAGAGATGGCATTCATAGAATGTGTTACCTGTGTTTTCTGTGTTTTTTGAGAGCACTAAAAGCTAAAAACCTGTGAAGCAGTCAGTAATCATAAAAATCAACAGTGTTCATATTATTTGAATTATATTATTGGTCTAGTATAAAATGACAATCATCCAAAAACACAACCTTTCTTATCCAATTAGATCAACTGAGATTATGCTTTTAATTAAAATATTATATTTGTCAACCCATGTCTTTCATCTCACCATATCAGATGTATCCAGGATATTCAGTTCTGGTGTGTTTATCTTATTTGCCTGATAACACTAATGGCATCAAATATAAAAACAGGCAATTAGGTTAGTCTAGACATCCAAGGTAAATCTGGTTGTCTGGTCAATGAAGGTCAAGTACAGGCTAATTCTAGATGGACTGGTACCAGTGCATACAGCCACAGAGAACTCCGACACAAGTAAGTGGCTGAGAATGGCTCACTGCAGAAGAGTCCTGCACCTGAGGACCTTACAGGCTCCGATTCTCCATTTCAAAGTGTAATGCAAATCACGCCTAATGTCTGAGAATTGCTTTTCGAAGAATCGCATCTAGCTGTTTTTGGATTGTCTATCCATTTCATGCAATTACAGATGCATAACTGAACTGATGCATCATTCCGCTGCTTGTCCCATTTGCTTTTCTTTCAGCTTGCACTATATTTTCTTAAGTTTTCCTTCCTGATGTTATCCTGCTGAATAATATATGGTATGCTTGTAATCTTTACATGGAAGTATGTACAGTACTGAAAGCTGTAACTTAGCATTCTTCACTAGGAAACCATATTTGAACAGAGGAACAGGAAACTGATATTGTGTCTGCAAAACAATATCAGATACAGTTATGGTATCTAAATTCAAATCCTTGGAATGCCCCTGTTGTTAATAAGGTAAATACTTTAGAATAGAATAGAATAGAATAGAATAGAATAGAATAGAATAGAATAGAATGCTTTTACTGTACACAACAGATACAATAAAATGCACTGGACAAGTAGTTGTGTGGTATGGTGAAATTGTAAACGAATATGTAATTATTTAGCTAACAATCAATGCTATAAATGTTTGGAAACGGTGCATGCATATAACTCGAGCAGTAGTACTGGAAAAGAATTTTAAGATCAAACAAAACAACATCAAACAAAAACAAAAACTTTGTATATCCAGGTAAGTACTGCAAAATATAACTGGATGCACAAAAGCATGAGTGGACTGCAAATTAAAGCTTAACGTTTTTAAATAACTAGTAAACTGACATATTCAGCGTTATAATATTACATGGAAACTAATTATGATTCTGCAGCACCGGTGAAGTGTTTAGGCTTTGGGGAGATTTCAGTAAAAGGTCAGTGTGCTTGCAAAGGAAAGTTATTAAAACACGCTCTTATCAACACTGTGGCTGTTTCACCAGAGGGAGTTTCTCTTTTGGCAAAGGCTTTTAAAATCTTGACATTTACAGTCAACAAAAAAAAAAGGAATTAATATTTCCACTTATATACCAGTTTAGTATATTATGGCAAAGACCTGGCAAACATTATAATTAATGCTTGTATTTCCTCTTCTTGTTTAGAGGAAATGACTTTCACTTCATTACATAAAGTTTAATTTCTTGCTGCATAATCAGGTACAAAGAATCAGTTACAAAGCCTTTATACTTTTAAATCACAACATCTATATTACATACATCTCAGATCAGTTTGTTTATCAAAGGCATGAAAGAGCAGCATACGGCAGTAGAAGAGGGCAACAAAACGAACACAGGGTGGGACGGGGAAAGGCACATACGCAAACGTGCACTTTTTACAAATTATTCATGATATAGAGTGTTACAGATGATAGATGTATAAAAGAATGGTAAGTTTTAGTGGGGGGTCAATTAAAAGATCCTAAGCATTGTGTCCACACAATGGAACTGATAACCGTTTATTTTATACATTATTAGTTCAGATTTTCTATGGTGTAAACTTCATATCCATGTCAGAGAGAATGAGGTTAGATTTCTCTAGCCTGTTAAATAGCAGCTCTTTTAGTTGATTATCGGCAGCTTGTTTTTTGGGGGGAAAAGGGATGAAAAGGAGACGTGAGAATGGGTATTACTGGGGGTGGGAGAATTGCTACGCATTAAGATAGAACTTGTCTGTGCGTTTCAATTTTATTCATCCAAGCCCACACTACCTGCGCAACTCTAAACGAAATATCATACTAAGAGTTGTGTAAAATCGATTTCCCAACCTTTTGATGTTTTTTTTTTGCATTGTGTAAAAAAAAAAATTACAGACTGTTGACTGATCAGCTGGCTGGATGGAAGCCTAATAAGATTATCATTTCCATTCCTTCCACATATGATCAAGATGCCCAATCATCTGGATTTCCAAAAAAGTGTGGCTTGGAAATATATCGCCTATTCTTGGAAATCAACCAATGCAGCTAAAAAAACCCAGTTTTCCACAGTCTGGTGGAATATTTGCCAGGTATTAGTGCCAATAGGTGTGATTCTCTGGTCCAAACTGGCTTTTCTTTTCATCCTCTGCCTTACATTTTTTAATCATCACTTACAGATGTTGTAATTAGAGCTGACCTCCCTTAGGCTTCATGCACTTGGTTCACTTTTTCCATAAATCACCCCTCCTGAAGATGAAAGGGATTCAGTGTTTGCAACATATTGCTTCTAATCTGTTTGCAGAGGTACAGTGTCTTTCAAAGAGCAATACGATAATACAATACATTGGCTAACAGGTTCCTACAAATTTTTAAATAAAAATAAGGGTTAAACAGCATTTGAATCATCTGTGAATGTTTAAAATGCTGCTGCTTCACACTCCTGTGACCAAAGATCGAGTCTCCGCCCTGGTTCTGTGTGAAGTTTGCATGTTCTCCTCATGTTGTCATGAAGAGTTTTCCTCCAGGTTTTCTGGTTCTCACCGCATCAAGGTGTATTGGATTTGTCCATATAGTGTGTCTGTGTTGGTGCCCCATCCTGGATTATCCTGCCTTTTTCCCATAGCTTCTGGGAAAGGTTCTGGATTCCTGCGACCCTACATAGGTCAACTGAGTATAGAGGATGGGTTTGAGTTACTTTTTTACTAATTTATGTTAGTGGATCACAGTCCTGTTTCTGTAACACCCCATGCTGCTTCCAACCTGCCGTCTTCATTATTAGCCTATTAAGGGCCATCTGAGCCTGATTAAGGTAGAGTTAGAATGAAAACATTCTGACAGGGGTCCTCCAGGAACAGGATTGAAAACCTCTGTATTAGTTAATTACAAAGATCAACTCACAAGTCGGCAGTGATTAAGTGAAAATTGAATTGCTGATCCAAAGGTATTTAGAAACATCTAGTTATGGTTATTCGTGGAAAAAACTAGAAAGTGTAAGTATAGTAACACATTTGCTAAATGTGCATAATGTGAGTAATATTTTGTATTACAATCAACAATTGAATGCCACTAGACTAAAAACTGCAAAACATAAGTACAACAGTTGTAAGGACCTAAGAAATTAGTTTTCAAATTGTACTTTTGTGACCAGTTAACAGCTAGCAAGTAATTATAATTACTGAATGATTCAGTTTTTTGAGTTATTGCTTAAATATTTTTATTCAGTTTACAAGCTGCTGATTATCTAGCATTGATTCTAGCATTGGGACATGGGTTTGATCGCTGTTGTGCTGAATGAAGAGATCTGAGTACAAAACAGCTCGCATTCTATCAGACGGGTTAGATAGCTATGTTCCGAGCCAGCTCATCACACCACAGAGATGCCTACGGTCATTTGGGAGAATGCAGGGCTGAACAGTGTCCTCCCTCGAGAGTGTGATATGACTCAAAGTGTCCAGCAAGCCTTAGTGTGGAGCAGGTGTGTGCAAGATCTCTTGGGCCTTGTGTATTGAGTGGGAAATCTCTGGTGAAATTAATTGGGCATTCCAGACCAATGTAAAAATTAGAGGAAAAGGTGAATAACAGATGTTGAAAACCCAATACTCATTTATATGATTTCTCTTTTCAGTCCAGTATGATAAATGTCTACTTTCAGTATACAATTTCCCACAATGCATAGCTAGAGAGGAAACAATAACTGCCCAATGGAGTAACAGAACTATAATAAAAGTACACAGGAACAGGAGATGTATTCAAAAAACAAATTGTGACGCAGTAAAGGGATGTGATCTGTCCAAAACGAAAAAAAACAAAACAAACACATAAATAATGTGTGAGTGTGTGGGAAATTGAACTAAATAGATTGCAAAACTGATTACAGCATTCACAAGCAACAAAAGGATCTCAAGTATGTGTCCATTTTCAATGCAAATTAAAATTAGATTTGTTTTCTTCTTGTCTGTTTTAGATAACCATGTAGTACTGATGACAACAGACTGAAAGAGGCATCCAGGAAATCAAGGAAGGAATGAGGATGTTTAAGACTCTGAGTGCTCTATTGTATGTACAGGAAGTATGTTGTAAAATGAATTAGCGATTGCAGGCAGTATACACTGGAAGGCTCAGATTGCACTGGATTAACTTGCTGAGGGTCTGAAATCCAAGCGTTTTAAATCCTGCCCCCGCTGTCTGTGTGTGAGCTTGCATGTTTTTCCCATGTCAAGCGAATCTGCCATATCCCCCCCCCACCCCCCAGCAATGACATGCACTTAGGTGAATGTACACTTCTAAACTGCCCTGCCTTGTGTCAGGCATAACGCTGACTATAAACTACTTACATTGGTATTGAAAAGGACTTGTATTTGTTAGTCTATACTGTATATATGTGCACAACATTCAATACTTTCTAGTCTATAATGCATAAAGACTGTATTAAAGACTGTATAAATCAGTATATGATATTTTTTAAGTATATTATCATGAGAAGCATATTACTATTATTGTTGTTATCATTATGTTGCTGCTGTTATTAGATGTATATTGTTTGAATTTACGCATCACAAACATTTTTCTTGTGAATGTTAATGTTCACAGTTACTTCATTAAGTAAAACTTCTCTTTAAAACCCACTATAACTTGCAAACCAGGCTAATGTAGTGCCCGCATAACTTGTTTTACTTTTTCTTTGTTGAAATTTTGAACATCTCGTTTGCTTGCAAATTTTATGCATAACTTTTATATTCATTCCACATGCACCCAGACCGTCATTACTATCTGTTTTTGTATTTTAGTAATTGTACAAAATGAGAGTGGCAAGGTCAACGGAAAACCGACATGCAGAACATATGCAGAGGAAGGCAGAAAACGCAAGTATCCCGCTGTGCTTCCCCCTCCCGTGAATTACTGCAGGATTATTAATTTCTGTTTATGTCTTCGCACGTTAGCAAAGGGCCCCCTCGGGCCCCTTCTACACAGTCTTTATAGGCCCCGCTAATTATAAGGCTTGCTATTTAGCACAGTGCAATAGTGAGTAAACAGAAAAATGAACAAACTTTAATCAGTATAAATCAGGCTGTGCAAACAAATCCCCAATGGCTGACTCAGGCTACCTAGGACCAGCCCCATCTTCACAATGCTAGACTTACTGCATAGGGTAGAATTATTAATGAATAATGTTGTTCCTACTCCATCGCCTGGACTCCCAACACTCTTGTATAGAGTTTTTCAGCTACGAAGTCAGGTTTAGTGATCCCAGCCGATCCCCCCACTATGGCTTTAATTTTAAGTTATTGTATCATTTACTTTTTCTCCGCATTATCCCCCAGCATAATACTTTAAAAGCCAGGTAGCAAAACAGCTGTAAGTAAATCAAACCATAACTTTGGTTCCATCTCTGCCGTGTCTTGCCACACCTGTCCTGTCTGTTTAAATAGGTGAGACAAGCTGCCACATGGGAGATTTGATTACTCGCCCCAACTTAACCTCAGCTGATAAAATGACATGACATATATTCAGTAAGACAAGAGATAAATAGCCAGCGGTAATGTGAGGTAGGAATACTCATCTCTATCTCTGCTGACAGGAGGTTGTTCCCTAAATTTTCCCCACCGCTGACCCGTTTCCTCTGCTGGAAAAGGCCCGGCTGTCTAGTGGGCCAGTGTTGCAACTGAGGATGATGTCATGGTTCTGGCGACAGCCAAAATGCTATGAGCATGGAGGCTGGCATTTCCCCCAGGTCACAATGTGACTGCATTCAGTTTAGTCAATCGTTGGTTCAAATCCTGTGTCCAGCAGAGTGATTGGGCCCTTACCCCCCAATTGCTCCAGGGATTGGCTGATCTTGCCTTCTCAGTCTCGTATGTTGGCTCGGATGAAAGTGTCTGCTAAATAATTTCTTATTTTTGAACAATAAGGTAGTTGTTCCTCTTTTACCTGCCAATGTATTCATAATCATTGACAAATGATTCAAATTCAGGTTTCTGATTATTACAATAACAAAACTAATGATGCGGTTCATCTCCATGCTTTTACTTGGGAAGACTAACCGTCTGTCAACAAAAACAGAAGGATGTGACACAGGCCAGGGAGTAAGAGTAAGAGTATTAGCATAGGCCAGGGAGTAAGAGTAAGAGTATTAGCATTCGTATTAGCTCTTGTTCCATTGCAGGACCAACTACTAGAGAGGGCTCAGATTATAAAAATTTCAGTCAAACATTTGAACTTATCTGTATATATTAACTTTCCCAACTTCCGAAACTGCTCAATAAATATTTAGATTGTGAAACATTGTCAGACATGGATGGGGTGCAGTTAACCCTGCATAGATATCATGTTTCAAGTGCAATATTTACCATACTTATCGCCATAATTACCCACCTACTCTGTAGATGTCATACTTATTTATTATACAGAGATTGTTGGATGTAGTTCTGTGTACTGTATTTTTGTCACACGGTCGGGTAAGGTGCAGTCTAATGCTTTCCTTCTTCTGATTCTAATTATACATTATTATACATGTCGTTGTCAATTTATGACCTGTGTAACTTACGACTGATTGACTTTATGACCGTTCCAACACAAATATGGCCAAGATCGCACCGTGTCTGGCAGCGCGAGTGTAGCCCAGCCCGAGTGTACCCCAGTGAGTGTAACCCAGCCCGAGTGTACCCCAGTGAGTGTAGCCCAGCTCGAGTATAGCCCTGCGCGAGTGTAGCCCAGCCCGAGTGTACCCCAGTGAGTGTAACCCAGCCCGAGTGTACCTCAGTGAGTGTAGCCCAGCCCGAGTGTACCCCAGTGAGTGTAGCCCAGCCCGAGTGTACCCCAGTGAGTGTAACCCAGCCCGAGTGTACCCCAGTGAGTGTAGCCCAGCCCGAGTGTACCCCAGTGAGTGTAGCCCAGCACGAGTGTACCCCAGTGAGTGTAGCCCAGGCCGAGTGTACCCCAGTGAGTGTAGCCCAGGCCGAGTATACCCCAGCGAGTGTAGCCCAGCGCAAGGGTATGACTGTTTATGCCCCAACTCCTGGCAGCGATGAACTAAATTGTCAAAAAACAAACAGTATTTCTTAAAGATGATATAATGTTATTATTATCTCTGACCAAGTAATAGCATTCAAACCTAAAATGTCAAAGCATTTCCGAAAGGCAAAACACATGTATTAAGTAATGTATTTTGTATGCTCATTAACAAAAAGGAGATGTGATTCTGTAAAAATAAATGTTTTTGTTAGTTCAGGAACAGGGAAAATGTACAACAAGGAACTTAAATCTAATCAAATTTAATGGCAGCGTATAAAGTCCACAATCAATTTTATTCTGAAGATACACGATGCCATTAAAAATTAACAGAATGGAGACAAAGTGAACACCTAATTAAATGCTTTATGAATAAATATGGCACAGATCGAATCTCAAATGACAACTTATAATTTTCCTTTTTTTATTTTTCTTGGTACGTGAAATTTAATTAAAAGTCTGATTGTGGATTTTGTGAATATGTTTCAAAAGAACGGCCTTGTCAATAAACAAAGGAATAGAGAGACACAGCATTTCAGAGTGAAGGAAAAGATTTGCTGCATTGAGTAATTGTGCAGTGTATTTCCACAAAATATTGATCAGAGGCAAGTGTTTCGAAGCATATGCATTTTCCATCTAATGGACATGTCGTATTTCCTAATAGCTGACACTGAATAACATCAGTCCTTAGAGTATACTACAATATTACGTTTGCTCTGCAAAAGGCCAAAGTAATGAAGCTGTTAGACGATGATGTACTATAACGCAAGCGTCGCATGCTCCGTGTAGATGAATTTTGCCGTCTACCGCCCAGTGCCTTCAGCACATGATCACACATAATGACTGAAGAGTGATGAATCCGTGGAGACCGCTTAGGGCTGGGAGTTGTCAAGTTGTGCCAATGACAGAAATCACTTCCTGGGGATAAAAGCAGCTGATCACACCAGGGCATCCTCTTAGCGTCACGTCGTTAGGGTGCCTGGGCTGTCCACAAAGCTCCCGATGGTGATGTCTGGGCCGCCAGCAGATGCAAATCCAGTCAACTTGGACATGTTTCACAAACGTTTTTACTTTTTATTTTATATTTAAAATAAGACTTGGTTTGTGGTTTTTAAATAGCCAGGAGAACATAAACTGCTGTTGAAAAGTAATTGCAATCCAAAATCCAGTCAATTTGATAACAGATTTATTGCCAGTGACAGTGTTCTACAGTATTACTTCTTCATCCTGCATTTTTGCTACCAGGCAGAAGTTTAAAAATGTGTTTTTTTTTTTCATTAAAAAGTTTACAATATGTGTTCTTTCTAACATTTTCGAGAGAGTGCACAGATAAGATGTCTCCTGAGAAATAAGGTTCACAATTTGCCAGTAAATCGCATGATTTGAGTTCACAACTTCAGGTTCAATTCTGGAGTTTTTCTTACTTCCTAGGCTATTTTGTCAAACGGTGCCATTTTACAATTAGGCTCCCTTTTGCCACTTGTAAATGACAGTAACTCATTAATAAAAAGAAAACTCGGAACTTGTTTAAAATTGTCTATTAATAATTTACAAAGTGTTACAAGCCAATTAATAACCAGATTTAAAAACCATTCAAAAACCCTTTATATGCATGGCCTTAACAAAAACAGCATCACCAGATGACACTTCTACACGCACACGTACGGCTTTTGTGCAGATGCGTTGCTTTTGATTTCCACTGCAGGTGCAAAAGCTGTTGGGTTCTTTTGCAATTCTGTTGTAACAGTTCTAGAACTGCTGCTGCTGCATCACAATGACATATGCCGACCCACTGATCTGCTGAACATTGATCCAGTGTTACTTATGAAACAGCCTACATGTGTTCAAAAATGCCCTGTCACCTGCTTCTACTGAGATGTATGGTGAGTCCTCCTGTTAACATATAAACATGTGTGCTTGAGCTACTTTAAATACAGGAAAGTGTTAATTGCCGGTGTATTTAAGGGACTCGCAAAGAAACAAAACCAAAAAAAAACCATTGAGGTTTTGATTGAGCTCCACTTTGGAAGAAAATAACAATTAGAGTGGGCATTTGTTTTCCAGCTGAAAGAGAGAGATGAACAATATGGCATAATTGTTAGTGACTGTCACTTCTACCTAACTCTTCTGGGCTTTCTTATTACATTTATGTAGCAGATGCTTTGTTCAGCGGGATGTATGAGTGGTGGTCAGGGAGCATCTCTCAAGCAAGTGGAGTTAAGGGCCTTGGCCAAGGGCTCAATGGTGACATCACTTTACTGACCATGAGATTTGACCCAACAACCTTCCACTCACAGGCACAACCGTAACCCACTGAGGTACACACCACCCCTGTGTCGGGTGCAGATTTCCTTGCAGACGAGTAACAATCTGTTTGTCCTCGACTCGCCTCCTGTCTTTTTTCTGCTCCACTTTACAGCACCTCCCCCCC
>JAODKF010000138.1:4541248-4560476 GCA_026779585.1 Mormyrus proboscirostris
TCCTGTCTTTTTTTTGGTCCACTTTACAGCACCTCCCCCCCCCCCCCCCCAGTTGGAGATAACAAAATCTTTCCAGGAGAATGGCGACAAAGGACAGAGAATTTGGGGTCTCAAACCAGTGAAATACTTAAGGATTTTATTACACGCTTCAGCGATGAAGCACAAGCCCCTTAACCACTTTTGAATAAAAGGCCTCAGGGAGAGATGATCAATTGCTGTAGCGTCCGCAGCAAGTCAGCACGCTGATATCAAGGCAGCAACTGAGCCCTTTTCAGCAAAAAAAAAACAACAAAAAAAAAGAGTTTCAGCTTTAAAGTTATACCTTCAGATTGATATTGTCGGTGGAATTTAACTTGGATGTCATGAGGCTGACTTTTTGAAACCTTTGAATTTCTTCTGTCAGAAAGGGCACAATGCGTCTCTGCAGTTTTTGACTTCTACACAAATGGGAAGTAAATCAGTCCTATTCAACAATAACCTGTTCACTCGGTCTGTATGTGGTAAAAGCTCAGCCATTTTACTACATCTTATTATTTTCAATTCCATCAAAACCAATGGAGAGTCTTTCTATCCATAAGGTGTCCCATCCTGTACTCTGCATAAAACTTCAGTGACATGTTCCCTGCTGATTTCTGAAAGATCCGGATATCTACAACCATTTTCCTCAAGAGTTACAAGGATTTCTCACAGGAATGTACTTCAGCATTCTGTCAGCGTTAGGTTATGGGATTCAGCCAGGATAAAACGTTCCGCACCAACTCATTGAATTCTGGGAACCCTGAAGCAATCCACAGTGAGATTAAACTCCTGCTTTGACAAGTTGTTTTAAAGGAAATACAGTGGTATGTGTCACGTTTTTTTAAAAAAGAAACATATTCAGAGTAAACATATATTCAGTTTGCCTTAAGCTCTACATGTTATGTTCATCTTCAGAGAAGCAGGGTGTGGCCAAAGCAAAGTAGATTGGTCATCATGGTGTGAATAAAAGCCTGAAAAAGATCGTCTGTCATTTGGCTGAAATTTACCCAACCCAACATGTGATTAACAGGTCTTTGACCCATCCAGAATCAAAAGGACTTTCTGTGCCAGCTTATCTCATTTGAAAGTGGTGTTAACTAATGTTAGTGTGACATGCAATGCTGAATCCAGTTTGCTAGTTATCTGCCACGGGTTCATTTCTCATAACCACAGAGAACTTCAGGTTATTTCAATGATTAATCACCCACATCTGCACTCAGTTCTGCCTACCTGATGTCTTGACATTTATTTTTGGTATTTGGTGTGGTTCCATGGTGTGGATGGTTCCATGACTTGGCTCTGTATCTCTTCTCCATGTTCTCTGGTTTCTGTCTGCAGTTTGTTAGATGGTTACTGGCTTTAATCTTTGTTATGCTTCCTGGATTTTGATTTAGCTCTTGGATCTTGACAACTAATCACCCAACCTTTAGTTTAACTTTCCCATATGAAACAAACAGCATGGTTCATATAAGGCAATCAAGCATTTTGCTTATTTCAATTAAATGAGACAATATATATATATATATATATATATATATATATATAGGATAATTAATGTATATAGGATGTCTGACAGTACATTAATATACATTTAACCTCATTGTAGAACTTGTGTTTGACAAAACATTCATTTATTATGTATTTTACTAAGGACACAATCTTTTTTTAGCTACCTCAAGTATCCTGCAACTGTAGCATAAGAATTTCACTCTGTTCCTTGAACATTAACATTACATTAAAGCTTGAAATTTACAGGCTCTCTTTCTCAGCTCCTTCAACTACATACCTCACAATCAATGGCCCATGCCTGAGTATTCATGAAAAGCAAGTCAGCTTTAGAGGTAAGGACTGACAGGAAGAAAGTCTGGCCACATTAGTTCATGCGGTTTTGAGTGTACCATTTTTTCTAAGACAGTGTACTCTGTTCAGGACCTGGGTAATAACTTGTGACTTTCTTTAGCTCTGTTGCCGTGCCAGTTATATTACTGAAAACGACAGAACTGCATTGATGCTGTATGGTTGGAAGAGTCATGCAGCAGTTAACTGACCCACTGGGAGACTTTCTACTGCCGCCCACACTTGTGACGCAGAAAGGGAAGGAGCAGGTGGTACTGAAGGACCAGGTTTGTCATCAGGGTGCCAGTGAAACACCAAAAAAAGACATTTTCCCAAATATGCCTTGACAACTGGAAGCCAGTACACGAGTTCCTTTTCCTGTAAGAAGTTCTCAGTTCATTGTATTATTTTGCCTTTACCTCTTTTGTGTTTTGCAGTGTATTCATCATGGTGACTCAGCAAAATAGTGTTTTATGTCTTTTACATAATGAAGTCACTGAGGCGACAGACAGCTTCATAAGTCAGCGGTGGCTGTTCTGGCTGTGCCACACATGACTCCCAAGTAACACATCATTTGCAATTAGCACAAAGAGATCAAACAAAATAAGGTGGATTTGACTCACGGATATAATACAAAACCCTAGAAATAATGAAAAATAGTCCTTCAGTTAACTGCTACTGGCTTATTTACAGCCTAGCCAGTAGCTGTTTCGAATGCATTATAAAAGTACTGACTTATGGTACCAAACATAGATATGTGAATTCATTAAGAAAATATATGTAATATGCATGCAGTATATTTAAAACACAAGGACACATACAGCGCTTGTCTTAGGCAGTCAAAGGAAACGTTTACAGCTATTTATAGTAGTAAGAGTATATGTCCTCAGAACAAAAGACACAATTTAACGGATGAAAATCAAGAGTAACACAACAAAAACTACAGTAACAAGAATTTTCTCCGTTCTCCAAAAGACTACTGTTGGATGGTTAGATGAAGACCTCTTCAGTTCCCCAGACCTCTCCTCAGTGAGCGCAACCCCAGCCATTCCACGTGTTTGTTACATTTCACATCCAGCTCAATTAATTCATTCATTTAATTAGTTTAAGAAAGTCAGCGAGGTATTGATTAGCTATACGAGGTGGGGTATAGGTCGAGTCAAAACTATACCTGGGGTGACTTTACAGTGGGAGAGGTTTTGAAATGGCTAAGCTTACACCCTTTGACAGACATAATGTATTTTATACCAACATGAAGATCACTTGAGCATTATTTTCTTAGACTGCCTAAGACTTTTGCACAGTACTGTTTGCATGTATGTGAATGCGTGTGTGTGTGTGTGTGTGTGTGTGCGTGCGTGCGTGTGTGTGTGTGTGTGGGATGGCCAGGATGTGAGCACCACACAAGCCTTGCCCTTTGGGAAATGCTTTAACCCAGTCAGCTGGCCATAGCGATGTGGCCTTTGTCACTCAGATCTTTACCCCTGCCTGTGTCTTCTGCATTCAACATGTGGATGCTTACCATCTTATATATCCCAGCAGTGACACACACCATTTTTACTAGATAGTCAACATCATTCACTTCACTTGAGGTAGGTCATGTTTCGGTTCACTGGTGTATATATGAGAGGAACATAGCACTCACTTGTACAAGAAATTTCTATCAATACCGCAAGCCTCAACCTCATACCAGAGCTTCCCACAAACACAGACTCTAAGCTTCTTTAGCCCCAGCGCAGATTGATGTGTGACATCATCACACAGTGGGAGCGTCACGGCATGTGCACACGCCACAACCTCAATTCTCCAGTTGATCTGCGAGTTACAGATTTTTAATTATGAACTCTAGCCATGCTCCATCTACCTATACAGCTCACAAGACTCACTAATTGGAGCCCAAGGCAGCAAAAGCCTCACATTAAAATCACATCTAGCTTTTAAATGAAGACCACTCAGTTTTAAATTTAAATATGGCAAAATAAGACTCCCCCTGTGACCCTGAATAGGATAAGGCCTATAACTAGGGGCATAGCTAAAAATTCTGGTGTCCTGGCAAGAAGTCACCTTGGTCCCCAGAAGGGTTTGGTTCAGCAAGTTAAGGTGCTATGTCTCTCAACAGATGACTGCCAGTTCAAACCTCATGGTTACCAGATTTCACGATTTGGCCCTAGACCAAACCCCGGTTGCTGGTAGGTTTGGCTGTCAGTGCTTTTTCAATTGTATGTCACTTTGTATAAATGTAAATAAACTAAGCAGTTGGTAGATAGATGAACTGCATTCTGTCGTTTAGTGTCTATTGGTATAACAAGTTCATTGATAAAGCTTTTAGAAAGTAAACTGAGGATCTTGTGGTAAAGAATTAGACATGAAGACAGACTGATGGCCCAGATTTTGGGTCGAGTTTAGCTTTGCAGTTCCATTACTGGCTTGTTGTACAGCGATGCACTGTCAAACTCGGTTTCAGTGATTATGTGCCACAAGCCAAACCCCATCCATCTTCTATGCATCAGGGTTGCGGGGACTCCTGGAGCCAAGGCTGGGTACATCCTGGACA
Organism: Mormyrus proboscirostris; assembly: GCA_026779585.1. Lineage (NCBI taxonomy): Eukaryota > Metazoa > Chordata > Actinopteri > Osteoglossiformes > Mormyridae > Mormyrus > Mormyrus proboscirostris. The sequence goes on from JAODKF010000138.1 coordinate 4,545,657, forward strand.
AGATGCCAGTGGAAGGAAAATCCCAAAATGTGAGTAGAAACGGTAAAAAGAGGCAGGTAAGAATTCTGTGGATGTAACTGTGATGCACCATTTTCGTTATAGCATATACATATACCAGAAGTGGACAAATAACCTAAACACATAACAATTTAACATAACATAACATAATTGAATATCAAGGGTCTAATAAGGAGTATGGCCTGCTGTCTTCAGAACAGCTTTAGTCTTTCTTAGAATTCTGTCCTGAACTGTTGGACCTTCTTTCAAGAAGAAAAGCTACTGCTTTTATCAGGGATGGGGGTGATAGATATGTACTGCACAGTCTGTGTTCCGGAACTTCCTAACGAGGCATTGTGGTGTTTACTGTACATCCATATTCCGAGGGAAGTGTTTGCACCATAGAGTGCATCAGATCCCTTAAAATGGCCTTGTATTCCTTAGCTATTACATGACCATGCAGAGCAGTTATTGAACCTAATTATTACCACAAGATGGCTGTCCATAACTCTTTGGATTGTGGGTCAAAGGCATTCTTTGGCTTCCAACACCTCTGGATATAGAAAAAAGGTGAAAGATGTCTCATCAGAACATATTGTTTCTTTCCATTCCTCAGGGGTCCAGGTTTGGTGCTCTTTATACCACGTTATGCATCTTTGCACACTGGCCTTGGATACAAGCAACTTTTTAAATGGCAACCCTGTCATAAATCCTAGCTTTGTGAAGCTTAAAATACAGGATGCACGTCATAGAGGTGCTGACTCAGTTCTGTGGTCATTTTTGAGGCTGTATTTGTGATGTTTAGCAATGATCCTGTCGTACCCGTCACCGCCAGTGAGCTTCAACTTATAGCCACAGTTCTTTTTTTGCTGATGTCGTTTGTCTGTCTTTAACATATACTGTAATATTTTTTGAGTCTGTTCTCCTTGAAACATTAAATAATTTTGTAGTTTTTTTATACTGATGCACCAGCAATTTCAGCACCAGCTCTATGGACTCTTCAGTCACCTACTCATACATTTATAGTATTTAAAATCATTTACTTTGACATTCCTTATTATGCGATTTGAAATAATTGGGGAGTTTCATTTTGTCTAAAAATGATTTTATATTAACCTCAAGTCACAAAGTGGATGATTTTTCTTAAAGCTTATGCAATGTTCAGTCTTTAAATTTGGCTTTGCATACGTCAAGGAGTGCCACAGGACAGCAGAGAGCAGAGAGATGGAGTTTTCTACTCGAATGTTTGATTTCCCGTAGGCTAAGATACTGAAGCGGTCACGTCTTCAAAAGCAACCTCTTTATAAGTTATATATGCCATAAAAAATGTTTGAGTGAATCATCCCTAAAGCTGAATCTTCTTGATTTCATTTATGATTTATGATCAGTGGTGTTGCCATGGTTTTCTGCTGATAAGATCTTGTTAAGTAAATTCAGGGCAAGCTTGCAGATGCAAGCAGGCCATTAAAGAAAATTATGTTTAAATTGTGTCTGTGTTAGCGTAAAACTATCAACTTAGCCATTTCAAAACCTCTACTCACGTCATAGCAGTTTTTACACCCATTAATACACTATATGGACAAAAGCTTTGGGAAACCTGGCCATTAGCTACAGGAATTTTTGTGACATCCCATTCTAAACAGGGAAGAAATTTCACAAACTCATTTATTGCAATGCTGGAATCTTAAGACAGTACCACGCTTGAATTCACTGAGCTCTTCAGAACGAATGATTCTTTCACAAGTGTTTGTAAACCTGACTGCGGCTAGGTGTTTGATTTTATACACCTGTGTTAATGGGTTTGAATGAAATACCTGAATTCAGTAATTAAGAGGTTTGTCCCAGTACAGACAAACCTCAGGTTATGAAGGTCCGTGTTACGATATTTTGACTTAACGATAAATAAATGTTTTTCATTTTCAGTACATTATTCAATAAAGTACATGAGATATTCAACACTTTATTACAAAACTAGCTTTGTGTTAATGATTTTGCCCAAATGTAGACTAATGTAAGTGAGTGTTCTAAGCATGTTTAAGATTGGCTGGGTTAGACTATCTTTGATAGGTTAGGTGTACTGTATTACAATGCATTTTCACCTTAAGATTTTTTTATCAGAACATAACCCCATCATAACCTGGGGAGAGGCTGTACTGTATACTGATCCTGATCACCACCAAAGCTTGTTTGGCTCTATCATTTATCAGTAATTTACTACCCAGATAAATACCGTAAAACATATTTTTCTTTGGTATTCTTTTGCACAGCAATAATTTTATCCGTGCAACTATGCATTATATTTTGTTGCTCTAAAATTCACAAATTGTGTGGAGACAGAGCCATGACACAATATTATAAATTAGGTAGAACAGGATTATCCATATGTATGACAAGAACTTACACAAGATCACCTGATATAATAAGGTTCTCCTACTGTGTGTATATGATGGAATGATCGGAAGGGTACCTGAGATTAAGTGAGAACTACAGTAAATATCATTTCCAAAACTTTACTAAAGTATATTAAAATAGGGTTTATAACCACAAAGTCCCCAAACCTAAAAAAAAGAAGCCAGCCATAACCAATTTCCAACATGCCTGCAAGCTGCTTTGGAGAAATAAAGTATGATCTATGCTTATAATATTTATTCAAATAAATAATAATGGGTTTGAAAAGTAAGTCCTGTGTGAAGGATTACACCCAATGAAAACACTTGTTAAATAGACTAAAGATTTAGTTTTAACATGAATACTTGGTGGCAAAAGTATAGTGGCAAGTACAGAGGGAATGTCATGCAGTGTGAACATGATACAGCAATTTCGTGTCCACATCCTAAAGAAAAAAGAAAAGAAACATTGTGGTAGACAAACTGACGCAATGTACATGAAAGTTAACGGCTTGGGGTCAATAAAGACTTCCAGGCTGTTCCACTCTTCTGAGACGCGTCGCTTTGTCCTTTCATGCTCAAACGGCCGTCACTGGAACAAGTGCCATTCCTACAGATGGAGAGGAAACAGGTCAGTGTGAGCCAGGCACATGGGAAAAGGTCAGCTGAGGACCGTGGCCATTACAACAGCAGGAACAACACCCTACAAAGAACGGGAAACTCAGACAGGCACACCAAGAAAAGAGACACCGGGGGAACATCAACTGGAGGAACAGAAGGACTGGGAGTTAACACAGGAGAAACAAAGGGTCAAGGAGCCGAGACAGGAGGGACAGAGGGACGAGGAGCAAACAAGGGAGGCCAGACGGGAAAGGTTAAGGGACAATGGGGAGCCCAAGGGAACCACAGCAGGTGAGGAGTGGCAGCCAGAGAGGCTGCAGGCGACCATGAAGCCAGAGCTGAAGGACACCTAGCAGGGGGCGAGGATGTAGGCGGAGGGACAGGTGGAGCAGGCTAGGAAGGAGTCGAAGGGGGCACCAGGAGAGGTGAGGAGGGACTCAGAGGGGACCACAGCACAGGTGAGGAGGGAGGAGCAGCCACAGCAAGCGAAGGCACTGCCACAGGAGGAAAAGGTGTAGCCAACCAACGAGTCGTAGCGGGGGGAGCCGCAGGCAACTGACGAGCTAAGGTGGGGGAACCCGTAGGTGACCGAAAAGGCAGCGGAGGCGGGACTGAAGGCAGCTGACGAGTCCTCGGAGGGGGACCTGCAGGCGACAGCTGAACAGGAGCCGAAGGACCTGCAGGCACCTCCTGAGCCCCAGCTAAGGTGAGTGAGGGGGAGCCAGGGGGTAGAGTGGACCGGATCCACCAGGCTGGGGTGAAGGTGGAGGAGTTAGTCTCCTAGAGGGGTTTATTGGGGCCATTAGGGAGGTCCCCGAGGGGTCCCACTCGAGCTCCTCCTCTTGCAAAAGGGAAGGAGAGGTGGTTAAACAGTCCGGGGCCTCCTTTGGACTGGGACTGGTGTTATAGGAGCTGATGGTTCTGGCGTTAGATCACAAACTGGGATAGGCAGAGCCTGGGCCAGGGCATCGGGCATGGGCGGAGCCTGGGACTGGACATTGGGTGCAGGTGGAGCCTGGGGCAAAGCAGCAGGCAGAGCCTAAGCCTGGGGCGTAGCCACATGCAGAGCTACAGACAGTGCTGCACCTGCGGGCAGAGCTGCAGGCAGCGCTGGGACCACGGGCGTGGGCGGAGCTGCAGGCAGCGACGGGGTCAGGACCAGCAGGAGGTGCCGCAGGAACTGCCAGAGCCTCTCTGGGCAGCACAGCTACCCCCGGGACAAGCAGGTCAGGATCAGGTGGGAGAGGCAGATCAGGCAAGACAGGCATGTCAGGCAAAACATGAACATCAGGAACTTCAGGGACTGGAGCTAGGAGTAGTGCCTCATCCCTGGCCATTATCGCCGTAAGGGCCTTAAGAACCCACAGGATTGCATCCGAAACAGTCCTGGCCCGGGTGTGCTTCCCTATAGGGGTAAGCTGCCAGCGGTGGCAGAGTAGCGACACCAATGCAGGCTTTGGGTACTTGCGTGTGACATGCAGTGGTGGCAAAGTCGGCGTTGAACACCACCGGGTTCCCGATTGGGAGGGGTGCCGAGAGAGACAGCCCTGAGGAAGATTGGTGATTTCTCCTTCTGTCCCTGCTCTTTTCCTCCGGCTTGTGGCTGACCACAGAGGTTGGGTTACCTCGGAGGGGACCCGTGGCTCTGAGAACTGCTCACCACTGACCAACATCGGTGTGAGCCTTCTCTCCGTCACCCTCTCCACTAAAAGCTGAAGGTTTTCTCGTACTTCACTTATGAGGTGCACATTCCCGGGTGGAGACAACCTTTGCAACAGGGTTCCGCTCCGGCTGGCCAGATTCAGTGCCACGGGATCCTCCCGGACCTCGGGCAGATTTAGCTAATAAATAACCTCCTGTAGTAAACTGATGTGGTCATTCTCAGTTTCCGGAGGTGCGTTTTTGTTGAGATCCATGAGTTGAGATCCATGTTGGGAGCCGTAAATATGGGCCAACGGGGTTTATTGGAGGGGAAACGAGCAACACGGCACACAAGATCAATAACGGGTCTGGGGAAACAGATTCAAATGTGGAATAAATACACAGGACATATCAAACTGATGGAAAATCGAGCACAATCAGGGGAGCACACGTGGTTGATCAGGGGGTGTGGCACACACGAGGATTTTACGCACAGGTCATGAAACCCGGCTCCGGCATCCCTGATAATACCATCCTGATTAACCCTATATTGTAAAATGACTAAACTATTGTGTCTTTGTGAATTTTATGACTATATGTGTTTTTATGATTTACAGGTATCCCCCAAAAAAGACCTACATTTGCAGCTGTTTTAGCTGATCGGAAAAACTTAACTTTAACAAGAAAAGGAGAAATGCGAAAAGCAACATTTAGCATTTGTTTATCATCGAGTCAATTATACGTATACAGCTATGCACCACATAACGATGTTTCTGTCAATGATGGACCACACATACGATAGTAGTCCCAATAAGATTGTAACGGAGCTGAAAAATTTGTGTCGCTTGACATCGTAGCCATTGTAACTTAATAGCACAGTGCATTACATACGAGGTTGCAGTGATGCTAGTGTAAACAAATGTACTGCACTGCCAGTTGTATAAAAGTATAGCACATGTAATTATGTACAGTTCACAATACTTGATAATGATAATAAGCAACTCTGTTATTAGTCTATCTGTTTACTATATTGTACTTTTTATCATTGTTTAGACTATACCGTATGGCCTAAGCATGTAGTAGGGTATTCCATCTAGGTTTGAGAAAGTACACTGTACGATGTTTTCACAACAACGAAAACGCATTTTTCTGTACATACATCATGTCCTGCTTGCCTGACCCTCCTGTCTCCTCTGTAACGTGGCCCTGATGAGCCACACCTGGTGCTTGTTACCCTTTGTTAGTCCTTGCTTTTAAGTACCTGTTTATATCGTCAGTCCCAGTCTGGTCATTGATGTTAGTCCTTCTGTTGCCTGTGCCCTCTCTAGCTTTCCTGTTTTGATCCCTCATGGTCCTGTTTGTTTTCCTCCTCCTGCCTTGTTTTGGTTTAATAAAGTCCCTTTTGTTCTCCTGAGACCTGCCCTTGAGTCCTTTGTACCGTGGCAATGTATCCCCGTGGTTAAGCGACACATGACCATATCGATTCTGGTCAGTGAAACTGCATCATACTGTACATACATTATTTCTTATTTATATAAGCTGTGTATTTATCATATAATTGCTACTGTTCAGTTTTAGGTTTTTACATTTTACATTTTAGTGTTAAGTTTTTACGTGTTAATAGATATGACTTGGTAGGTTATTTTTTCAGTCTGGAAACACTCAAAACTTTTTCCATATGAATTAATGGCAATTTCTTCTTCACTATTATGCCATTTCAGTTTACAAAATGTTTCATAGGAACTCTCTTCTTTCAAATAGCAGGAGAAACCTGGACAAATGGCTAAGCACCAAGCTGAAAGGAGCAGATGCTGAGGGACGTATGAAAAAACATCTGGATGCTTTGTTTTGTAATGGAAATCACGATGTCAGAATAAAAATGAGAATGCATGGAAATGTGAGAGATTAAACAACAAAAAGCAAACTTCATTGATCCAAATGAGGAGAAAATTCTTTGCCAGTAGAATAAAAATGGATAAATACAACAAAATTATGATTTAGGTATAAGTAAATAAAACAAAGGATAGTTAGTAATAAAAATAAACTTAATTTGGGAAAAAAAAACTGTGCAAATTATGTACCACTGTGGTAAATGATACAGTAACTTACCAGAGACTATTCTGACATTAATTACTGTCCTTGATACTTCATAGAATGTGAGTGGATTGTAATGGATGTAACTGTATCTTAAGTCACCTGAAAAATTTAGTTAAGTCTACCTACCTGGGAGAAGCAGCAAATCACTAATTGCCACTTTGCAAATATTAAATGACAGCTAGAAAGGAGACCGTCAAAGTTGAATTATATGCTTGGCATTGCATACTGTACCACTATATCATCACGGCCTACGCTTCACATTGTTGCACAATCCTACCGCAGCACCTAGCTTTAGCAGACTCTCTCAAAGAGAGGAACTGATTATTATAATTGCTGTATGCACGCAAATCCTTTAGTCTAGTTCTTTGTCCAAAAAGGCCCAAAGGAAAGGTACGGATTACTATAAATTTGCACTGAGATATTTCTTACCAGTTAGCTGAGTTCTCCTTCCAGAACTGTCCACACTGGGAACGCAGATGCCTATTCCACCTTAAATTCACTTACGACTTCAGCTCCTGATCTAACCACTTACAGTAATCTGCATTCATTTCCAGAAGTAACCGCACATCCTGTACACTGGCAATAGTGGAAAAAAATAATAAGGTTTAATATTTAAAAGCTGTTATTGGTTACTATTGCCCTGTAGTAATGTATGACTTTTTTTTTTTTTGAAACTTATAATGTTATGATATTAAGTTAGGGGATGTTACAATATTAAGTTAGAGAATCTGACACCGTAAGAAAGGCGGGTCTGGGAAAAATACTTTTGCTTCTGCCTCTGGATCAGCATTACCGTTTGTGAAAATCGCTGCATGTGGACTGAATACTCTTTCACCAGGGATCAGGAATTTCTTCAAATATGTTTGTTCTCCCTAATTTGTCTCGATTTCTAATCTCCCCAGCTTGGAATCTCCCATTTTCTTCCTCTTCTCTCCTTCTCCCCTGCAAACACCAGCTCCCAATGTTTTTTTTTTTTTTTTCTTGTTACCCGCACATTTAAAATATTTATCGAAGGTCCTCGTTTCGCTGGGCTCAACTTTCTCACATCTGTCTCCCAAAAACACCCCCCTCCCCCGCAGATCCTTCACAGCCAACAACATCGTTTGAAACACGCTGAGACTCGTACGCTCCCGCTGCCATCTTTATGGACTCGATCCACGCACACGGCCTGACAGACTCCGATTTCTATAAGCATCTGCGGCCCCTTTGACTGGGTTTGCTCCTTTTGCTCTCCTCGACCACAGTCTCATTTTCTTTCCTCGTTGATCGTCTCCTTCCCATCATCGGTGTCAAGCTAAACCCACAGGTCTCCCCGCCTCCTCCGCCACCTTCCTGTCTCCTGTTGTACCCCTGACTCATACCCTCGTATCTGTCAGCTAACAGCATCGCTCTCTGTCTGTTTGCCTACCAGTCTCTGTCTTCCATCTCCGGCTGCATGCCGTTCTTAAAATACAAAGAACTACAAGAAGAAGATTACTGAAATTAAGGGATTGCTTCCGACCACACCAGTGATAAGTCTGGTGGACACTTGGCTTTGTGCAGCTGATGGAATTTGGCCCTTGGGGGAGAATATTTGGGGACCCCTGCTGTACAACATTCCATCTGCTATTAAGCTCACAGGCGGCATATAGCACAGCAGGTTAGGGGTCTGTGACCATGTTCAGATGGCTGTGGGTTTTATCCCCGTGGCTGAAAGAGACCTTTGGACCACTGGGCAAGGCTCTTACCTCCAACAGCTCCAGGGGCACTGGGTTCTGAGCCCTACTCTCTGATCCCTACGTTAGACAAAAAAAAAATATATTTTGGGTTATATATTTAGCTATTAATTATCCATATATTCATAAACTCTACTGCAATCCTGTATGTGATAAATAGCTGTGGAAGATACATACACTTTCTCAATAGATTTACTCGTTTTAATAATGATTTGCTTCGGTGACACATATGATATCATTAGATGATGCGATAAGCTTCCTTGGCTCTACTATGTGTGTAATTTATGAAACGGGCATGTTGACTGAGATCTTTGGCCAGCATTTCTACAAAGAGGACATGTTGGTCAAAGATGCCCGTTTCAAAAATTACTTTCTTAGCTGACAGCCACAGTTTGACCTCTCTTCATTGATTCGTTACTATCTCAATTTAGCAGACCACCAAGATCCTGGACGTGTCCATTAATAACAAGCTCACCTTTTCTGACCTTGAGTACAGCAGTGACTGGGACAAGCAACAGGACCAAGCACTTGTCATTGCACCTGGATTACAGTCAAACCCTTGGAGATTACACTGGTAGAACAGCACTACCCCTGCTGGTTAAAAATGCTGTGTTCCAGGTTTCCACATGCTCAATATGTGCCCGCTTGTTGCTGATTACGGTTTGGCTTATTACCTACAGTATTAAGCGTTGGCTCGATTGGAACCACATCAGTTACCACAAAACAGCAGGGCCCCACACTCCCTCTATCTACTGAACCCTCAGTTCTTCATTCTGGTTTCCTCCTAGTGCTTTATTACTCCTTTTCCCAACGACCCCTAAATCACCCTTCCCTAATTATCCCTTTATTAAAGTCAGCGATCTTATTTTTTAATTCCACCTTCAACTTGTAATTAATTGACTAACTAGGCAACGCAACTTGCTTGATTATGGTCAATGGTCCTATTTGATCAATTTAGCGTGGTAATTATCTTTGAAAAGCAGGCTGTCTGATGACCCCTTACATGAGTATGCAGCTGGAGGAATTCTTTGTTAATTTGACTCCCTGGATAAATAACCTAATTTTCCTAAATAAGTATTTATGGAGGTGTTGCCATGCTTTTGAAATGCTGCCACCAGCAATTCCTGTTTTCTTTGAAATGCATTTAACAACAGTTGCACAATTCAAAAAGTATAATCATCAATAAACCAGTACCTACCTAGTAAACCTACCAGAGCACCACCCAAGACAAACGATACAATTTGAACACCCTTGCCCACCTTACATGCCCACCCCAGGATGGATGGATGGATGGAAATGCAAATGAAATCATGCCTTATTTACCGTTTGCATGTGTATCAGTGCAGGTACAGTGGTATGTTTCTTTTTGCACATCCCATCTTGAGGCATGGGGTGGGGTCAGTACTGATACTAGTGACAATCATTTTTAGGAACTTGCACCGTCATGTAGTACTGAAGCATGGTCTGCTCTACCAGTCATGCTAAACTTAAGTCAGACTGAAATAACAGACCATCAGGCTAGATTTAAATGCTGAGACTGCGGGGGGGGGGGACGGTCCCATGAAGAAGGCCTTTATCCAGGCTTTTTTCAAATTTATTTGAGGAATTACAAGAAGACCTGGCCGCTGAATTCCGAGAGTCTAGACTGAACGCATTAATACACTCAGTTAGATAAGTGAGGCCTGACCTTTTCAGTGTTTTATACACGAGCGGGAGAAGGCAGCCCCGAGCTTAACGGGAAGCCGGTCGAGAGACTTGAGAATGGCAGGTATGCGGCTACATTTTCCACATCTCCTTGATTTGGAGGATTAGGAACTGCTTTGGGGCAGAGGTTGTCTGGCTGGTGCCTCCTTAGAGAATAAAGCAGTGTTGTCCTCTAATCTGCTAGAAGCAAGTACATGCATTAAAAATTTCTTGGTATCATGATTACAGGGAAAGCATCTCCTGTAGCATACCTTATGAATGATAAAGCGTTAAAATGCAAGTTAATACAGGTTCATGTTCTTTTGTTCTTCCACACTTATGTGCTGAAAATAAGATATTTATACCAATATTACAAAAACTTCGAGGTAACAATAAGTGATGAAATTTTCAGTGCAAACTTTTATTTAAGCCTGAATATAATGCTTGCTATATATTTAAATTTATATTGCAGGAAGAGCTACCATGCTAAAAATGTGATTTCACAATGCTATTGCTATTTGTCTTGTTTTCTTATGGGTCATTTTAAAGTGCAAGAGGACAAGTACCAATTTAAGAAACATTGTGAGAATTACAGGCATCTGGCCTTTAAGGACAATTATCATAAAGTTAAATTTTATGAACATAACAAATGCATTGTGGGGACTGACCACAGCATAGGCTTTCTTCACCTTTCCTCTTCATTTAGCTCCTTGTTTTCTCAGCCCAGCTGCCTTTATGTAACAGTTAATATTTATTTAATTTTTTTCTACCCTTGGTCCTGGGTTCAGCTGCAGTGATGGCTGTCAATCAAGAAAATATTCAGTGCTGCAACTGTTTATTGAACAAAAAAAAAAATTCACTTGATTGTACCGTCTCTGCATCAGAGAAACAAAAAGTTGTCACGGATGGGATAAATTACACCAAACGTCGTTGTACTGTGGAATATTTTAGATATACAGTAATAAAAAATAAGAGGATAAACAGCTGCCAGAAAGAGAGGATTTTGTGTGCTGGGAGTCCGTTCACATAGCACTTGCAGCCAACTAATTTATGACTTGTGAAGTTTAATGGCTTGAACAAAATAAGAAACAAAAGCTCTGCTCCCTAATCATAACAGGTGATTACATTTTATTTATTTAGCAGAAGCTTTTATATGAAATGAGGTATATTTGAGAAGGCGGGATTAGACTGTTCCCAAGGCAACAGGTGCCATTGAAGGTGAATTTTTTTCTTCAAACTGTTCTCCTGTGTCTATATAGAAGGCATGTGAACTTAGATTGGCTGAAAAATGTCCAGAAGTGGTTTTACATTTATGGCCCTATAATTTGGCCCTAAAATGAAACAGACTGTTTTCTTTTATTTGGTGAGCTCATTAATATGTTCATGAGCTCTGCTCCTATTGGCTGGTTTGCAGTGAGACACTGTGACAGCTCGCACAGAATCATTATAGACCACTACAGGTGAGCTGAAACATGAATCGCTTACGCATCGTATGGTACAACCATGTATGTTTGAGCCTGTATCACAGGAGGAATTGGATGTTGAAGAACAGCCAGTTGTTTGGAGATTGCAGATGAACACTCCTGAGTGGTAAGTTCTGTCATTTCATGTTTCCTAGAACAATCTGCCGCATGCAACTGTTATAGTCTCGCTTCAGCTTCGGCGCAGCATTAATATGAACATGCAGTAACTTTGTTATCAGCAGTGTGACAAGAACGTCAACATTATTTTTCATCTCATGCAACAAATGATTTTACGATGCCAGCTTCATCGTATACGTTGTATCACCAGCTTCCACCAGCAAGCTGAGCAGCTTGTAAATGTGTTGTTTGTGATGAATTTTTGCTTTCATTTGTATTTGTTTTCTTGGTTTGTTTTACTGCAATATCAATCAGATATTTGTTTAGCAAACCAAATGTAGACTACAGGAACTACTGGAGCCTTTTATCAGTCTCAAACTTTATAATGTTGTTTACTGCTCCCCTGCTAGATTGGGGTACGCTCTCCCAAAAGCATATTTGTTAGCAGCATTAGAAACTGAAGGGTTACAACCGTGTTACTTGTTAACAAGAGCTTTTGGGAAACGTGCCCCTGACTTACTTGTAAAAAATGAACATCAATCATGCCTGTTGACAGTTCAGTTCCTTGGGAAGGGTATGAAAAGCGCTGACATCCCCATCACAGCCTCCCTCGAAGAGCAGACTTAGCATAGAAGCAAAGCATAGAACCTGCCATTTTCGCTGCTGTCCTCCGCTTCGTTATTACAATACCTGCAGAGCTGATTAAGTCCAAAAGTGCATGTCCAGTTAGTTTGAAAGCGGACTGGCATATGTTACGTTTGGGGACGTGGTTAAGATTGTTACATAACAGCCCAGGAATTTCAAAACAGTCCGTTTCATTTCCTTCTTCTTATATTTTTAGGAACAACAGTGCTTGATATTCCCGGTACCCCATACTGAATTCTCCGTTTTCAAGATAAAGTCCGATTTTCATTCTATGGCATCTTTAAGGGTCTTGCTCAAGTGCCTGCCACTCAGGGATCTGAACCAGTAACCTACTCATCACATGAAACTAACCTACTGAGCCACACACACCATCACACAGGCATTGAGGTTCGGGTGTAGGTAATAGCGGAGCTGTGTTAAGAACCACACAGGAACCAAAACATGGCACCCGAAATCTTGTCAGCAATAACAACTGCTTCAAATGACAGATTTAAGCAAAGGACTTGTTCCCATGCCTTGTATGTAAGTGGGCTTTTTCCTGCCAAATGCTGCTGGCAAATAAAAGTCCTGTTATTAAGTGGAATGCAAAATTTCAAAGGCCAGACGTTCAGCCCTGTATAGAGTTATTCCATTATCGTCTTCTGCCACAGCAGCGGTGATCGCCTAGCGTGACTTTATGGTTTATAAGCACCTGTTCTGTACTTTTGTCCACCGTGGCACAGCAAGGGCTACAGAGGGGGACAGTCAGTAAGCCTCTGTCAGGGCAAGGGATTTTGTAAGCTTAGCCCCATGGAGTCTGGCTGGAAATAACTCGGCTCGTAATAACCGCCATTTCCCCGGCATACTGCTGTCAATATCTTCATACAAACCCACAGGGCCGGGGTCCGCCCTGGCTTACACAGCTTGAGTGCTAATATACTGGTTGCTGGCTCTAGCTCACAGCAAAACTTAAAGTGCATAGAGCCATGACCTGAAGGTTGCTGGTTCAAATCCCAGGATAGGTATTATTGTTGTATATGACTTGAACTCCTCTGGCAAAAAAAAAACATCCAGCTATATTCTTGCATCATACACTGCAGTAAGGTCACCACTATACTTATCAGTAACGCCGAATTTATATCCCACCACATTCAATAAATATATGCTATCAACTGTAGGCTGATTTTTTTTATGTAATTTTAATTACATCACACTAGGCCAACCAATCTACCAGGACATTTCACAATTTGTTGTTTCACTATGGCATTATGTACACAAGTTCCCTTCTGATTAGGTAATTTTTTGTTTGTTTGTTTGTTTGTTTACTGTATGTTATGGGAATACTTGAGAAAGCTACTAGAAGCCAGTGATTTATAAATGGGATGGTTCTTGTAAATAGGAATAACAAGAGGAAATTCGTCTTAAGGGAAAAAGAGAAGTATTGGTTTATCTCAATAAACTGAAAACGTAGGCTTTTGTTAGTGTTACTGTACCTGGAGTACTTAATCAACTGCGGAAAGCCCCAGCTTAATTGGCTTATTCTCTTGAACAATGATAAATTGCCATGGTCCAACATTATTATCATAACTAGGTAAAGGATTTTAATCGAAACTTTACCCACTGCTGTGCTGGTAGTGCAGTGATTATAAATCACAGTGGGCCAACTTTCAGTTATAGTTATATTTAAGATATGAAATCTGGAATACAGGGAAAAATACAGGGAAAGAAGCCTTTTCTACTCAGCATGTACTTATACTAATCTGACTCTCTTGAGGTCCATGGCTAGATAATAGCAATTATAATAGAAATTAGTCTTTAAGGCTCATGGTGGGTGTGATTATTGTGCATTGTGACCAATCACTGCTGGGCTTATTTCACTCCCCATTGGTGACTTTATTAATACCTGCTGAGACAAACCGGGGGGGGGCGGGGTGAGTGCTAGGGCTGGGTAATCCCACACACCATGGATTTCTCCGTTCCCTGCTTAATAATAATGACAAAATAATGTAAAGGAAAATAGCCCCCCTGATGTTTTTTTATTATTATTATTATTATTTTCAAACAAAGCAGCAACAAGAAACTTATTGTAGTATTAGGCACAAGACAACGAAGTGCTAAGGCTCACCTAGCCTTTCAAATAAATAGTATAAAAAGATAAATGCACAATGAAAAAGGAATAGGTGAGAGACTGGCCTATCTTTCTTCGTGGGGGACACCATGACAAAAGCTGAGCTGTGTGGTATATCTGGTAATACTTTTTTACCTAAGTAGTCCATGTAAAAAATAGATGCTTTCTCACCAACAACAATGTGTTGCTGGGACAGCCTCACTGCCCCCTTCCCCCTCAAAGCCCTCCCCCTCCCACACCCCCAACCTTGGGGTGTGACTCAGTGAGGCTAGGCCCCTGTGTCTGTGACTCAGCGAGGCTAAGGCCCCTGTGTCTGTGACTCAGCGAGGCTAAGGCCCCTGTGTCTG
>JAODKF010000138.1:4560576-4593692 GCA_026779585.1 Mormyrus proboscirostris
CCCTGTGTCTGTGACTCAGCGAGGCTAAGGCCCCTGTGTCTGTGACTCAGCGAGGCTAGGCCCCTGTGTCTGTGACTAAGCGAGGCTAAGGCCCCTGTGTCTGTGACTCAGCGAGGCTAGGCCCCTGTGTCTGTGACTCAGCGAGGCTAAGGCCCCTGTGTCTGTGACTCAGCGAGGCTAGGCCCCTGTGTCTGTGACTCAGCGAGGCTAGGCCCCTGTGTCTGTGAAAGGTTGCTGGTTCGAGCCTCAGCAGAATAGTCACATCTCTGTCGGGCCATTGAGCAAGACCCTTAATCCCCCCCCCAAAAAAATGCTCCAGGGGTGCCAAATAAATGACTGAGCCTATGCTTGAATCCCAAGCTTCACTCTCAACTGTATTTATGTGTGTGAATGTCCCCAAAGCAAAGGAGATGGGATATGTGAAAAGAAGCATTCTGATGTACTAGAAAATGGCAAATAAAGCATTATTTCTCTAGCCCACATTCTCCCCGCCTCTCAAAAAAAAAAAATTAAAAGCTCAACTTTTTGTGTCTTTGTGCTTCAAGATGTAATCCGGTTCAGCAGATGTTCTCTGATGGCTGTCATCTGAGGTGCAATTATTAAGTGACATTGCTGTAATTTTGGTGCAGATTTGGTGCTGAAAATGAAACAGGTTCCTGATCATGACCTATACAAAGTACTTGGAAAGTTTGAAAAAGAACAATCAAATACTTATAGAGTTACTGTGTTCACAATACAAATGCCAAATACAAAACAAGTGTGAAAATAGTGCCTCCTGCAGCCACCGTTTCTTTTCATTGCTGCCACATAGTGCTGCTGCTTCAGTTTTGCTGTGATATAATTGTGATATAATCTGTATAACTTTTTGTGAAGTGGTAATAAGATCCGTGAAATACCAGTCCCAAAGTTATATGATTTCCCTGTCTGGGGAATACAATTAAAAGCAGTACTGAAAAAAAAAATAACGCTACTATTCTCTTAAACCCATAATCATCTGATTCTCACCTTTCTGTTTGAGATCAGTAGAAAAATCCCCTCATGTATTTTAAAGTGCTTGCTCTCTAAGTTTCCCTGAGATTTATGTGATTATCTTCCTTGTTATGTTTGTGAACGTAAATATCTCAAAATGTGGCTATGAATCAGCAGCGCATCTCAGTATTTGGTCGGAAAACATTCATGTGCTACAGTATTGCTTGCACTGTGAAGACCTAAAGTCCCCACAAGGAGAGACTTTTCTAAAAATCTGTGAATATGATCAAAAATAAAAATCATGTATTTTGTTTGGTCACTGATGGTTAAGGTTAGGGCTGATGAGGGGTTAAGGTTATTATAGTTGGGGTTAGGATTATGTCCAAAGACATTTATGGAGAATCTGGAGAGTCCCCACAAAGATATACGTGTGAGTGTGTGTGTGTGTGTGTGTGTGGTCCAGGTATGCATTGTGGGGACCATGTTAACCAATGCTCATCAAACTGAAAAGAATCTCTACTTTCCTTACAGAAATCAACTGCAGTGAAACCATCAAAAAAGGATTCTAGTAATGAGCAGAGTGACCCGTGCTTACTTTAACCAGTTCAGTAAGCTCAGAAGGAATTCCTATCTAAACAATTAACATTGGAGTGTGAAAACTGATATTGAAAAAGGTAAATGGCTTAGGAATTCTAGGACTCCGTTAGGTCAATGATCTCATATTTAAGGTGTAGTGCATGCTGGTGGTCCTTCAGTCCGGGGAGAGAGTTAGGGCAAATTATTAAACTTTACTTTTCTGCATGCTCTTTCGGTTGTGAACAAGGCGTAGTGACATAATATTTTTTCATCAAGTGTTGGCTGTGGGTGACTGCAGTCGGTGCACATGTAGCCAAGATGTTTATGTCTAGCAGAAACCATGCGCGTCAATGTACATTGACCACACATGTGCAAGATATTTGATTAGGTATTTCTAGTAGTTAGCAGCATGGACTTCTGAATCACAGATCAGCACAAGAGTAGAGGAAGAATAGCTGGTATTCTTGAAGCAGTTATGGTGAGCGGCTGCATGAGGAGGGTCAGAAGTACCCGCAAATCTAATTGTTCATACTGTCCGGACATTATACCGAGGCATATGGTATTTTAAAAAGCAACACTATTCCAGCATTCGACCGCGACCATCTGCATCTGCAGCCAAATGTAAAATGAACACAAGCAATCCGGTCCTCCCTACTTCACGGGCCCACTGCCTCCGATCCTCCCTAACTCACGGGGCCAACAGTCAAGAAGCAACATCAAGACAGTGTGTGTCTGTGAGTACCGGTTTATACACCTGTGTGAACACTTGTGTCTATACCTGTGTGCACACCTGTGTGTGTGTGAGCTGCCTCCACTTGTGTTCAAAAGGTTTCTCCATGTAAATGTCTAGAATTATGTGTGGGGAATCACAGCCCTGCCCCCCAGGACATGAAGCAGATATGGAGGAGATCCAGGCCCCAGACATTCAGAGGCCCCCCAGGGCATGGGAGTCCCAGGAGGACCACGGCAGGGACAATTGCAGCCCCCAACCAGAAAAGGGCAGAGGAGAGCTCCAGAGGGGGCTCATTTGGCAGCCACAGTGCAGGAGCCTCAAGGGGCCGTGGCGGCGAGCCCGCAGGCTCCACCAGTGGCCGGCCACACCAGGGCAGACCGGTCCTCGGGTCCAGAGGGCCCCCCCACTCCCCAGCAGGGGCCCAACAGAGCCAGGAGGGTCAGGCCCCGCCAAGCAACCGCCGAGAGTGAGCTATTACACACCCGAGCATCTAGCCCCGGACATCGAGAACCACCAATGCACTGGCGGTCGCGGGTCTCAACCAGGCGAAGCCTAAGACCTGACCTGACACAGGTGCATAGACAAACAGGCGCACACATACACAAGCATATGTTCCCACCCTCATGCACACATAAACAAATATTCACACATTTGCTCAACATGGAGACACACAGAAGTGAACGTCGCACACACACTCGCGCTCCCCATATATACTCTATACTCCCAGATCCAGGCACCACTACCCCAGAGGGGCAATCCACCACCAGACCTCGGAGATGGACACCTTTTTTCGACAAGAAAACCACCCCGGTCCTCGCAGCAGCAGAGAAGCCCACCAACCCAGACCCTGACCGGATGGCCAGACTCCGGTCCTCCCTACTTCACGGGCCCCCCTGCTTCATGTCCTCCCTACTTCATGGGGCCCCCCTGCTTCATGTCCTCCCTACTTCATGGGGCCCCCTGCCTCTAGTCTTCCCTACTTCATGGGGCCCCATGTCCTCAATCCTCCCTACTCCGTACTTCTACCATTATACTCTTTCCTATCATGTGTCAGTCGACCCGTCTCGCTCGAATATCCTTTTGGCCAATTAATCCCAAAAATGGGTGACTCGCCCTAATCAACTTGCAATAGGACCTCCCCGGCACTTGATCTGGCAAACGTCATGGCAAAGCACCCAGTCTAGCCCTGCATACAATTACCATTTCCTCTGCAATAATTGTACATCATAATTTAAAAGGCGAAGGATGTTCCCCAGCACTGGGCTACTCTGATGGTGCTCATTTGTAAGCCTGTTTCCATCAACAAAAGGTACAATCCATCACCAGCTCCAGTGGACGTGGTTACCCCTGCTCCTACAGAACAAAAGGCCAACTCATTACACCCTTAAGCCATTTACCATCTGCATCATAAGACAGAGTACACCATTAAAATTACTGATCTTGATCTTACATATGAGTAAGAGGTAAAATGAAGCAGACCAGGACGATGCCACAATGCAATTAAAGCGGGCAGCTGTCCTGTCATATGAAAGAGTGGCCATTAGCCTATATACCTGCATCATCAGTGAGGCAGTCTGCAGGTAGATTTAAGTAAATGCATGCGCAAAGCTCAATTTAACATCTGCCGCGTACAAAATTTGTACATGCTTGACTTTGGCCTCTTTCGAGAATCGCAGACTTTAGTAATTTGCTCATTTGAAACGACTTCTTCAATTGCAGTGGGCTGCATTTCCTGAGATGGCCACTCTTGATTGAGTGTCTTCTGAGAGGGCATCTGAAAACAGAGGAAGAGTTACACAAAATTAAAGGCGACGGTCGAGAAAGATCCATATACTCAAGAATGAAATCAGATGAAAATGTTCTATCTATGCATCTCCTAATAGCTTATGCTGATCGGGGTCAAGTGAGGACCCTGGATTGGGGGGAGTCTCGGATTTCTTTTTAGATGAGGATCATGATTCATACAGAGGGATCAACCTCACTATTAGCCAATGATATGTTTGAATCTGTGAATGACAAGAGAGGGGACAGTCTGGGGGCCAATCATCTTTCATCTAGGGCCACTGGCCCTGTCTCTGTATACGCCCCTGGGTCAAAATTCTGCCACAGGCAACACAAAGCAAGGGGCAGGGAACACCCTGGACAGGACGCCAATCCATCACAAGGGCATTTTCACGCATTATGGACAACTGTAGAACACCGGTTCACCTAAACAAAGGGAAAATGCACAGAGCTCAGGGTGGACCTGCAATCCCTGAGTCTGGAGGCTAGACTGCTAATCACCGAGCCCTTGCAGCAACCCCTTAAGTATCACCGATTAAGCATGAACACAAGTAAAGCTGCAGGAACTTTCTGCGGTGTTTACAAATATTTGTCAATGATGAAAAAACGTGCCGCATATATTTCAATGGACAGAAGCGTTGCCTCATTTTTCACAGTGAAGTACACAGTACCTGCTCTTTCAGTTTCCTTCAGTCCTGCACAACCATTGAATTCTTATTCCTTGTGAGATGGTTTAAATAGGCTTCATTCAACTCACAAGGCATCCATTCACCACAGCACTTCATGGCAAAGTGTCAGACATATTGATACCAATTTAAAGCCTGATTTAGTGTTTTTTCAAAGAACGCACGTCCTGAAGTCCTGAAGCTTAAACTGTAACATGCTTTGACACATGCACTTTCCATTCGGAGGGAAACAGCTCTGCTTCTGAAACCAGTGTGGTGTTTACTTCTCTCAAGTAACATTTTGTGAATCATAATGTACTGCAGCCACTTGAAATTGCACTCAAAACCATTTCTTTTATTCTATTTTTTTTCTCCCCCAGGAAGTGAAAACTTAATTAGGCAGCTTTATCCCAGCATTCAGGCAGATGTCATAATTTTCTGGGTTTTTAAAACCGAACAATGAAAGTGGTCTACACACCTTACGTGTGACTCAGTGTTTCCCATCTGCCCCTGCTGGCTTTAATAGCCAGAGCTAATGGTGGGGGTTGAAGTCAATCGTTTCACAGATGATGGGCAACCATTGATCATTTCAACATGCATTTTCAACAGTGCAGCTCCCCTGCAGCACAGAATCAATGCTCACAAGTATGTATAGGTAAATAAAAAAGATTTTCCGGGTCAAAATATATGTGATATTCACAGCATGCATTTTAGACTCCAAGACTATAATGGTAACTGCTAGTGGACTAAAAAGGATACCTGTGTTACGTCCGCAATGGGTGGAAAAAAATTAAAATAATAGTTTCAGTGTCTCCCTGTCACACCCTCCTCCATCGTCAATGGCTTGGTTTCCCCAAGGACAAGTTTTATATATCATAGCAGGGGACTGTCAGGAATGTCTTTAAAATGGCATTTAGAACTGTAACAGGAGCAGCAACATTCCTGATGGGGGGGAGGGGGGTGGATGCATAAATCTCAAGACTTGTTTGTCCGAGTAAAATCGTTCTTGTAATGTTGCACCTGACAACTCGGTTGCTCACTGCCTCACCTGAATCACAAGCACAGAAGGCTGCAACCTCACAGCTCTGTGACCGTAAATACACCTAAATACAATCTGATTTGTGGCTTTTTTTCAGTAGTTCATCCCTAAAGTCATTAGGGAGGGTACTGAAAACTGCAGACTTTTCCTTTTATTCTTAAACAATCTTTGGAATTTACCTAAAAATATGGGAAAATGTATTGCTTCAAATGAGAATACTTCTGTTATGAAACACACGTCCCGCATATTTACACACCAGAGGATAAAATCATGAATGGAATCTGTGGTAGGTAGATTATGGAACATGCATGGACTGTATTTTCATTCTGTCTCATTTGTTCGTGAATTTTTTTTTTCGGATCCCAGCGGAGCATGTGAAGGCAAGGCTGACCTTTCTTTCTTCTTGTTGTCATCACTCGGAGCGGTTCATGTCCACCCTCAGGTTGTCCCCCATAAAACTAGAAATTATTTATGCAATATTATGTTCCTGGCTGACATGTACCTTAGCTGGGCCCTAGAATGAAATTTAAGGACAAAAATTCTACATTATGTAAGTGATTCGGCATTTTGGCCATGGTCCTCGTTTTTTGTTTTTTATCTGCAAATCTCAGAAGAGAGTTTTCCCCCTATTATAATTCAAGTAAATTTGGTGACTGCCTGAGCTGGGGGTGGCATGAAATGAACTGCGAAGGCTGCCAAATTAGTACTGAACCCAGCCACTGAAGCCCTCCCATCAAATTAATAAAATGCTCACTCAACCTTAACTGTGTTTCCCTGACAGTGATGTGTTCTAACTGTCAGCACCGAGCGTTCAGTGAGGACCAGAGATGAGTAGAAAACAAGGGGCAGAGCGCAGACCTGTGTCAGAGGAAAGAATGTCTGCTTTAGACAGCTCTGAAGAAATGAAAAGAAGCCCTTCTAGTAATACTTAATTTCTATGCTTTCTAGAAGGCACTATAAATATAGTCATAAAAGTCCATAAAACCAAATCATTTATATGTAATGCATTATATCACATGGAATCATCACTCATTCATCCATCAACATCTACCAGCAATACCTATAAAATTCATTATTACAATGTAAGGGCTCTTTGTAGGCTTTGAGTGTTACCTTATATTCCTTTAAATGATTTATGATGTTTAAATCGTAAATTTGGTTAGGAGGTACCTACCAAGAGATGAACAACAATCCCTCACCATTTCCGAGACTGCAAAGACGTCCATATCAGCCTGAGGAGCTTTGACACTTACCTCTGAGTTTCTCCAGTTCTTCTTGACCCATTAAACAGCAATGATGATTAAAATCACAATATAAAAGGGGCAATCAACACACAGTCAAGTCAACTGTCGAAAGAATTAGTGCAGCTGTTAGTTTTTTTTTTTTTTTTTTTTACCATAAATGAATCAATTGACATGAATGCAAATTATTTTTTAGAGAACAATGAAAGCAACCGATTCAGAAGTTTGTTGGATCTACCCATCTGATTGCAAGCCTCTGTCCGAGTAACTTACATTTGTGGATAGCGATTTGTTTATATATTCATTTAAAAAATGCACAAAGTATATAATCACAGTTACCCAGGTAGCCTAACGATTCATACTTCTCACACTATTTCTGTATTTTTATGGCCCTGGAACAAAAGGCAGTTTTATAAGTCAGAGCAGTGACTCACCTTTTTTGGGGTGAAAATGACAGTAAAAAATGGCAGCGTTCCTCCCCACGCCAAAGTGCAGACAATAAATTATTTGCCCTCTGCGAGAGTGTCACAGGGCAGGATGCAGTGTAACCTTTATGAAATGCCAAGGGTCAGGCTTAATGATGCCATCATATATAATAAATATGGTTCACTCATCAGTCTTGTTTGTTTATTTACTTCTGTTTATTTACTTTTATGGCTGGATTATTACACTGGACATATTATATTTGCAGCAAGCAGTGAACTAGGAACTGTGATAACATTCTCTAATTTGTGCGAGAGATACAGCCAGATTCATGATATGAATACTGCCATAATGCATTTCTGAGCTGTGTGATGAAGTTTTCCAGGAAAGGTCTTTATCCAGGCACTTAACCTACTTAACCTCATTTTTCTTTGCAGATAGCAAACTCACTGAAGGCAAGCCATGGCAACTTGCTACTATATCACTTTTCCATGAGGTGATGCTATTTAAAAATTACAAGAACTATTTCTGCGGTGACCCAGGGGTAGCACAGCTCTAAGGTTTTGGGTTTGATTACTCTCCACGCATGCATGGGTTTCGAGGTAAACTATTCATTCTAAAGCAGTGTTTCCTGACCTGGCCATCCCCCACATTTTTTGCTCCCTCCGAACTTGCAGGTGTGTTGAAAGCCAGGAGGGAGCAAAAATGTGGACTTTCATCCCAAACACCCCCCACCCACACCGGCCCTCCATGGAACAGGTTCCCCACCCCTGTCGTAAGGCGTCACAGCCTCTGCCAGACCAGAGAGATGAGATTTCCTAAACTAACCACTCAAGAGAGAACAGCCCCGCACCGGGTACGCGGTTATGGAAAATGGACAGAACAATATTCACAGACCACAGGAGCAGAGAGGTAGTGATATGGAGAGAGATTTATTTAACAAGGAGGCTGCGTCTGTGCGCTCCTCAGCCAGAATCATGCCGACTGCGCTCAGCATATTCCCCGACTTGCCTTAATTAAGTGCCTTACCCGGCCCGACTGGCGCCTTCATGTGCGGCGATGTCTAATTGGCTCTGCAGCAGAGGTGGCGTCTCTCTCATTCGCAGGCTGCCGCCGGCGTCCGCAAGTGACCTGTTGCTAAATAATGACAGATGGGGTGAACTGTTGCTGAAACACGCACACATACTCGCGGGAGAGCTGGAGAAAAGCATGCGCGTGCATTGTAAACAAACTACATTTAAATATTATCATAATCAGAGAATACAATATAATATATATACAGTATACACTAATATTTATAGTAAGACAAATATTCAACAAATTTAAACAAATACAGTTACACAATTCTCTTCATTTATGGACAGCACTGTATTTATGTACCAAGGTGCTCTGCTCTGTATGTTAGGGCAAACTTAGGCCATTTTATAGTTTGCCTTTTCACTCATAGTCAGAGCTTGGTTACATGGCACAAATGGTTTAAGGTCTGCGGAAACAGGTTTATGTACGATGGTGTTCTGGTCCCCAGGTAAGGGATAACTTAAGCCATTTTATAGTTTGCCTTTTCACTCATAGCCAGAGCTTGGTTACATGCTACTGATGGATTAACATCTATTGCACTGTGCTTAGTGCCAAGGTGCTCTACTCTCCGAGTGCGGGCTCTTAATCCATTTCATAGTTTAGGTTAAACATTCTTATCACACTCGGCTCATTCACTGTCTAGGGTGGATGCTTCTGGAAATCTCATCTCGCTTCTTTGGCAGAGGACATAACAAAAGGCCCGAAACAACCATATGATCTTAACTGTTCTTCATGAACCTGCATGCGAGAACATGATAAAAGCAGAGCCCACTGGGTTTTATCCAATCAGATTTGCCACGTCCTCCGCACAGCCTGGGGGTATAACGTGCCTTCAGTTAATCCGCACTTCTGAATGATTGCACACAAGCAGTGAGATGAGACAGCGTGCCACTTGAGTGCTTCACTGAGATTATATTTTCATACACAGCACCATCGTCTTCCGTCCAAAAGCATACTGTGGAGCACACAAGAATAGTCGTCTTAGGAAAAAAAAAAAAGGTACCATTATTCCTTTTGACGCATCTTGCGAGCGGCGGAATAGAAAAACCCCACGAAGAACCCTTAACGCCCTCCACAAAACGTTGGCAAATTAGCGTTAGCGCTCCGGAGAATGCAGATAAGAAAGGAAATAAAGAACACCACTTTGGTGACATGCTTGCAACCCAAATGTGCATGGGTGAGATATCATTTCTGTGGAACGTCACGTTTTTTTTCCTGACCCCAAAACGTATGTGAGAAAATGAGCGTGAATGAGAACATTAAGGATCTGCATGAATGTAATTTCACACGATTTGGATTGGTATGCTAATAAGACAACTTTAGATCCTTCCTTTCGAGCGGTGTTTATTTAAAACGGGGTTTAAGCTCACATTGTTTCACACGAAACAGCTTTGCAGCTTACAATTAATTTCAGGAAGTACTGTCAACTGACAGCATGTATAAATAATGGGGTTTGAAGGTGTCTGTCGTTGCTATTGTATTGGCATTATCATAAAATGGCTACCCAACCGAACAGGCAACAAATCATTACTGACAGAGACTCAATTTATAGATTAAAATCTGTGTAAGTAGGTTCAGATAAAATAACGACTGGCCCCATAACCACAATCTCTTATTCCTTCATCAGCTGCATAATATTATTCAGTTACGTTCGACGGAACAGCTGCCAGAATTACGGGCTCATAACAGCCCTTGTAACAGCAGACCGCATCGACCTACACATCACGCACTGTTAATTGGCATTCCTCCATTAATCACCAGGTTACCCAAAACAAGCCTCCTGTCTGGTGGGGTTTTTTTTTTCCCCAGAAGATTCTGACACAATGTCAGTTATTGTTTTCCCGCTTGAACGGGTGAGCGATGATTGCACCTAGCAGAAACTAGAACTGAGAAAACAAAAAGCTGCACTTTTGGGAAAAGAAAGTTTCCTAGTTGCCAAAGAACAATGATTAGGAAATGCTTCCATGGTGAAAAACTACAATGCAGAATCCATGTTTTCTAAAATCTAAATCTTCAGCAAAAGTTAAATAAATAACAAGCTAATAACATAATGCATTCAGGAGATCAACAGTGATCGAAAATGCGTGATTATCCCTGAACCTAACACCTGAAAAGTTTTAATCACTTTCAATCATTTGGGCAACATGGGCAGGTGCTTAAGCAAACCACCCTCCCCCCCACCGCCCCACCGCCTGGGCCCCATCTTTGGAATTTTAAGTTTCGATTTTCAGTAATTGACGTTCTATTAAATAGGGGAACACAATTAAGCTCGAACATTCAAACTAAGTATTATTCTAATGTCATATTAAATATGTGATGTAACCTGAAATTATGCATTCAGCTTAGAATCCATTTCTGGAGGAGTTTTACTTGCTCACACCGTAGTTCAGAGCAAGGACACATTGTGGCAAACAGCGCCCCCCACCCCGACTCAGACTTCCTAAGGGAAAAAGATGCTAACAGGGAAAAAGACCTCAAATCTGAGTCACTAATTGGGAGATCCTGGGTTGATGATGCCACTCGTCCACGCAGAGATGTGGGGCCTGGCAGGCAGACGGCGGCACCAGCTGGGCCAATTTGCTCCGCAAGCTTGGAAATACAGAGTTCCTTCTGTGAAATCTTCTCAGAGTCAGACTACACCCAACCAATTTCTGCAACACTTGACAAGACAGCCAAAAGTGCTGCAACTGCACTCAGTAACGTTTAATATTTACTTAAGATTCTGTCTTTGTTTTTATTACACCTGACTATCTCAGTGTGCGCTGTGGTGTAATTTATACAGCACTGCTGTGACTTTATGACCCCGACTACAAGACGAAAAAAAGTACAGAAATACACTTGTTTTCATAGCTGTCAACTATGACAAATCAGAAATGACAAGTAATTGTTGTGCTCTGGGGTAGTTTATGGAGCTAGAGAACATGCCCTAAGTTAATAACTGGACACTTACAAGGATAAAGCCTGTTGACAAGGGGCATATTCACGACTACAACTCAAGCCGTAATACTTTCCTGCCTTGTTCCTGACAACCGCAGAGCACTGCGAGAATACTGGGCTGCCAGAGAATCCGTGCATTTGCTGACAGATTCGTTAGGAAACGTCTCAATCATGGCGGGCATCAGGGTAGAGCGCCATGACAGATAACAAGCAAAAGACAATGATTCATCATTAAGTGTATAAGACATATTTGGTTTGTCACTATAATTCAATTCAGTTTATTTTTATATAGCGCCTTTCACAGCAGGGTCTTTACATGGAGGTGTTGTGATACATCGAACATCATTAGAGAGAGTAATACAGAACGGGAAAAAGAAAGGAAAGAAATAAATAAAAAAAGGCAGATGATAACGGAAGAGAGGAACCAAAAACTCTAAAGTAAGGAGAAAAAAAAACCTCTGGGCTCCAAGGTCAACTGGAGTTTGCAGTAACCATAATTAATACATCTGGTGAGTAGGACAGTGACACCTTGGGGAGCACCATCACCTTCAGTGTCAGGGGTTCGAATTCTGCCTCCGCTCAGCATGTAGGGCTTGCGTGTTCCCTCCATGCTTGGAGTTTCTCTGGGTACCTCAATTTGCCCCTGCAGACCACAGTCAGGTGATTGGCATTCCTAAATTGCCTCTGCTATGCAATTGTTTGAGTTTGCCCTGAAGCGGCCTGAGGTCACATCCTGGGTGTATCCCTGCATTGCGTGTTTTGCACCCTCAGATTGCTTACATAATACATGTATTTTGTGTAAAATGTGGGTTTTACTGTGGTGCACTACCTGACACCTTAGTACTAATCCCTCATTTTAATACAATCGACTGAATTAATCGGTGGAATCACAGCTTACATCAGAAGGACAGCTGGTGTCATTGCAGCACATCACCAGCTCAGATTTTCCTCTTAACGGGTGCGCAATGACGGCACCTGGCAGAACAAGACAGACCACGTAGCATCGGGAAAATCTACAGCGCTGTGATAAAATAAAAGCTTTCTAGTTACCAAAAGGCCAATGATTAGGAAGAACATATGTAAAGAGCAATTACAATTAAAAATCCATCCTTTCACCTTCTCAACACTATACATTAAGTTTCTGTAAAATAAATAATCTAACACTGATAGATATTATCCCTGGTTATACATTCATCTGAAGGGACACACGGGGTGCTTCACCATTTTATTTAGATTTATATAGGTGGATACATTTGCTGAAGCAATTCATATTAAGCATCTATATAAAGTTCTTCCAAGGACCTAGACCAGCAACTATTCGTCTGCACCTGCATGTCCTTCGCCACAGTGCTGCCCACATGTCCTGCAACGGGCTATATTTACACCCCTTAAGAACAGAAGTGAGACAAAAATAGATCACTCAGGTGTGGGGTGTGTCAGCTATAATTGTAACTTTTTAATAGGTGTCAGAGAGCGTGTATAATGTTCACATTGTGCAATGTCACTGTTCAGCTCTACCGTCACTCCCATGACGCCGTTGTTCATCGCAGGCCTGGTTCTCTCTGCCTTTTTATACTTCCAGAATATTACTACTGCAACATGAAAGGCAAAATTCCTCCGCATTAATATTCTAACGTAATATTCAATATTTTTAGAATTGTGGGAACTATTAAGTCTCCTTAAAAGCCTCTAAAACCAGGACCTTGTGTTCCACTTTAATATCTCAGGATGTATTTTTTGATTCAGACTGTTTGAATAATTTCTTCCACCTCTCCAAAGCTAATCTAATCTTTATGGGTGTCTCTGACACATTGTGGCGTGACGTAGCACAGAAACCTTCTCCGTGTATTGAAAAGCTTGGTGGCGGATAGCGTATAACGTGAATGACGGTACCCTCCCACACAAAACGGATGTGGATTTCAAGCAAAACGAAAAAGAGAAACCGCACCAAAAAATACAGAGGAATAGAATAAGCTAACATGGCTGGTCATCACGGCAATCCGTCTTTATTTTACTTAAGTAATAATGTCTAAAGTACAACATGATTACAGAGGCAACATATCCCTTAATGAAAGCAACTTGCAGTTGCTAAATGTGTCTCCAGGGGGCACTTATGTAGCAGTCAGCTGAGATGGCCCATCCATAAAACAGCCCGTTGACGAATGAGAAACACTTGTGTGAGTTGAACACACCGTCTCATACACAAATCCGAACACAGCAAGTTAAAAACTTTAAAATAGTACATTAAAAATCCAGCTATTCATCTTCCAACTACTTATGCAGATCACGGTAAAGACCAGCGTCAGCTCCAGAGAAAATCTAATAAGTTAATCTTTTTTAGCATCTTTGGGTGATTATATTTGGAGGAGTGCAGACGCTCCTAGGCTCCCTGTGGCGCTGATTCTGGTAAAGACTATTAAACTAATTATTAATATTTATAAAATCATTTTTAAAATGGCTAATATATTATCACTTAATCTCCTGTAATAATTTTCAGACTTTCCATTTCTGTTTATAAAGCTCTCCAAACATTATTTGCAGAATTGACATAGCAAATGTGTGTCCACTAAACACTGATCCTGGCCACAGTTGGGGGGGGACGTGGAGACTGGGCACGGGGCACAAGGCGGGGGTACACACTGTGCAGGGTGCCAGTCCATCGCTGAGCTCACACATGCAAACAATCACTCACACACTCAATATTACTCAATTGTGCATATGAATGCGCTTTAGTACACATTTCTCATCTCAGTCGTTGCTTTATTTTATTCATGTGATTTAATTATTTTATGTATTTTAAATTTGTTTTATTGTATATGTTCTGTAAGGTGACCTTGGGTTTTTGAAAGGCGCCCACAAATAAAAGGTATTATTATTATTATTGTTATTATTATTATTAATGAAAAAAGTATGCCAAAGAAATATTGGCTTGTCTCTTAAAGTCAAACTTTCATCATCCCTTAATGCTTAGGATGTTTGCTTTTCCTGCAGCAGATAATCAATCAAGGCTTACGGGGCTTAGCGTGAAATTCAACAAAACTGCAATAAACACAGAACCAGAGTATAGGCGCTAGGCTGTAACCTGTATGCTTTTCCAACAAGATTGTCCAAGTGTACACTGAGCAGCATAGCAGAATGCACAGTGCAGGAACAAATGCTGCTTGACTTCAACTGCGGCACCTGATAAAGCATTTAAATAATAAAAAGTAATTAGAAGACGGATGGATGGATGATTTACAGGTTGTAAACTTGTCAAATTAAGTTTTATTTTGATTCAGCATTTAGTTTTCAAATGAAACATAGCAGTGTATTAGCACAGCAGGTTAAGGATTTGTGCCCATGTCCAGATGGTCATGGGGTTGAACCCTGTGGTGGGCAGAGTAATCATACCCTCATGGGTCCCCATAGAAACCCACTTCACCCTAACTGCTCCAGGCTGCCCTCTGACCCCATGCTTTCGTTGCTTATACCTCATTTCGGACAAAAGCACCACCTACATAAGCAAACAGATGAATAAATCTCAATCAAAAAAATGGGTTCATTTGTTATGAAAAAAAAACTGCACGTTCATTCACTTAGGCAACTGCGGCTCTTGTTATCTTCAACTCAGCCTCAGTAAGTTACTGATGGCCGCTTTTTGGTCGTGTATAATTCTCAAGCTCCACCTCCACCCTCCATCCACTTCCCCTGCCGTCTGATTACATCACCACACTCATCTGACTCACTCACTGGTGACACCAGTACCTATCATGGCTGAAAGCACATTTTACAACTTCCCCATTTTATTTTTCAACAGTAAACCTCCCTAAGCTGCAGTTCTCTATTCATCCACCCATTGTTTTAATTTAACGCTTCATTTACCTTCCTCCATTCCCCAGGCCTCCCAATGCACGTTTGCGACAATCCACTGTTTCTTCCTGTTGGATCACGCCTCCTTGACGTTTTAGCTCCTCGAATCCCATATTTCACATTGCAATTCAACACATCCCTTCCTCCCATTCCACATCTCTGACAGCCAATTTGCTGGGAATATAAATTTAGTGTATTTGTCCTAATAATTAATGTAATACATTGTGGGCCGCCTTGGATGAGAATTTGCACTAAGATGCATTAATTACGTCAACAAAAGGCGGGAGAAGAATGCTGAATGCGGTACCAATGATTGTGGAGCTGTCAAACAGAGTGTCTGCCAGATGAAAACAGGAGGAGATAATCTGCTTTGTCTGGAAGGTGATATCTTTACTAAGTTCTCTGCTGTCTTTAAATCTGTTTGCTAGTCTAGATCAATGCAGGACAACTGGCAACCTGAGGGATTCTGCCATTCATCTTCTGTTTAGATTAAAAGCAGTGTGAACTCTGGGGCCTTGAGATGTGTAAGACCACAGGGGATAGGCTGGGACATCACCTGAGTGACCTGACAGAAGGGATCCAAGGGGAACAGGATGATTCTCTTTTGAGAAGCTAGCATGACTTCTATTTTTATCAGGAAGGCCAGGTCACCCGGAAATGCTGAGTGTTGGAAAAAACGCACTAAGAGCAGAGTAGAGACAAGAGCGAAGCTGTCACCAGCTGAGGAACGAGCTCCTTCTGTGGGATGCAGAGCCTTGGAAACAGACTTCGGCTGTAAAAGAAGTAGCTGGTCAGCTAAATGTAGGGGGTTTTAATAGTGTTCGAATGCTTGCATTCACAGTGCAGGATTGCATCTCACGGTACAGAGTGTGGGCTTACTGGTCAATAGAAGCCAAGTCTGTGACAGAAAGGCATCTGGGAATTCTTCTTCAGTGCTTTGTGCAATTAAGCTGCATTGTACTGAAAACGTGTCTTTGTGGGACGTATTAAAGTAGTGCAAAATAGTATATTTTTCTATCAACAGTATATATGTAGATTCATGTACAGTAAATAGAAGAATTATATTTGTAGCAAAAATTTTATTGTATTGAAGCAGCAAGACAGATATATATTAAAGAATTATTTACATACTGTAGCTGGTGGTTTTATCCAACAAAAGCTTACAAATCTTGCCCTTATACAGCTGGGTAGCCTACTGGAGCAATTTCGGTTAAGTACTTTGCTCAGTGATTCTACAGAAGGGTCTCTCCTGTGCTTTCAGCTGGCAGCCTTTCTATTGAAAGCCCATAATTCAATTTTATTTAGTTTTACACGTTACAATACCTTTAAGATACCTGCTGTTTTTTTATCATTTATTACTAACTCCTTATGCAGCCTTTGAAACTTTGAAGGTATCTTTTCTTTTAAAACCATGAAGTATAGCCTGAAAAGCGGGCAGACTTTTCAGCCAGCCGCCAGCATCTATCAGCACAGCAAAGGCTACCTCCACTCTCAGCCACGTCGAAAGCTTCTCTGCGAAATTCCCAGCGGAGACTCTCAAGGAAAACTACAGACCGTTGCATCGCTACCTCAAAGAAAGGCCTCGGCTCATGAGAGGGCTTCTGGGCTGCTAATGTGTCCACTTACCAACCGAACGTCTGTCTATGTGCCACAAGGGTATTCGAGAGCAACCGGACCATGAAATGTTGGCTCTTATGGGACCCTATTGGTGCAAAGCACATTTTCCTGGAATGAACCTCCGTCAAAGCCCTTCCCATCTTTGTGTTTCTCGTTCTTCATTGCCATCAAGTGGCAGCAGAGTCAGCAAACTTCCCATAATCTCTCAACCCTATTAGGCAAATGCTCTGTTTACATTAAAGCCCCGGGTGTTTGCCGATAACTGTCTCCGTACAAGAAAATCATTGGCAGTTGCCATGATTCAGAAGGGCCATGGTAATTTTAGAAAGATAATCTCCTTTAATATGACAAGGTATTATAAGTACAGGATGCCATTTAGTTTAATACAGATGAATAAGTGAAGTAAACTCCATTTAAAACAAACAAAACAGCAGCAGTGAGGAGTAGGATTTCTTCAGTCTGTATTTCCATCATGAAAGTGTACCCAGGAGTACTGAAGCATGCTTACTCTATGCGATTATTTGGTTTGTTATTTTATCTTATTTATGTGAATTTGCCCAAACGTAATTCTATTTCTGCATGTACGGCTGGGTTTCCGACATGTAGTTCTGTTCATTTGTTGCTGTTGCTGGTGGGGCATCAAAGAGCGTTGCACCTTATGCACCATGCGCACTCTTAGGCACATGGGGAGGCTCCTCACATCAAGCTTATATAACTATACTCCAATCTTATGTAAGATAGCATAGTGTCTAATACTGATAACAATTTTAAGAAGCATCAAGCGTAGATATATCATAAGCAGGGACGTAGATAGAATTTCTGGGCCCCCGGACAAAATATCACCATGGGCCAGGACTAGGGTTAGCACCATCAATCTCAAGAAACAGATACCTGTAAACCTTGGCAAGGGGCTGGTCCTCAGTCTCCCCATGGTAGATTTTGCCAAGCAGGGGATATTCAGGGCCCCCTATAAAGTGCTACCCCCCTCCCCAAATCTGCCAGGATATCCATGCCCCTCTGATGGCCCGAATCGTGAGTGTTACACAGTTGGTCATTAAGTGGTGTCTGGCCACAGCAGATCATTTTAATGTGCAAGTCAGCTGTAACATGGGACGGGAAGGTGTGGCTTCACCTTGTGGTCATCATGTTAGCATCCTGGTTTTGGTCAATGCTGTTATTGTTTTTCGGTTTGGCAATATTTTTGTGTCCCCACAATGTGATAAAGTCCTGCTATTTTGACATTGTGGGGACCATTTTTTCAGGCCCAACAAAGGAAAACTCAGTTTTATAAAAATGTGTGATATAAATAAAAAAACCAAAAATTCCAAAATCTTGTATTTTGTTTGGTCACTTATGATTAAGGTTAGGACTGGGTAGGGATTAAGGTTGTCAGGGATTTTGCTATAGAAATGAATGGACAGTCCCCTCAAAGATATGAATACAGAGATGAATACAGATATGAATGGGAGCTCCTTCAGGACAGCTGGAAAGGCAAGCTGGGAGGCCACCTCATGAAACCGGTGGAGAGGAGACAGGAGGGTCAGCCAGTCCCTGAAGCAATTGAGGTTAAGCGCCTCACTCAAGGTTCCCAATGGTAGAATCACTCTGCTGACCACAAGATTTGACCCGTAATTTGCCCACCCCCCCAAACAAATTAATTTGAATGATTCATTTGAATGATGGTTTTGATCAGTGCATAATCCATATACACTATTTTATAATTTTGATGTCTCTATAATTATTCTAAATTGACTGGTGACTTTTGTCTGGCACTGTAGAGATGCCAAATAATATCGGGGAATGTTAATCCTATTTCTCTTGGTAGATGGTTATTTTATTAAATGTGGACACATGGTGGATGCTGAGTAGTGAAAATTAAACCACAGACCTCCACACTGTACCCCTTTGTCATGACTGACAGCGCAGAGGATGGTCGCCAGTAGCCGTCCGCTGTGGAAACTAATGAAAAACACATTTTTGTGTCTTGATTTTAGTTTTCCAGTCAGTGTCAGGCTGATTAGAACTATACTGCCCCCCACGGGGACACCTGAGGCTACGAGGGGCTTTTTCCAAGAGCATTAGTGTGCCATCAGTCTGCTTGCAGTAAACAGTCAAGGGGATACATGTGTACACACAGGCAGCACATTCTTCCATTTTTCTAAACAAATTTGAGATGTTTTTCCACCATCCCGGCTGAATGGCTACAGACTCACCTGAATAGTACGCATTAGCAGCTCTGGAGTCAAGAGGCGTACCAATTCCCACCCATAACAGCCTGAGAGGAATATTACAAAATACACATATACAGATGAAGGGGAAGAGAATGCTGTTTGCGGTGATATCATGGCTACCAGCGGCACTTAAAGACTATGCTTTTACTAAACTAAGAAAAAGACCCCCAGTGCCTCGTTCTCTCAGCCAGTGCCCTTATATGGCACGACATCGCTGATTTGTGGAGATAATGAGGAGACGGCACAAGGGAGGAAAGTGGTCTGACGGCACTTTTGTCCGGGCAGAGCGGGACGAATGGGACTTTAATGCCAGGAGAATGTTGCTCTTTAAGATAAAGAGCACAATTAACTGCAAGGGATTGATCAGCCACGGAGTCACATTCTTTTGTTTGTTTCCCTTTCCTCCAGAACCGATTGATTTATCCATAGCGGAGGAAACAGAGGCCTTGAGATATGGCTGTAATTAGGCTGCAGACTGGCCTCACAACCGGGCCAGTTGGAAATTGCCTTCTGAGAAGATCTCTCTGTATGGATTTTCTCAACCTGGGCCCAACAGGCTTGAGTGGCAGCTGTGTCTTTATTCGGCCAGACGGCCAGGTGCTTGTACTCCCTGCCGATGTTCCGTGCACGGAACTCTTCGTGCTACAACACCCCTGACACTGTCCACTCACCATAAATTAAAGAAAGATGAATCGAGTAAAAGCACGCTGTTTACACAAAATGGATAAAAGGAAGAATTGGCCCTCAATGCCGCGAATCCGTCAGACTCCGTTGAATATTCTCACTTTTGGAAATTATAAGCATTTATGCTAATGACCAGAGACGGGAGAGAAATTGCTTATCCAGAGACTGTGGATAACAGGCACATTTAGTAGATGCACCTGTTTATTTATGCCAGCAGGCTGCTCCTAAAAACAGAGAGTTTTTTGGCCGCACCTCAATACATGAAGCGCAAGATAAGGTCAAGAGGTTCAACTACTGTTTGAAAGAGCTTTAGAATGGGCAATATGACTGTAAATTTTTCCAGCGTCCTTGAAACACCGATAATCCTGGGATTTTCACACTGTAAAGTGTTTGGTGTTTCGTGGGTGGTGTGTTTAAAAAAAAAAAAAACCCAGACTGTGGAATTTGAGGGCAAAAACACCTTGTTAATTAGAGTTGCCAAAGTGGAATGATCAGACTTAAAACTCCATAAGGAAATCTTCTAGCACCCTTCATTCATGCCTTGAATAATTCAGACTCCCCTAAGGGGGGGAGGGGGGGGGGCTTCAGTAGCACGGATGCCAACGTTGGTCAGCAGGCTGACCTGAGATTCTCAACTCGTCTGCACAAGTAACAGTTTCATTGCATTGTAAATAGTCTGTAGGGTTTGCAAATTACATGAATGCCTTTGATGTAGCTAATTTTAGGTTTATAATGGGATAATATAAGTTTGCAGTAAGATTTCTTGCATGACAGTGAGAGTCTGAAAGCATGAGTGTCACGCCAGAAGCTTGGAAGTTGGCATCCCTGTTCAGTAGATCTATTCCATAACACCCCTGGTTAATTCCACTTCCTTATGACCTGGCTCTTATCAGTACAATACTTGGCCCTCAGCCTTCTCCAACGTAACATCACTCTAAGTTTGCTCCCTTCAATGGGTGGATAACTGGACCACCGCTGACTGTCATCTATGATCAGGCCATCCTGCACTATGATTGCATTTGGCACCTGTGCCTCCTAAAGGCGCTACCAGGGAATTATCTTCAGGTATTCCCAATCCAGCATTTGCTTTTCTATGTTTTTTTGATTCACTCTGAAAAATGCATAGATTTAAAACGAATGAAGTTGTATGTTTATACCATTAAGCCAAGTAGGTGAACTGACATTCTTCCAATAATCACAGTCACCTGATGCTGCCTCCGGTGATGAATAGCCCTTCTCCCCATACCGCCTCTGCTTGCTTTGACCCCGACCCCACGCTTCAGTCATCCTGCGATCCTCCTCTCCTAATAGGATTGGACAGGCAATCTGTTAAAAGACATGACATCTCTGTTCTTAGACTTATGTCAGGTTTAAAAGGGTTCTGGGCACCATTAAGACTACCCACTGTCCTCAACTAGCATTTATTATGCAAATCAGCAGTTCAGCTTCTGGAAAATACAAAAATACAGACATGGACAAATTTTTTTGTTACTCTTCCACAAAAAAAAAAGGGAGAGAGAACCAAGTCTGAAATAACTTGAAACTGGCAAAAGTTTAATGGCATCCCTTATTGTTTATTCCATATGAAACACAAATCAGACTTTGTTTTTGATTGATTCAATTCAATATTTTATATAATTAAACAAATGAAAATGGCGAATTCTTCAGATTGACCTGGGGTCGCATTTCCTCTTACGTCCACGTCCTGGGAGGTTTCTTAGATCTTACTTTATATATATTTATTATACTTCTTAATAATATTAATATATCTGTGGTCAAAGGAACATGAAGATGCTTGGAGATGGTCTTACAGCCTTTACCTTTAACATGGTTATCTATAATCTTCTTTCGGATCTCCTCAGACAGCTCTCTCCTTTGCTTTCTCTGGTCCATGTTCAGTATGATGCACACAGTGATACCAAACAACACAGTAGCATGTTCTTTCCCTTTAAATAGGCTGAATGGCCGATGAAAAGCTTGACGGCACCTGTAATAATAATTAAAGCGAAAGGCTTAGTTTGAAACATGACTATAGTGCAAGGATAAATAGTCTCTTTAGGGATACCAACAAATCTGTCCATACTATTATAGGATATCTTTGTAAAATAAACAAGAAGTCATTTCTTTTCACAATTTTATTGGTTTACTCTATCACATACTATAGGCATGCAGGTATAGATTAGACAATTACTTTTCAGGAGAAATGAAACATTATTTCAATGAGCTGTAAGGGTAACAACAAATCTGTCTATGTCTGTATATGGTCCTTTATGGGGTATCAAGAGGATTATTTTGACTGCGGCATTTTTCCCAGCAGAGCTGCTGTCATTCCAGCTGTGCAAGTGATACGTATGTTGAAGAAAAGTTTGTGCTTGTATGTTTGTGTGTTTAATTGAATCACCTTAGATTGAGGATGAACAGGATGAACAGGGTGAATCAGTTTTTTATCATATTTCAAAATAAAATAATGTTATTTTCTGTGGCTCTCTTAACTGTGTGAACATTGACAATTAGCTACACTCTGGATATTGTTTACATTTCTTGTTAAAATATAATTTTTTTATCATATTAAAATCTGTTTGGCTCTTTGGCACTTTCATTCCCCCTTAATGTTTATCTTAAATACATTTTCCCACACTGCAGCCGTTATCCTAAGACATCTTTTGACTTAGAACAGACAATGCCATCATGCTTTATTCAAATGTCGTGTTTTTAGTGTAGCACAGACAAGTTTTTCCTTTCCTGTTTTTAATAACATTGAAAGGTGAACTACTCAGCCATAAAACGCAGGACTCTGAAAGGTATTTATAAGCACAAAATGTGTCTTAATTTCCCAGCATGCCACTGTTTGGCTCAAACAGCCATGGTTTCAGCCTAGAGTGGCTGAAGTTATCAGAGTGAAAGCAAATCACTTAAAGACATGATCCTGATAAATGGCACTAATAAAACTTTGCTGTTCCTGTTGTTGCAACAGTTTTCATAATACAACATCAAAGTACAATACAATCCACATAATGCCACATTATATCACATACTGAAATAGTTGCAAACAGTTGCAGTGGTTCAATATATCTGGTGCTCACATGCACGGTGCCTAACCTGGGTCATTTTCACATTTCAGATGAGACAATGACTTATGTCCTATTATTTTTGCTTAATTCCCACATGAATGGGAGCAAAACCCTGGACTTCACTGCTACAGTTCATACATGGAAACAAAGGCCAGGGTTCCAATGTCTAACACAGATGTCGTCCATTTGCTGAAGGCATCCCAGCAGAGATGGGCCAATGCGTTTTGGCTAGCTGAGCCCTGGTTCTTTCCTGAACCACACTGGTTCTCATGTGTGGTTCCCTGGAGGTGGAATGAGCTACCACACGAGGTCCGGTCTTCAGACTCCCTCTCCATCTTCCGGAAATGCCTTAAAACCCATCTGTTGCGTGTACAGTATTCCTTTAGTAAACTAACTGCTCTTTGAATGCTCTTTTGTTGAATTTACAGTCTTATTAGGTTCTTACTTCTTACTCACTGTAAGCTCAGCCTAGCTGAACTTATGCCTTAACGAATCTGTGACAGCATGAATGTTTGCAATGTGATATTGTACAAAAGCATATACTAAGTATGTGTAGCAGGATAGCGGATACACTCAAAAAAATAATGTCAATTATGTCAATAATATGTCAAAAACTTAGACTTATACAGTATATTTTAAGTATATGATAATTTTCCATGTAATTTTATTACATAGGTTTAATGTAAAGGGTCCTTTTTTATCATTTTGAGTATACTTAAGTAAATTAAATAAACATAATGTAAATTCCTATGTAAACTCTGTCTAGACACACAATGTTAAGGTGAAGTTTTAAATAACCCTTACTTGATCATTATGTCTTCCACATGGAGTTAATGTGAAGTTTTACATTACATTTACATAAAACTTAAATGTTTATATGTAGTTAATGAGTATGTTAATGTATATTTTTTGTAATAATGTTTGTTTTTGATTTAACAGCTCTTGAAATAAATCAGACATTCACAGTTCTGCACCTTCATCAAAAACAATAAAAAACACATTTTTTCCAAGTACAGCGAACCCAACAGTACTAATATAAAAGCACAACATTTCACCATTTTTAGTAAAACAGGTAATCAAAATACAAACTTCTATTATATCTTATGGAAAACAAAAACACTGACATTTTCAAAAACAATTAAATTAAAAACACATTTTTCAAGTACAGTAAACCCAGCAGTACAAATGTAACAGCACAAAGCCTCCTCAGCATATTTCGGTAAAACAGGTATTCAAATAAACGTCTATGAAATATTATAGATCTGGAAAACGAAACACTGGCATTTTTGGCAAATACAATAAAAAAGCATGACAGACACCCAGAGCAAATACTTCAGTTTGCTATGCAGCTCCAGACACTCAATCACCACTCGGACATCCTCTGGTTTATCCTCTTCATCCGCACCTTCAGTGAGAATCACAGAAATCCCCATGGTGGTCTGAGAGATCTCCCTCTTAGCTTTCTCACCATTGACCTCGTAATAGTGAAAAAACTAACATGGTCATGCAGAAAACAAGCAAACACAACACACAAAACAAATATATTACAAGTTAAATCTTAAAATCCCTCAGTAAAATGGTGCTA
This sequence comes from Mormyrus proboscirostris, assembly GCA_026779585.1. NCBI lineage: Eukaryota > Metazoa > Chordata > Actinopteri > Osteoglossiformes > Mormyridae > Mormyrus > Mormyrus proboscirostris. The sequence continues at coordinate 4,585,056 of JAODKF010000138.1, forward strand.
CTGACCAAGTAATCCTTGATTATATTTTCCAGCACACTGTCCATAATAATTATTTTTGACAGTTGACTAAAGAGAGCAAGCAAGTTGGTGAACAGAAGTATTTTGAGCTACGCGACTGAGATCTGATTGTTTACACACCTATAGCTCAAGTTCAAGTCTGGACTAAAAGAAAATAAATGACAATACAGATACAAAATACATTATGCTTAAATCAGAAAGAAAAAGGTTTAATTTTGTTAATGATATAAAAGTGTAACGTTAATCAGCAAAATTGCAGAGAAGACACGTGCTAAAGTGAGAAAAATGTTTTTAGTAATATGTAAGACACATCATAAATGACACAGACATACTGTTAACACAAAAAACGACAAGGATTATAGACGATTAAAAACCTCACCAAATCAAATTCCTTGATACCCGTTTGCTTCAGCCAAAATGATATCCAACGTTCGTGGAGGCGTGGCAATAGCAATTATTTTACCGCAAAATTGCAGCATTATCGCCACCTACTGTGCTGGAGTGTAATACGTCACTCCTTTTGTGATCTGGTCAAAGGTAGTTTACCTGGTTTATTTGGATTTAGTAAGGGTGAACTAAATTCACATTACGTGTATGTGCTTTCCATTAATATACGTTTGGTTTCAGATATTTTAGTTTAACACTTTACTTAAAACTATTTCTTAATGTTTCTAGGGCCACGACTGGTTTTTTTGAGTGGTGTACTGCCACAAACAGATGGAACAAACCACCAGATCATCCGAGTGTGCCACCCTGGGATATTCGTGCAAGGACTCCTAACGCTAGAGGCACAATGATTTGGTCCACCAACAAGCAGGAGCAAAGTTGTGCTTCCAGTACAAAAATACATTTATTTTTAAAAACGGTACACTGAATGTGAGCAAGACTATGGCACTGAGGTAAACCACACTCCCTTACAAGTCAACTTCTTAAAACCAGACCCCAGGTTCTGCCTCAGCAACACACATTACTCAGTTAATACGTCCTCGTGGGGGGCACATGGGGGGCACCAGTGGGAGAAAAAACACAAAAACAAAATCAAACAAAACCTGACAACCTGTGTACAAGACACACACAACACAGCACTGCAATCTTAATCATGTACAGTGCAAAATCCCACTACCAGGACACCAGCCTCCCCACAGTTCACCCCCCCCCCCCGTACCTCATAAAAGACAAAACCGCAGGTCAATTTAAGACGTTACAATACACAAACTACTAAAACACAACTGATACCAGACAGATCACCCTCTCACAAGTGATTTAACTTGATGCTAAATTAAATTAGTCCCGAATGCTTCCACAGTCCAATCCAGCAACTAAACAAAGACTATAGGAAGGCACAGTGATTTTCCAAGGTGGAAAATGGAATCTCCATCTGAAAAGGCATCGGAACAGTACATGAATCCACACCAACAACATCAGAGGCAAAATCAGCTGTGATAAGTTTTATTCTTGGAGTGACCAGGACTTAACTGGGACTACAAATATCCTGAGAAAAAATATACAAAACACCAACATCAATACTAAATATGAAACTAAAAACTGAAGAAAAACTAACCCACCATGCAGTAATTATAATCCCGTAGTTCGAGGTTTCACCAAAGCGGCAGCGTTCGCCACTAAAAGCAATTCATTATTGCTTGTTCATTTAAGCAATACAAACGCTGACTCACTGACACACTCAGTGAAACGTTTAAGAGAAATATACCTGAACTTTGAAGAACCACAAGACAGTTGCCAGCACTACTATTACCTAATGTAAGCCATTCAGATATCCCATTAAAAGTAATTTTAAAACAACTTTTAGCCAACAATGTTAACCAAGTGTGTCAGGTACAAATGTGATGTAACGCATACCTGTATGAACTGCAGAAGTATGGCTAACTAAAACCGGATCGGGGTGGAGCACCGTACATCCTTTTGTAAGGTGGAATCCAATTAAATAACCAATTGGAGACGTACCTAATCAGCTATGTGACTAATGACCTATAACCAAAACCTAAACAAGCCCATTACTGCATTTGACACTGGGGGACAAGAAGACACCAGTCCCTTTTACCACTCGATCCATTGGTTGGGGGAGATAACGGATGTTCAAGTGTTGTCCTGCTGTGGAACGTATGGACCGTCACAGAGTTCATTCCTCACTGACCTGACCATTTGGTGTTACCAGGACTCGTAGGGAGCCACATGACTCTAGAATCCACTGGACCATCTCCTCGAGCAGCTGGAAACAACACACCTTGATCCTGGAAGAGTCACTGATGGCTAACCTCAAAAAAGGGCACTCTTGTCTTCAGATCCTCCTCAGACTCTGCCTCCTCCGAAAATGGCTCCTCCTCTAGCATAAGATCAATACAGAACTCAGAATACCTGTCCCTTGGTGCCCTTTCTACAGGTTGTGATATACCTGCCGTATCTTAGTTGGATCATCAACCAGAATGATGGCATAAACTGACCCATCACCTTTGGGAGCCTTCTGAACCCTATACAAGTCAAAACATCCTGAATTTTATGTTGGGCACCTCTACTAACATTTCGACCATGAACTAGCCGCCCCTCCTGCAGCGGGGCCTCTCGTACTCTCATCATGTCGCTGTTTCTGCCAAGCAGCAGCAGACTGCGAACATTCAGAAACATGCTCAAAAGCAAACTTGAGTCGCCCCTGATGTTCTTGAACCCAGTCAGAAACACTGCCAAAACCTGGCCCAAGGCCCTGGCCCAAAAGAAAATCCACTGGCAATCGGGGTTCCTGGCTAAACTTCAAAAAATGAGGAGTCTCCCCTGTAGTCTGGTGGGGAGCTGTGTTATAACAAAATTCCACCTGCGGCAAGCACGAGATCCGATCTCTTTTCCAGGAAACAGACAATGTACATTCACACCGCCCATTCCCCTCAGGGTGGTATGGGGTGGTGAAAGACTTTCTTCTTATAGACCAGGTCAATAAAAGTGCTTATGCACTAATTCAGCCATCCGCTGCACATCTTGGTGCCCATGCGCCTAGTGCAACCAGGTCAGCACCTCCTCATTTGAGTCTGCAAGCAACATCACTTGGCAAACATCCTCTCCCCCATCAGAGCGGCTGACCCTGCAACACAGAACCCCATCTTTTTTCATAAAACAGTTCCACTGCCGCAACATGGTTATGGCAGAATGGGACTACTACTCTTCATCGGGATGTGGAGGCCTCTGCTGTCTCCAGAATGATTAATCACTGGGTCTGCCTCCTGCAATGAATAGAGTTTTCCAGCACCGTAACTCGGTAACGTGACGATCAAAGATTGTACTACCGGCACCTGCAGGGTTTTATCCATCACTCGTTGAAGTGTTATAGGAGCAGAGGTGCCTGACATAAGAGGCCCAATCGAATTGGGGCTCTGTGGATATTGGCACGAAAGTGCATCTGCATTGTGGTTGACCCTATCCGGACAATACATAATCTTAAAATCAAAAGCAGCTAATAACACGGCCCACCAATGCTTGGTAACCCCCAATTTGGCTGAGCTCAGGTGGCTAATAGGGTTGTTATCTGTGTAGACAGCACATTTATGACCCAATAAATACTCTAGTGATTTTTCAGTGATAGCCCACTTGAATGCTAAAAATTTCAACTTTGTAGAACTATAATTGTTCATATTATGCTCAGTGGACCAAACACCGCAACTTGCATATCCTATGGACTTAACATTGCTATCTTACTCTTAAGAAAAAACTGCCCCAAGCCCACCATAGCTTACGTCCACCTCCAGAATAAATGGTTGAGTAAAATCCACATAACCTAAAGGTGGGGCTGATACCAACTTAGCTCTCAAAGCCACAAAACTATCCTGGAACCATGCTTCTATTAAACTATGGCCTACGACCTTCCCAGACTTTGTATCTCCCAGCTCAACCATTACTTGGTGCAATGGGGTTTCCAATTTGGCAAACCCCTCCAAAAACTAACTAATAGTAGCTGTCAAACCCTAAAAAGGAGTGCAACTCAAAGACAGTGATTAGGTGGCGCCAGTTAGTGACCACCTCCACCTTTACTGGATGTGACCTAGATAGCGCATCTCAGGTCTAAATAAAAGACACATTTCTCAGGCTTTGCCTTCTGTCCTTCTCTCTGCAACCGAGTAAGAACAATTTCCGACCTCTCCAGATGCTGGGCAACAGAGCTGGAGAAATTCACCACATCATCCAAGTAAAGTAGTAAGCACTAATAATGCCGGTTCCTAAACAACCCCTGTATCAAGTACTGAGAGGTACTGCATAGACTAAATGGCATCCCGGTCCACTCAGTCCGAATGGAGTACAGAAGGTGGTCTTTGCCTTATCTCCCTCCGTCACAGGGACCTTATTATACTCCCAGCTAAATCCATAGTGGAAAACCAGCGGGCCCCACTAATTACCTGTGCCTCTAGCAGTTGGTTAATATCCACCTTCACTACCTCATACTCTGAAGGAGGGATACTCTTATAGTCCACAAATGGAATGTCATGAGATATCAAATTAGTACAACCCAGGTCACCCTCATAGGCAGAAAAGACAGAGCTGTACTTCCAAAGTAAGGACATAACCTGCTGTTGTTTATCTGCACTCAAGGGAGACAAATCAATAGTGTTGTAGTCAAGACCGCCTAAACCGAGACCAAGACAAGGCCGAGCCCACAAAAAAATGGTCTCGAGACTAAGACCAGTCTGGAGAAGTACAGCACTACAAATCAAGAGTGGAAATATAAATGCTCAATGAAGAGGAACTTGCCAGAGCCGCAACAGTGGCAACCTTGGTAGGAACCTCAGTGATCCCTGATGGCAGACTGACAGTATGCCCAGTGGTCACAGTTCTGAGCATCGTACAAGGATACAGCAGTATATCAGCAACTCCTACATTTGTAATAGGAATTTAAGCCGAAATACTCGCACCACTGCTGGGGAAGCCAACAGCCCCATAGGCAACCCCGTATTGATCGACTCAAAAAGCATTATACCCCCAGAAATATGTTCATCACATGTTGCTGTTACCAACTTCACTGAGCCTCCAGGTACCTGAAAGGCCTGTGAGCCCCTCACCGTTACCTTACTACAGGCTGGCCCTCAACCTAATGACAATGCTGCAGTGCTTGCACCACTAAATTGGGAGCTTGAGATACAATGCTCAGGTCAAACAATGCAGGTCCATATTGACTAAACTCTTGATAGCATTTACGGATAACATTTATGCCCAGAACACCAGGACCACACCTAGGCAAACCAGCCACTGGGTCCCTGACTATCAAGATCCCATAGGTGGGTATTACCTTACCAAAGAGTTCAATTGGAAGTTTAAGATAGCCAAGGTATGGAATCTCCAGCCCATTAGCCACTTTCAGCCGCAACCGCTAACATGGCAGCAGATGGCCTGTCCCCTATGATTCAAGGTATTGCCAGAAAAAGCTCTCATTAATCGTCGACCAAGTGTCCAAAAGACATGAAACATTTATACCAATCCTCACTGGAACATGGGGGCATTCAGCTAACAAATTACTTGTGATGCCCACCCCATCGGAGCCAGTAACACCCCTGCCAGAACTGTGTGGCTCAGCAGGCATTACTTCCCCAAGGACTGATGCTGACGGGGGAACCTATCAAGGCTAGAAAGCTCAGTAGGCCTAAGAGCAATAGGGGCATGCACATCACAATGTCAAGCAAAATGCCATGGCTGCTGGCACCTCCTACAAATCACTGGAGTACTATGAGGGGCCCTGGATCTATGAAACCCTTGGAGAGAAGAAACACTTTGCGTAAGCACCTCTAACTTCAGCCAACTCTGACTTTTGGTGTTGCAACACCAAATTCATGGCCGATCCCTTCTCAGGCCTCGTACTGGATATTATGCGCGCATCAAAGGGAATATCTATGACTACTTGCACCCCCAGGCATACCCTCCCGCTCCCATCTAAAGGCCTCATCACAAACATCTAGCAAGGTGGAAGTAGGTTGATGATGTATTAACTGCTTCAATTCTCACAAGAGAACCTTAGTATTCAAAATGCCTTGTGGTTCACAAGATTTCACCTACTCCATTAAGCTCATCAAGGTGAGAGAGAATTCCTGCAAAGTCTCCCATTCCTGTTGCTTCCTAGAAAAAAATGCTTCCTGCACTGTTATGTAAGAGTCTGAGCAGCCATACAGTTATTGCAATATGGAGAAAAATCCTATCTGGCTCTCAATGATCTACGTACCTGTGCATGGAACTTTATTTCCTGCTTAGCCTCCCTCTCTAAATGATCCAAAAAGAAAAATGCCTGATATTCCTTACACAGGTGATGAGCTCGCATGCAGGTGTGCACTTCCTCAATCCACTCCCCTACACTAATCCCTGAATGGCCCTGAAAAACAGGGTATTTTCACTCCCTTGGAATGAAAACTAAACATTCAGAGGAACATCACTGCTTTGGATGATGTTGACCAGACTGGAAGCCATTTGGAGCTGATAGACCTGCCAAGGAACACTCCCTTTGCAGCTGCCCTCAGCTTTTCCACTACAGCTCGAAGCCAGTATATCCTTCTCCATATCAAGGAGAAAACCAGAGGAAACTTTACAAATCACCAGAACAACCGACTATGTCATCCTGGGACTTTCACCCAGGGATGTTTGTGTAATGACTCTCCTCCTAGCCTAACGCTAGAGGTACACAGGTTCGGTCCACCATCAAGCAAGAGCAAAGTCATGCTTCCAATACAAAAATATATTTTCAAAAGCAGTACACTGAATGTGGGCAAGACTTTGGCACTGAGGTAAACCTTACAAGTCAACTTCTTAAAACCCGACCCCAGGTTCTGCCCCAACAACGTAGTTAATACATATTCTTGCGGGACACCAGTGGGAGAAAAACTACAAAATCAAACAAAACCTGACAACCTGTGTACAAGACACACACACAACGCAACACTGCAATCTTAACCATGCACAGTGTGAAATCCCACCACCAGCCTGACATAGGAAATAAATTGACTACAACATGTTCTGAATCTTTTCATAGATTCAGACATGGTATTCATAGAAAGTGTTACCCTGATTTTTTAAAAGTATATTCTTAAACTGTAGTGCTTCAAATATTCAAAAGTAACAAAAATATTTTAAAATGTTGCCTAAAACCATGTGCAAAAATAAGATGAGTAGAGTTAGGCATCCAAGGAATGACTATTAAAGACCAAGGACTGATTATTAAAATTTGAACTGCACATATACAGTATTTATTAATATTTATAATATCATCCTTTCAAATATGTTCCACTTTGTCCATAAAAGCAGCAAGGCTATGATCACACTGCCCATTGTAACTGTAACAGCACGACTTGGTCTGTTCAGCACATTTTGTCATTCGAGTTGACCCCGTCGCATTAGGATGAGGTTTTAGGAATGATAAGCATATCACTTGACCAGTGAAACAAGCACCTTAAAAGAAGTACACATTTTTAAGAGTATATCTGTGGAAGAGGCTCTCTGAGGCCGAGATCAGTCCTGCCACTGTTGAGCAAAAGAGGCATGGAGACACGAATCGAAGACTGTCTATTACATATCCAGTGCTGGATGGCAAAAAAATTCCTTATGTTAAACACAGAAAAAACAGAAGTACTGATAATTGGTCCCAAGGCTGCACGAAATAAGTTTCACCACCTCAGCATTAGCGGCCTCCCTACACAACCTAACACAGTGGTTATAAATCTTGGTCTTCTAGTTGATTCAGATCTATGTTTTGATGCTCACATAAGAAGTATTACTAGAACTGTGTTTTATCATCTATGGAACATAGCCAAGCTTTGGGAGATGCTCTCTCTTCATGATGCAGAAAAATTAATACATGCCTTTGTAACTTCCAGACTGGACTACTGTACTGCCCTCCTTTCTGGTTGCTAGTCTGGATCCTTACATAAACTTCAGCTGGTACAGTATGCAGTAGTATGCCAGAGTTCTCACAAACACTAAAAAATCTTCCTTTCACTGGCTTCCAGTTAAGTCTCAGATTGACTTTAAAATACTGCTATTAACCTATAAAGCACTGAATGGCCTTGTACCAGAGTACCTTAGTGATGTGTTGACGTCATACAACCCTCCACATTTGCTTCGTTCTCAAGGCGCAGGATATCTGTTAGTACCCAGGGTAGAAAGAGCTACAGCAGGCTGCAGAGCGTTCACCTATAGAACTCCTCAGCTGTGGAATATATATATATATATATATTCCACCAGAAGTGCGGGATTCAGGCTCACTCTCAATATTCAAGCCTAGACTAACAGACACCTGTTTAGTTTAGCTTATAGGGACTCTAGTTTTAGCTCTAGCTAACTGCCCACCCCCAGTTAGACCTGTAGTGTGAGGTGTAGAGCTGGGTGGAGATCGGTGCCATTGGCTTCAGCTAGTGCTGTCACTCTAGCTTCACAATCCCTTGTGGAATTGGAGTGCTGACGTTCAGGGACCCCCCATGCCTGCGTTCCCACTTGCCTCTCCCTCCTACTTATGCTGCCATAGCCGTATTTGCCAGAGCTTACAGTACATACTGCACTCACCTAACTATTTGCACTGCCTCTAGTCTCCCCTACTTTTGCTAATTGCACATTTTATTACCCCTACTCCTCCTGGGATGTGCTGCC
>JAODKF010000138.1:4593792-4606429 GCA_026779585.1 Mormyrus proboscirostris
GTCAGACGGTGACTAATCAGACTTTTCCTCTGTAAGCTTTGTCTGCAATTCAGAGACGCAGGAAAGTTTAACACAAAGTTCATCCCCAGCGTCTAAAGCCAGCAGGATCGGCGGTGAGCTCTGACACGCACAAAAGCAACTTGGGATTCACTTTCGACATTCACCAGTGCAAAATTAAGTGATCCCCCCCCACCCCTAAATACGGTCAGGAGCATGACAACTCATTAAAAGAGCTTTCAAAGGCGAGGCAGCGGCAGGTCTTAAAAAGCACCGCTCCGCCGATGGGAGATAATGATGCTAGTACCCCCCCGCTCCCCTGCTCAACGCCCCCGATGTCAGCCATAAGCGCTAGGCACAGGCATGCCATATACCTCGAACCGCTTCTGACAAGGAGGAGCGCAAGGCTTGAACAGATGGAAGTGCCCACCACAATTATTTAAGATAAGATAACAGGCTCTGTGAATATTAAATATGAAATACGCACAGTCTACATTATTTAACAGGAATATGCACGCCCTGTTAATGAGGTCTTCCTCTAGGGATGCATCTGTAGCTCTGCTGTTATTTTTCTTCTCATTTATTTATTCATTTCTATATTCTTCCTCTCCACTGTCTCCTTACTACTTTGCAATGCATCTGATCTGCAGGACACGCCTGATATTTATTATCCAATGACCAAGCATCTACCTACAAGGTCTGACGCCAACTGGGGTGGGGGGTGGGGGGGGCTAAATTAGATTTTGGCAGGTATTATCTCTGGGAGAGATGTATAGATGAGGTGTCTGAGGATATTGCCAAGAGGGTAAACACCATCCGCAAGAAAAGGCAAAACTGAAAAAGAAACATCACTCAAGCCACTCTTGAAAAATTACCCTTCAAGTCTAAATCTGGAAGTTTGTTTGACCACATGGGGTAAGGCAAGGGGCAATGCGTCCAACAGTGATCGAGTACTTGAGTTTCCTATTTAGGCGAAGAATTTGAGCCAATAAACTTAATGTCAGAAGCAGTTTGAGGCAAAGAAAGAATAGCTTCAATAATTCTTATTTATTTAAGTTAATCCCTGACTTTTTTTATTATTAACTTCCAGAGAACTTTCTTGGTTCTCCACAAAAAGAATATAATAGAACATCTTTCTTGTCATTTAAAATACTACAAAAAGGCTACAAAAAAACTGTTACTCATGTATCCATCCATCCATCCATCATCCATTTTCTGAAACTGCTTTCCTATTCAGGGTCGCTGGAGGGTCCGGACTCTATCCCAGACACTACGGGTGCAAGGCAGGGAAAAATCCAGGATGTGGATACAGTGCTATCCCCTATGTAAATCAACCAAATTAGAGAATAGTTATTAGATACACAGATTTTTTACTGGGGAAAATCTCCATAATTCTCTTTCTATATTATGATTACAGCAAGTGAAAAAGCAGTCCTTCCTGACTTGGCTTTTGACAGCAGAGAAGCCTCCTTCTATCAGCTCATGACTCATTCAACAGCTTGTTTCTCACTCAAAGCTCCCTTCTCTTTCAACAGGGTGAATCCGCAAGCTTCACCTTTGTCTGTTACGCCCAGATAACTGACTTTGTTTTACATTAAAGCTAATTTCAGATGACGTTGGCCTAGTACAGTTGTAAAGCCAAAAATACTTGTCACAGAGATGGTGCCTCAATATGTAAGCCATTTTCTATTACCATTCTCCATAACATTTCCTATTTTTCTGAGGGATTGCAGTTTTACACCTTTGTCATATATTTAAGTGCTGAATTACAGATGTGCCATGCTGAATTTCTAGAATACCATGAGAAGAATATATATATATATATATATATACACACACAAACACACACACACATTGTGTATGAAGCTGTTGTCATACTTTTTTTCTTTCATTCCAATCATCCATCCAACTGTTTCTGTAATTATTGTTTTAGTGAGGTTTAGAGAGGCAATTATTTGTAACATTTGTTATGGATTTAATGCTATTGTTTAATGTAGGCACACATATACCGTTGGCCTTCAGGTTTTCAACCAATATATATTATTTCATAGAAATGAAAGTTTTCTATTTTTTGTTGCATGTCGTCATGGAACGGTCTGGGGGATGAGGCTGCACTGGGTCTGGCAGGTCAGAGAAACATGGATGTAACAGAGGACTGAATGTGTAATTAACTATGCATTAAATATGAATGGAAATTGACGGAAAAAAAAACAATGGGTGGAGAGTTACCTTAAACTAGTGTTTCTCAAACTGGTCCTTGGGGAGCCCCAGTCAGTCCACGTTTTTGCTAAATGTAGACTGTCCAGCAGGGAGCTGAGATAACAATGATGACAAAAACATAAACCATCTCGGGGTCCCTGAGGACTGGACTGAGAAACACAGCCCTAAACAACTCCTTGCAGTGCATGAAGAGTTAAATTTCAGCTAATCCAATTTGACCTTTAAAACAGCAAAACAACCTGAAGCAAAATAATTGTTACTAATGAACTGTCAGGCTACACGTTAATCTTACTAATGACAAAGTTATACAGGGAATATTGTTTTCTTCAAATTTCTTATATATATATATATATATAATCAAAAGTTTTAATTAAAAGTTTGGTTCTTTTCTTGTGAGACTGTTTATGGTGCAATAGAGCCTATCAGTGAGATATTCATATAACTTTGTTCAGTTCACATTGAAGCACATTCATAACCTTAAATGGCATCCTGGGCAAGCAGGGTGTGTAATCAATTAGGGTGTTTGGTTCTCAAGGACAGATTGTCTCTGCATAATTAAGCATCATCCCTGATTACATCTTCCCCGCACCCTTCCTGAGATCCACCATTTTTACGTTGTTATCATTATCTGTGTCGAACAGGTTACTGTTGTCCCTGTATTGATCTTCATTCCAAAGGGTCACAGACATCACCTGCCTGATTAAGCCTTCTGCATTTATGCATATATCTAATGAATGTTTGTTACTGAGTGAAATTGAGAGGGCTGAGAGGTCCTAAGACAACTGATTGCAAAGTCACGGGGTTGTGCGACACATCCTTCAGCCGACGAAATCATTCTGCTGTGGGGACACCACAAGATGAAGCCGGCATTATGTGAGAAGGCCCATATAAACCCCCCAATCAAAAAAAGGCACACGTAAGTCCTTCTTTTATCTGTACTGCTTCAGGTATTTTGGGCTCATGGGAGTTTTACTTCCACAAAAACGTTCTGAGGGCAGAAGGAAAAAATGATTGGTTCAGAGAGACAACGAATGAGATTGAAGAGGAGGTGGATCCAAACAACTAGAGGAGGCTGGATCCTCTACCTCTCTGAATCAATCAATGTTCCTTCTGCCCTCAGAACACTTTTGTGGAAATAAAACTGCTACAAGTGTTTTTGGTCACATGCTTTATTCTCTGTTCTTAGCTACTGCGCAAGCAGAGCAGTAGAAGAGACAGGTTTGATAAACTACTTCTTAGGAGGATTGCAGGTTGCCTTTTATTACCACTCTATCCACAATTCATTAAGTTTAACAGTTTTTAAGTTAAAGATTTAGTAAACATTACTGTTCTTCGGGTACTATATAAATTCAATTGTCTTTCCAGAATTAAGTAATCAGTTAGAATATATTAAGCAAGCAAAATACATTTTCAATATTCTTATATGCACAGAAACTGTGTTTCTTTTTGCAATAAGTCCTAGGTGTTCCATAAATCATGTAAATAACGTTTGTTTTGATGATGGTACATGTTGCTAAATCAGCAAAATCAGGGCAACCAGAAATATTTCATGAGAGTTACAGACATAAAAATTAAGGTAAACTCATGTTCCTTAGACAATGACAACAATTCATTTGCCAGAACTGACTGGTGTCTATTAAGAGTCACTGTTTGCACGGTGCTTGCACTTTATTAATCATTTTTTTAAATATTAGTCAGTGTTTTTTCATGAAGAGAGTAATCCTGCTTTTGGTTTTTGGGGGAAAAGTCTGTCCCGTCCAGTGATGTACTATTTGGGTTCATCAGGCTGTTTCTCAGATTTCTGTTAGGATATTTGACATAAAACCAAACATTTACTGTTATTTACTACAAGCAAATCCACCCATCTCTCCTCTCTGAGACTTTATTTGTGCATCTCTAACAAAATAAACTATTTTTGGTGAGACAATACGTGGTCATTAAATTATTTCACGAGTATCTGACAGACTGGAAAAAAGAAGAGAGGATGGAAATCCTGGTGCAGGGAGGAGGTGTGCTTTTCATAACATCTCATTTGGCGTACAGGTCATGAATCATTTAACGGAGCACATGCCTGATGCAGTGCAGCAACAAGGAAATTCCCCCAAAGGTGGGAATTCATAGCGAATATCCCAGGGAAATAACACAGTCTGCATAAAACTAAACCTTTGCCATATGAAGTATGAAAGGACGGCTTTCCTCTGCCAGCCTCATACACGGGCCATATAAATGGGGGGGGGGGGTGCTTTGGTGATTCAGTTCCAAAACCCCTCCTCAGCGGCACCCCAGCTATTCCATGTATTTACTAAATTTCACCACCAGCTCGCTTAATTAATTAACTTAATTAGTAAAAAAAAAAAGTCAATGAGATATCAAATAGCTGTACGAGGTGTGCTAGCAGTTGAGTCAAAAAATACACGGCTGCTGCAAATACTGAGGTCATTTTAACAGAGGTTTTGAAATGAATAAACACTTTGACAAGCATAATAGCACAGTTTTACTCCAACATAAAGATCATCTAGATATTATTTTCTTTGGCTAAGACTTTTGCGCAGTACTGTATACGTTTTTTAAAACAAATGGTTGTATCCGACTTTCTAAAAAGCAAATAGACAAGTGGACATGACTTTATGTTACACAGAAAACATACAATTAAGATCCCTAATTTGTCATAGCTGAGGTTTTAACGAGAAAACCAGGCCATTACCATTCATTATCAATGCATTCACCTAATCTAGGTAACATTTTAGTGACTAGCTGATGTTTTTAAGCTGCATATAGTACTAGTACACATTAGGCTAAGTAGGTCTCTCCTGAGACTTGAACTGGCATTTTTTAGGTTAAGAGCCCCCTAACCCCAAAGCTACCTGCAGCCCCTGTGCAAGACATTGCAGCTGCAATGAGGTTTTCTGATTAATAGCTTGTTTATCTTGAAGCTTTTTATTGACTGTGGAGCGCTCTAAAACCCTTAATCTGAAGGTAGACGCGTTATCCAATAGGCCCCCGTGCATAAACTGCCACCGGTCACAGCTGTACACAATTAGCCTTGTATTTTAAAAGCAGCCAAAAACCGAGAAAAACCTGACATCCATGGATATATATAGAATGCAAGGTGGCACAGAATACAGATAAACTAGTGAAGGTCGATATCAAAGTTTGGTGCGAATAACAGCAGGGTTGCCAGCTCTCACACGTCTGGCATGAATTCTTATGGCAAATCTGTATCATTCCATTATTGACCCGAAACAAGCTACATCAAAAGCATTGGGGGTAGTTTGCAAAAGACGATTTACAAGGTAATAAAACTGTTACATACATGTAAATACATGTATCTCACGCCAGCCAGCCAAACCAAAGCTGGTAACCCTGTAACAACAAGGTGAGAATGTATATTAGTACACCCAGAGGCACTGTCTGATCTTTTGGTGTTGCTGCGGGATTTTTAAAGTACCTGCAGAAGAAGCACATACGGGTATGTGGCTAACACAACGTCAACAAGCTTATTTCTGAAAAAGGAATCATATAACAAATAAAAAGAAAGGGCTATTCCGCAACGCTCAGCCTTGAGGATTCCTGAAGGTTTATAAACCTGTCTGCTTCATTTTGTGGGGAATGGAATTACTGCTTTATTTGTAAAGAAAACCAAACGATCTTGTCTGTAGTCCAAAGTTAAGAGAATTGAAGAACTTGCAGCGATGTTTGTATTCTGTTTGCACTACTGCTAATAAACCCTTATGAGCATTCAGAAGGTGCTGTGCTTCAAGGCAGGTGTTTAAAAACACCTCCTGGGGCACAATGGGGGAAGGAAGTTAAAGGCCTTGTTTTGGAGCACTAGCAATTAGAATTTGCTGCAGTGCTGTGGAGACTTAAGGTTGGAAATGATGTAACAGGAACACAGAACCTCTTTCAAAGACATAATAGAAAATGTAATATGTATGCATGTAGGTATGTATGTATGTTATGTTTGGTAGAAAGCATAAGATACATACATAGTAGTCTTCCCTCTGTCGCTCCTCCTCTTATTGTAATTATTGTTGATTATACAGGATTTTTTTGCAAAATTGATTGTAAATTATTCCAGAACTCTGTCTTTAGCACTGTAATGTCTCTCCTGTCAGAAAAGTTGCAAGGTGGTTCCATTTGTTTCACTGTTGAACATGGCTGGGATGGCATTACACATCAGGTAAAGCTTTACTTGACTTAATATCACTGCACTTTTCACATCTGATGGGAGGGGCAGTGGTTAGCACTGTTGTGTCACACCTCTGGGACCAGTGTTCAAGTCTCTGTGACTCGTGTGTGGAATTTGTATGTTCTTCCGGTGCCGTCATGGGGTTTCCTCCAGGCACTCTGATTTCCCTCGACAGTCCTAATTGCCCGTAAGTGTGAGTGAGTCTTACGATGGGTTGGTGCCGCATCCTGGGTTGTTCTCTGCCTTCTACCTAGTCCCTAGGATAGGCTCCAGACCCCGCCCCATGACCCTAAGTAGCACAAGTGGTTTCAGAAGATGGATGTTCACCTCTGTCAATATTTCAAAGATCCAAGAAAATCAGTTATAAAAAAGGCCCTACATACTCCCTCCCCCTCAGGGAAAGTGACTCATCTCTGCTGAATTATCTAGATTTACACATAATGTTGTTACTTAATGTTTCACATGTCATCTCCTGTGCCCTTGTGAACGAACCTGTGGTATTTCTTAATTTGACCAATTCCTTTACTTTACCGTGGAATCTTCTCAAGATTTCAAAAATAAAATCAGCTCCCAAACATCAGTTAAATCAGCCTCCCGGGATCCTGGCTCTGATGGATATCTTCGACTGGATATCCTGCCATACTGCAGTCCACAAAGAGCAGAGAAAAAACCATAACTACCGTTTTAGGGCCCATTGTATTTGTCACATGCTAGATGTGCTGGTTATGGCTAATGGTCCGGTGGGTCTACATGTTCAAAGGAGAAGGAACTGAGATGCGAAGATGACTATTAAGTGTCTGTTCTGCATGTGTGCAGCATGTAGGTAAGGAACGGCTAGCGTCAACAGACTGTCATAACAAAGTGCTGTATTAGTGACGCAGTGCATCTGGTGCACCAGCGACAGTTTATCTACAGCAGCGTTTCCCAACCCAGGACTGGAATACCCCCAGACAGTCCACGTTTTTGCTTCCTTCCAGCTCCCTGAGGCAGGAGCAAAAACATGGACTGCCTTGGGGTCCACAAGGACCAGGTTAGGAAACATTGATCTATAGGACCTCGACTACCACTCAGTTGAAGAGCAATTCTGAACCTAATGTACAAGTGGTCACTATAGATGAGTTTATTGTATATAATGTATGTAGTGTACTATGTATAATAATCCTTATGCCCAGCATCTCCCAGCCGAACCCCACCGCCACCCATTTTTGCACTGTTCCTAGGTATATTGTGTAAACTCTGCCCCTGTCTGTTGTGTGTACTGTTATATGCCACACTGTGCTCCTGGAGTAACATTATTTCATGCCACTATACACCTATATATGGATGGTATGACAATAAAGGCTGCTTGACTTGATAACAGACGAATGGTTGGTGGGATTATTATCTTCTGTCAATCACCGACACATTTAACCCACCTCTCAATGGGCACTAATTTGATTCCCACTACATTAGATCAGTCAGGAGATTGGCAGGACACAGAAAATCCCACCCACCCATGGGTTAACAGATGCTATTTGTTGGATGAGCAATTTAGACTTGAATGGGGCACAAAGGTGGCGAAAAGGGTAGTAATTTTTGCGAGGGCTGATTGTCTTCACTGCACTCATAGCTCACCAGCAACTGCTGCCATGAGTCTTCATGCTGGAGGGGAATGAAGGTCAATGTACTGAGAGTGTAACTTGGTTCCTCATAATCGCTATCTGACACTTCTGGGTTTTTTCAGACGCCTCTAAACACTCCTCTTACTTACTGAGGAGAAATGTATAGCATATGCGTTATCTGTATAATTAATTTAAAAATGTAATTCCCTTATTTATCTCCCGGGGTCCTTGACATGAATTTTAACAGATGCTCTTTGGCCTTTGCAAGGCCCCTATGATGTATCGACAGTCTATCAATTATCACAGTCCATGGGGTCCAAGGGTATGATTCTTAACATTACCCTAAATTATATAAATGAAGATGAGGCTTCACTTGAACAGCAATGTTCTACACTTTGAAAAGACTAGCTGGTAACAAGGGGTGCCATATCAGGGTTATGTCATTGTCTTCTGTAGATAACAGTGTCATTGATTGCACCTATACTGGTGTATAGCGGTGCTTTTTTTTATCAGAGTTGTGTCAATAGACTCGTGTTAGTCTCATGGCAGCATAATGAAGGTTACCAGACCCATGCTTATCTCAAGCACTAAAATCAGGTTGTTGACATTTGAGCATCTTTATAGAGAGAAGATCAATCAAATGAACTACAAACAACGAAAAACAAAGTTTGCATCTAATTAAACACAATCTTTTAAGTATGTCAAGAACAGGCACCAGCACCATAGAAAGCCAACATCAGTATACCAGAGGCACCTGTGATGTTCAGAATATATTCCATATACGTATACCATGTACAACATAAAGTAGAACACAATATATAAAATGCATAACCCTTACAATATTTTAAATTAGTTATATATGTAAATAGATATAAGATTGTGGAGATACGTCTTGATGCTGCTCAGAGACAATTTACTTGCAATAACAGCTCCTGTCAGCTGCTAACCAAAAATAAATAAACAAAGTTCCTGGGGGTGGGGGGGTTAGGGCAAACAATTCTTAAATCCAGAAGAGCGGTCATTCTCTGACCCTAGCAAGGCAACCAGTCTCACCCTCTAGCAGCATGTTCTAGAGAAATTTTGTTAAATCCCATGAGATTTATGACAAGAAATGGTAGATGACCCCTGACACAAAACAAATAAATAAATGGGGAAAAAAAATACTATTTCATGACTGAGCTCCCTGTGTCCTGGGAGGGGATACATGTCGATCTTTGGTTTGCATGAAGGAATACAACAGGCAGTTCTTATTTGCAAGAAAAAAAGCGCATATCAGAGGACAAAACAGGTTCATACAGATATTTGTATTCTATTAGCGATTAGCAGCGGCTGCAGGAAGTTCCTCAGAAGGCAACACAAACTGATTCATCTTCTGAGCGCTCAGCATCTGCAGTCCCTGGAGAATGAGGTAACAGGAGCTCCTCAGCTTATTAACGCTTCTCGCGGCACATCGTGGGGTGGAGAAGCTAGGAGAGTGATTTTGGAAAGCTAGCTGCTCTGAATGCAGAAATTCAAAAGTGTGCCTAATAAGACCTCTCGGAAAAAACTTTCCAAACATCTAAAAAATATAAAAAACAAAATGTATTATTTCATATTGCATCACTTTATCACTTTATCTTCTGCAAATTGCGGAGTTTAGTACACGTGTCTGGCTTCTGCACCACCTGCTGTATTTTACTCGACGTTAATTTAGTCATCGGCAAATACTTCTGCTCCAAAAGCAAATGCTCTACACATCAATTAATCCAGGCTCCTAACAGAAAAAAAGTTAAATTATTTTATAAGGGCATTAATGAATTAATATTTTTTAAAATGATCTTTATGCTTAAATTCACTGGATCATGCAGTTTATCCAGAGTTTATCTGCCGCAGAATATCACTTTGATATTGGGGGTGGGTGGATTGCATGATTCAGCAGAGAGGGGGGTATGGTGTATACACTGATTACTGTACTGCACTCACCACACAGCAAACCACCTTGGGGATGAGAACCACACTAGTCAGAATGGAACAGTTTGAATTTTTTCCAGTGGCTGGGGTGCCAATCCTGCCACCAACCCCAAGACTTCCCTGTAAATTGGAGGACCTCCTTGAAGGGCTGGATGTAGATTGACATCATATCCAGGACAAAGCAACTGCAGGTTAAGGGCCTTGCTCAAGGGCCCAACGGAGTAGGATCACGACTGGCACTTACAGGATTCGAACCAGCAACCTTCTGATTGCTGATACAGATCCTTAGCCTCAGAGTCACCACTCCATCTGTTCAGCAGCACGTAAAACTTTTAAAGAATGCCTGTTTCAAAGTAATCTAAAATCAGAATATTCTGACCTACATAGGTCAAAATCATTTTAATCTACTTTTATATACTGTATATCCTGAGAGTTTTTTCATTTTAATTTTCCCTTTGCCTCCTTTTGCAGCAGTTCTCTAATGCACACTGATGCAGAGTAAGACCACATTGCTGAAGTAGTGTGTTTGATTTATTTATAATGCACTCAGATCTGACCAAGTCCAAAGTGGTGCTATTGATCTGTTCCTAAGAATGAGGTCCCTCACGTATTGAATCTTCTCAGCCCAGGGCTGTGTGGAACTTGGTTCAGAGAGACTAGAGGAGTTGTCTAAGAATCCTGGGGCCTTTTTCACACCAAACCTCTGCTGTCACATTTAAACACACACTAACCAGGCTTCTCTCAATGAGCTATAGTTATTTTGGCACAAGGTTCTCCAGGCAGATCTTGCACTGCATGGAAATGTAAATGATGACTCTAAATATGAAATCCAAAACAAAAACTACAAGCCAAGTCGCTTTATTGTGATATCACACACATGAAACGAAACTGTGATTCTTCGTAGCATCAGACAGCTAGATATACTGTAAGGGTAGGGAAATAAATTTAAAAACTAAAATAATAATAATGATACAATAATACATACATAATAATACATAAAGTGCAATGAGCTGACTCAGAAAAACAAACAAGTGTAGATAAACAACTGAGGACTAATCAATGGCAAGTTCTGGGAAGAGCAAACGACTTCATTTTAAAATGAATGCTGTGCTCTCAGGAGCCCACAGATGTTCCTGTGCAGCTACATCCCTTTGGCGTTCTGGCATTTTCTATCAGTCCCTTGGCTCCTTCTTCATCACATCACCTTCCGACAACCTTTATCCCCACAAAAACAACAATCAAAAACCAAAAAAGCTTTATCTTACGGTGTCGATGGCACTGGGGATCAGTAAAATTAGCAAATATATAAATATAGAAAATATAGAAGAATGTCAGGAAGGTAATGAAAGAACGTGACCTTCCTTTCGATGTATTCATATCCACTCAATAACTGAACCTAATGTAGATTAGAAAGACTACATTACTTTCACCGGATAATGTCTTCGGTCATTAAAAAAAAAAATAAATTATTATGTCATCTGTGGACATCTGCAGTTTCATATACATTCGGCAAGAGAATTAATTTCAGTTTGATCTCCTTCAATTAGCCAGAAATGTATCTTACTGTGAAAATGGGATATATGCGTTCATTGTACATGGATTGTATTGAAAGATATATCAAGTAAATGAAGTCCATTTGGTGAGAATGTCGGAATCAGTAACTTCAGTTTAAAATGTGAAATGTTTAATCATTGGCCTCACAGTCTTGTCATGCATGTGCTGACATATATGGGTAGGGTATGGGGGATACTTATTTTATGCAGGAAGTGTTGTTGTTATTATTTATGAGCAATCACTTTGAATACATTTATTGCTAACCCATTGAGATGCTAACGGCCAGTCCCTCTGAGGGGGTATTTTCACAGAAAATGTTATCGCTCGGCCATTTAAACATCAAGAGATGAGGAACGGCGCCCCCTGTGACTAAGCTTCCAGTAGCATGGTAGTGCAGCAGCAGAGTGGATTCTAATTAATGCTCAGCAAATTTGAATCGGTACAATATATGGGCCACCCTGCCCAAATTCAGCATATGGTTTAGTTGTCGGTGCATTTTTAGTGATAGCAGAAATGCTGGTGTGTTAATGGGAGACCGTCGCCGTGGTGAGCTGCACCTGGCGTGACGGAGCCGTGCTGAGCCCCCCATGCGCTGGCGCTGCGGCCTCATCGTGGGCCGATCTTGTAATTTTCCCCCTCTCCGGCAGGCTTAATAGCACCTTTGTGAAGCATCAGTCAAGCCAGGCGCCGTGCTGAGGTCTCTCTGGAGCAGAAAGACAAACAGGAGCTTCTGGCAGCCCCTCCTCCTCCCCCCCCCCAAGTGTCTTTTTAATCAGCAATACTAGAACTCAGCTCCGAAGATTTTTGAGCTGAACTCCAAAGTGGGGGGGGGGGGGGGGGAGACACCTGAACTGAAATGATGCTTTATCTTGCTATTTGCAGAAGTCCACTGGAATTCTTCAGATTTGGCATATCTCATCTTATTCTCTCATTTGACAACATACACTCACATACGGGGCAGAATGAAGCTTTGGGGTCTGAGGGCACGATCGGTGGTTTATCTGGTATCCCTGGGGCATTGTGTGTGTGTCGAGGGAGGGTAAGGGCCTTGCTGAGAAGGGGATTTGAATTGGTGACCTTCTGATTACAGCGACAGAGGCCTAACCCACTGGGCCATTCGCTGGGC
>JAODKF010000138.1:4616750-4628294 GCA_026779585.1 Mormyrus proboscirostris
AGTATAATTTCTACCAAAAACAGTGATTGATCAGGTTAGTGATGTTGGACTGCTATTATTTTGAACACAACTGTACAGCTGATTGGGGCAGCATGTCGGCTCAGTGAGTAACTGTTGCTTCTCTGATGCAGGGTTGCCAGTGTTTCCCCGATTTGTGTTGAGTTTCTAATCTAGATTTTCACACCAGCTGCCTGAATTTCAATAATCTGAAGCACGTTGCTTGGGTGAACTTGGAACTGAAACACTGACTGGATGAACAGTTACTGAAAACACTTTAATGAACAAACTGGTTATTGGTTACCCCTGTGCCCTGTGCGCCATCTGGAGTTGCAGGACAATTTCCACAGCCTGGTGCAGTCGGGATATTATATTAAGATTATAGCGAGAGATGGCAACCTGGAACTCAAAATTGGCTCAGTTACATCAATGCAAATCCATAAACCCTGACAAAATGCCTAAGCACCTGTTCAAACACTGAAGTTCATGAATCCCTCTGTATCAACCCCTAAACTGTAATTGGGAGAGGGGGGGATAAGAGCCCCCTCCCTTTTAGGAAACGCCTTCTTAAGCTGTTTTAGCACTAAAGTCCTTTAGAAGGATATTGCTAAAGTCTTTTAGAAGAAAAAGACTCTTAAAGCAGTGAACTTTCCTGTCCTACCTCCTTCAACAAGAAATTTGCGTTAATTCAATAACTGAGCTTATGTAATATACCAGCCAACTTCCAATAACCCTAATTGGCCAAGAGGCTACAGAAAGTGGACAGACAGTTTATAAAATGCCAATTATACTGTTCAAAAATATGGCCAGGCTCAGCTGTATTGAGCTTTATTACTTTAGGGCTCCAACCCAGTATTTAAAAGTTGCTTCTACACGAGGGAGAGCGTGACCACTGTGGAAAAAATGGGGCAGAATATTAATATTATTGCGTGACTTGGAGCCGATTCTCCTATCGATGTGCATTCATTTAAGGTCGCTCTCAATGTATTTGTGCATGCGGTACTACAAGCAAAGTAGGGTAAACATTTTTACTGCCTGTAGTGCAGCTAATCAATTATCACATCAAGACGTTGTAAGATCAACCAAGCAAAAATATGTCCATCTATGGCTTTTTCTGAAATTGGCCAAATTGCATCTATTTCCCTTTTCTAAATCATCCTGCATCCATGTGCATTTGTTTTTGTGTTTTTTTTTTCCCAGAAAAGATAATGATTTTGAGTTTATTTGAACAATGTTATTTATCTTAAAAATGTCATATTTGTATGGCAAAATGTATGAATCACTCTTCATTTAAGCTTCTGCACTGTACTTCTTGCTATAGACATACACATTCCCAGGTACAGAGCTTGACTGCAATTCAAAGCCGGCCTTGAACTTTGGGGTCCCCCATGGTAAAATGGTTGGGGGGGAGGGCTGGTCAGAGGGAATGATCAGCCGAGCGATTTTTTTTTGTCACTAGAGAGGGGCATACCCACACGCCAGAAAAATGCCCAGTATGCCAGATGAGCAGTCCAGCCTTGCCCATGTGCAGATGCAAGAAAATGTATATGAACCTGGTGGAATTACCTGGTATTCTGCATTTATTGTTCCTAAAATGTGATCAGATCTTCATCTGAGTTACAACGAACAAACACAATCTGTTTCTGCTCTTGTACATACCGAATACATAATTTAGTCATTCGCAGTGTAGGTTGGTCAAAGTATATGCATCTAGGCTAATGACTTAAACAAAAGCTAAATGGAGTCAGCAGTTAGCAAACCCAGTCAATGAAGTGAGATCAGGGGTCTGGGTTACAGCTTCTTTGACTTATTAAAGCCTTTTGAGTTTGCTATGGGTAAATGTGCAACCGTGTAACTCTTTCTTGCTGCTGTACAGGGAGGTACATTTCACATTTAAGGTGGGTTCATGTTTCTGGGGATATCTAATACAAATATCTCATCTCAGTGATGATAATACCTCTGATACACCTTGTGTCATATCGATGGTACCAGCATGGCATGTCATTTACTATGTCTGGCTTTATATTTGTGCAGTGTAAAAATTAGATCTTGGCATGATTTATTTGGATGATTTATGTATCACACTTCCCCCAAACTAAATACAGTACAAGGAAGCCTCCAAAAAAGGCAACCCAGTGAAAAATGACCCGCTATTGGAGGTATTTTATGTCGTTGGAGGACTTATGGAACTGTACTTATCTGATTTTATAGGCCCATATGCTGGGAGTCGATTAAATGACCATTTCAGATTGTACATTTATGTGATTAATCTACGATGAATTCCCTTGTGTGCAAAGCCTTGATTATTTTCTGATTAATATCCTTCAACTAGAGAGATGAAATAGCAGAGGACATACTGGGACATAAAGGCAAGTGTTAAGTAAACAACCACAGGAACGTGCAAATCTCAGCTGTCTTTCATGTCAGTCTCAGGTTAAAAAAAACCTGAATGATAGGTGCACGTGCTATAATTTAAAAGCATACTATTTGAATTTAATTACCCTAAAAATTACATGACTGGAAGCACACAAGAAACTTATCCAGAAATGACTTATCCGGAAATGAGAGCTTAGCATTTATTGATTGCAAGAGGACATAAAACCAAAACAGCATGATAATTTTTTAGATGAAAAGTGTCTATTTTGTGTCTTGCACTTCCGTTGCTTTTGTGACGTCCACAAAAGTGCCACATTTGTAATTTATAAAAATACTGTATGATTTTATTATTGTCTTTTCTTTGCATTATATGTGTATATATATGTTTACTCCAGAGAGTATGAGATATTCAAGAAAAATGGGGGGCGGGGGGGGTCATTATGAACTTTCTCATAACTGCAGAGAACGCCAAAGCATCGACACGCTGTTATCCTGCCTCCTTATTATTCTCCTGTTTTTCAGGTCGGTAATTTGTAAAATACCAAAATCAAACAGATAAAATCACATAGAGATGTCCTCTAACTATGCCATCCTAGTAGTTGGAGTAAAACGGAATTTTGTTGTTGCACAAGTTTTAGGGAACAATACGAGAAAGCTAAGTTTTATGAGCGATGTTAGCGAGTAACAATGAGTTAGTTAATTAATGTGGCACACGCGTTTCCCCCTTTGTGAATGTCAGCAAATATTATGTAATAGTAATATATAATTAGTATATGTAGTAAGTATAATTATATAATAGTAAAATCAGTTGATTTCCAGTTAGCTTAGCTTACTGTTACCCACCATGCTAGGCTAAGGTTAAGAGTTTTTGCACTTAAAGTTAAACTTGGGTGAAACAGGTGTAATGAGTTTTGAGTATTTTGTGCAGCTACGTGTTAAACTAATACTGGTAAATCTGCAGTGAATGTGTTTTACCAACGGAACAAGCAGTTAATGTTGTATACTGGGAAAAGAACTAAATGTATTTGGAACAAGGAAAAGGCGCATTTGTATTTTGTCTGTGAATATGTATTTGATGCAGAGACACTTATTTACTTATTTTATTATGGATTTTGTTTAAAATGGTAAATGTAAAAAAACATTGAACTTTAAGTAAACACTTAGAACATGGAAAATGGTTCTGAAGGGAAAAATGCACTTGTCTGAGGAAATGTTTAAATAAATAACTGCAGAGAACGCCAAAGCATCGACACGCTGTTGTCCTGCCTCCTCATTATTCTCCTGTTTTTCAGGAACTCATCTGCTAACTCAGGTGCCGCTGGGCGGTACCCGTTACACTTCGCTATGTATCGCTTAAATCGATTATGAATAGTTCTTGGGAGGAACAGGATGGCTCTTGGCGAGGTGAAGATTTGGTGAGTTACTGGTGAGTTACTGAGTGTTCAGAATAGCGTAGCATTGTTTTTTGTGATAATGTGAATTATATATTGTTCCCTGCTACTACCCATGCCATTGTTCAGAGCTGCACTATATTTCTGCAAGCCATACCGTGTGAATTGAGCGCTATCACTGTCAAGGATCCAGGTGTTTCGGGCATGAGAACGTGGCATGGTGCAGGCAGATATTCGGGTGACCCACTTGTGGCTTAATTAACAGGGGTTTATTTTAACAGAACAGAAAACACTATGAAGGACCAAAAGGACCACGAGAGGTCAAAAACTAAAGGGGAAAAACAAAGACTAAATGTACAAAGGGGGATCAGGCAAATAGGCAGAAGGCAACAAAACCACACTGCATCCAACTATCACAAACATCTCAAATACAAAGAAAAACACAAACAACAGAACCTTCACAATCATCAAACACCTAACAATGAACCACTGGGGAACTGGACAGAAGCAGAGACTAAAATACTAAAGGGTACAGAGACTAACACTGGACAGGTGAGGCTAATTAACAAAGACTGGGAAAACACAGATAAAATTAATCCGAATCAGAAAAACTTTATTGATCCCCGAGGAAATTGTTCATGTTACTACTAAACTGTCACACAGAGACACAAGACGAGAACGTAAAAAATATAAGATATAAGTATAAGAAACTGAAATAAAATTATGAGAGAAACTCTGCGCTATATACACCGATATACATAAGTGAAACAAATACGATATATTAAATAGAATAAATACTGTTAAGTGATTATCGCACGTAGTAATACAGGTAAATTACCAGATGAATATTGCACATTCAATGTGCAATATTTAAAAACAGAGGAGGCGGGATTCAAACATAAGACAGGGGAGTCACAGGCAGCTGCATGCTCAATGCGTTGAGCCATGTGGCTGAACAGGGAACAGGGGAAAACACAAAGACTGACAGTAGGGACAGGATGGCCAGTGATGCCTGCTGGTCAAGTGGGGAAGGGACTGAGTGAGACAGCAGGGGCTGGCTAGTTGAGTGACTGTGACTCTTTATGTTCATTTGGTTGGTTGAAACAAAATCCTGGTTTGGATTTTTACTTTCTGGACCTGAAATGTCCACCTCTGGCCCTGACAATCACTGCACGCAGATTTTGTGATTTTCCCAAAATATGCCACTCTCAATCCTTCAATTTAATCCCCAGCCCACCATAAAGAAAATATATATTATTACTATTCATTTTTAATATTGGTTTCCATATTCTGTTCCATTGATCTTGGAAATTACATTAAAGTTCACTAAGGTTTAATTTTGAAGTATAACACAGAGTATATCACTTTATGGATGTAAATGATTATATATCTTCTGTTATACTGCCCAAAGCATTCAATATTTCTCTAAGAAAAATCCAATAATATCTCTATTAATGCCCTGAACTCAAACAATGAGATGATGTCATCCCATATTAGAAGACGGTTACCTCCAGGGTTGTGGGCGGGACTCCTTCCCTGGCTCTGTGTGTTCCTGTGTTCAAGTAGAAGTCTACAGTGTGAGGCCTCAAGATCTATGTCTTCACATGATTTAGGATTGGTTGTGACCGGCTCACCAGGCAAGGGGACTGGCTGCGGAGATATTTACATCAATAAACTAGGGCAAAAATCTGATTATCACCCAGCTTTGCAATGGGAACATGCCTGCTACCTGGGCTTGAGTCACCAGAGGAATTGTTCTACTGCTGAGGGAGGGCAGGGTACGACCTAACACGGGGCTAAATGGAACCCTGACCTTTTCAAAGTAGAATTTTTCAGGTTGTTGTGAGGCTCGTGGATGTGTTTAGACAGACATCCATAAACAGTATCTACTTATAGTATACAGATACAAATATATGGAATTAAGTGCATTCAAACAGACTTTTCTGGCAAGTGTTACAATTAACCGTACTCATGTGGTAAGTTGTAGCATTTACTTCTGCTACTTACAGTGCAATCGTAAACAGTAAGTCCTAGAAATACACCTCAAGTAGAAATTTCCTATAGAAATGTGAATAACCTAATGCAGGCGTTTCTAAAATAACTTTACTAAAACCAAAATGTGTTGTGTCCCACACTCCGTAAAAAATGAAAGGAAAAGAATTGTGGATGGTGTGAGGGAGACGAGAGAGGAGGAGAGGAGGGTTATTTTGTAGGACGAATTTCACTATAACTACTGGAATCACTGCTATCTGTTGGCTCACTGGAATCTTTTTCTTTTTGTGTGACTAACAAGGAACCTATCCAATGACAGCTGCTTTTTCCTCCTTTTCCATTTCGCGGAAATGTGGACATTGCATTGTCGTTAAACAGATTCACCGCTCGCACCGCTACGCCCCTATTCCGGTAGTGCTTTTCTACTTAATTTTGACTATATGAGTGAGGCACACCGACTGAGACCGAGCATGGGAAACGATTACCCACAATCCCACACAGAGAGAGAGAGAGAGAGAGAGAGAGAGAGGAACCATCAGCTTAGTTGTGATCATGTGATACTCGACAGACAAAGTGTATACAAAATACTTGTATTGCAAGACCTCGCTCGTTTCCCAAGTTTAAATTTCTTTTAAAGTTTTTGCTGGTCTTGCAAAACACTCGCAAACCAAGTTACTCGCAATCTGAGGTTTGGCTGTATGCCAAGGGGTGCACTGTTACCGAGCTGCACGGCACAGGCAGGGACAACAGGGGTATATTAGAGAACTGAACACTGGGAAAAGCACAAAATTAAAGGACCACAACAAGTTGAAACAAAAAAAACTGGAAAAAAAGGATCAACAAACAAAAGAAACCATAACTTACAACTAGAAAGCAGGACAGGGGGGTGGGGGGAACCAAAAGAGACTGACATTCACACAATAGCATGAGAAGCACAATGACGAACTGGGAAAAAGAACTAAAGCAAGAACATACATACACAAACCAGACAGCTAATAAGGACACAGGAGTGAACTATTAACCTAACAGCCAATCAAAACAGAACACAATACAAGCAACAGGTGAAACTAATGAACAGCAAGAGATCACAGAATTAGGAAAACAAACTAGAAAACACTAATTAGACACTGGAAATACAGGACTAATACAAAATGCAACACGTACAAAAAACCTGAACCTAACACAAGAAATGTGGTCCATGGATGGGTGAACTATGACAGAAAACAAACACTAAGAAAAGCAAAACTACAAACACTGAGGACTAAAGTCAAACAAAATGAAGAGCAGGTGAGGCTGTGATTTGCCAGCCTCGAACCCATGACCCCCAGCCACACACTCAACCCACAATGCTACATGGCAATCTGGGGAACAGGGAAAACATACCAGGGAAGACTAGGAACTAAGGCAGGGGGAGGCAGAATAGCCAGTGATGCCTGCTTGCCAAATGTGGAAGGATCACAAAGGGTGGGGTCGGACGGTACAGACCCCGACAGTGCACTGCCAGTTTATGTAAATAAAAAACTAGATTCTGATAGGGCTGTCAAATTGCTACTCCTATGAGTATGACATTTTCATTCCAACCCAGTTGTATATCTTGATTCAGTTAATTAATTGTTAATTACTAATTCTGTCTCACTTCAATGTGTGATTTTGCTATTTAAAAATACCCTGATGAAACATATTTGTCAATACCGAGAAAATGCTGAAATTCAGATATGCATTTTGTATTTTACATTATCCATTCATAGAAATGATGCCATTAAGCATATTTAGTAATTAAAAGATTTGGTTTGTTTGGTGCAGACACATCTATCCATGTTACTCTTAAAGATATGCATTTGGTTTCATATAATAGAATAATGTTCCATTAAATTAATTTACTGTTTCTTTAAATTAAAACAATTGCTTCAAATTCTGTCAGGTGCTTTGTAATGCACTGTGTTGTGTTCTATTTCATTGTATCGATCTCTTGGAACTGAGCATTAAGAATGAGAACGACGACCTGATGGTGGGAAATGCCAGATGACAACTGCTCTCATCATAAATAAATAAAGCTGCATATTAAATTTTAAATATACACTCTGCAAAACTGTGTGCCCTGTGCATTTTTAGGGGCATCTGCAGGCTACTTTTCCCATTATCAGTATCTTCTGGTGGAGAGGTGCTCCAGACATCTTAATGGTTTCTTCTGACGGGGGAAATTTGTCAAGACCAAACTTTGGCTGGTACTATGCAAAGATTTGCGAGAAATGTGACAACTTGCCTGAGATGTCTGCAGCTGTTTTTATTATTGTTTTTTTCACTGGAGGTTCTGTCAAAGAGCTAAAGTATCACTAGCTTCAAGTTCCACTTGAGACAGCGAGGCGCAGTTCACTTCCAGTCATACTATCTTCCCTGACTCCTGCTGTCACGGCACAAACACTCGCATATCTACCTTAGTGTCTGGGGTTTCAAACCTTCCACTAGGCTGGATGCAGGTAACCTCACCAGTCCTGAGTTCCTGGCTGTGATCTTCATCTGATGCTCCTCCAAGGTGTCCTGCAGCTTCTCACATTCTCCTCATGCATTCCTGCACTGGAACAACCAAACATCCAGCTTGAAAAGAAAGCTCTCAATAACTGAATGATGGAATTTGAGAACATTTCAAATTATTTACCAAACCATTCTGTGATTATGCGCTTTATGATATGTATAGTATTGTGGAAAAAGTCTTAGAACGCCAAAGAGAATTGTTTACAGTTATTTTTCTGGGCCATAAAATAAATTCACTCAAAAAAAACATGGTCTAACATGTACAGTATAGCGTACAAATGAACTGTGATACAATAACAAAATTTTCATCAGTTCTCAATTCATTCTTTCATGGTTAGGAAGACAGCACTTTGGTTCAAAAACCGCTTCTCCGGCACTCCTCATCCTTGTGTTAAATCTCATCACCAGCTCACTTAATTAACATTATTAGTTAATTAACTTCCTTAAGTATTGATTGGTCAAACAAATTGTGCTTGTGGTCAAATTCAACAAAAACATGGCCAAACTGGACGGTAACAGAAAATACTGTAGTAATTCAGGACGTTTTGAAATAGCTGCGCTGATATATTTTAGCAGATGTAAAATAGTTTCACACCAACATAACCACAATTTTCTCTGTATAGTCGCATTTCAGCACACATATGAATACTTTATCGGAAGCTGTTTATACCCAGTGATGGTGTTGTGTCTTGTTCAGGGACAAACTGTTTTTTACCGTCAAGATACACATAGTTGTACTTCACACAATCAACTTGCAATACTATCAAGATTTCATAATTTCTCATTATTGGTGCAATGATGTGAAAAGGATTTTAATGATCTTATCTATATCCTCTGTTAAATTAAGACAAAATAATTTCAGTGCCTAACTATCTGTTTAGTCCCAGTTTTAAGAATGTATGCTACGATAATTCTTACTTTGGAGGATACTTGTACTAATTGAGGATAATTGTACTAATCATTTTATAATTATCACAGAGATCTAAATATGCAATTACTTTACTGAAATCTACCACAAGCACTAGGAACGAGCTAAGTGAGCCACTTAAACTTGTGCAGAAATGGTCGCGTTGTGTCACCCAGGGGACACCAAATCAGGGTTTGTTATTAGTTAAAACATCAGTGATTATAATCAGTTAAGTTATTTTCAGAGCTTTCCAACCGGCCTCTGGTTCACACACCCGGGCAGTGAAATGAATATGGATGTGAGAGTGTCGGCACTCTGCTGTCATTTATACGATACCACAGAATTGATTACACAGACTTTTTAATGAGGCATGCCAAAACACAAATTTATAATAATCAAGCAGAGGCAGTGACTGTGATTTACCGTATACAACAAGAAGAAAAAGTGTAGCTATTTGAGGAGATAGCAGGAGCGGTTTCAAAGAAGAATGTAAAAGAGGTATTTTAGCATTATTAGGACTTTTTTTGGATGTTTGCACCGGCACGCTCTAGCACAGTGGAGCTGTTAACTTGATCTGACTCTGCACCATCTTTCCTCCACTTGAGCCAGAATCCTTCTGATAACCCTGGAACAGCGAGATCTCAGACTTCCTACTCCGCAGCGATTCCACCTTCCCGCCTCATTTCACTCCATTCCGGCCTGAATACCGTGGACGGAGACACATTTACATCGTCATTTCAGTTTCAGTGGCCATTCTACTATTTTGTATGATAGTGTAGTTAAAATACCAAAATACCACAGTTTAAGTTCTGAACAGTAGGTGGGGGTGAAATTGGTTAAAAAAAAAAAAAAAATTACCCGGGGCGGGGTGGCAAAGGGGATTAAAAATTACATTAAGCAAGATTTGTTGAAGTCCCTTACTAGTGGTAGCCCCAAGGCTTGAGGCTGGGTGAGCCTGTGCATTTAAGCTTCCCTGACTATGGAGGGTGTTCTTTTTTTGGAGGAAACAGGGCACACGTGACTGTATGTTCTTCCTGCTTTTTATGATCCACCTACATCTCTCACTACCTTTCTCTTGTGAAGCATCTGGCATAAAATACCTTTAGTGATACGGAGAATATCAAGAGCTCTCTTGGCATAACTAGGACTCCACTCAGCTCCTGCGACGAGGACTCCTGGAAGAGCACACAGCACTTTGTCAAACGTGATATCGATTATCCATTAGAAGAAACTTGAATCATCTTAACCGATGCATCACGACTTACTAAAAGTGTTTTTTGCAAGCATTGGCTTCAGTTTATATTTATGATGATTGATTTTACAGCATGCAGCCTGGGACAGATTACAAGATTTAAACATTTGAATTTTATGGTAATTACTCCAAATTGTAATGAAAATGCGACTTCACAATTAAGACGCTTTTGTTATGCTTGACAATTTATGTTCAATTTATTTTTCAGAAATATGATGTACTTGAGCAAAACAAAATAAAACTGACACAGAGATATATACTATTTATATACATATATTTATACCATTATTGGTAAAGCTGGGCGCATGCTATTTCATTACATGTCATTCTACTCATGCTACCAGAGTGCCAAGTTTGTCATTATTTATCATAAACTTAACTCATGATTTCAGCATATTCAGCTTTTGAAAATTAGGGTCATTTCATTTACAAAGCATTGTGCTTAGGATTAATCCTACAGTACTCAGTGGTATTGGGTTTGGTAAAGTGGATAATTCAAGGAATTAACAAGATCAGGGACTTACAAAGACCAGCCAAAGTATTTTTGCTCATTTTAGGGCGATCTGCCTAGAATGGCCCCATTTGCAAATTCAACTGGGTTAAAAAAGCTATTTTAATTTGCTTTGGAGGAAATTCAGCTAATGGTGCCCAGCTTAGTGAACCCCACTCATCCATCTTGTTAAATGCTTTCCACTCATTGCCCCCCCCCCACTATATTTCCTGCTCTCTGCTTCTTCCCACTTAGTCTTACTCTGCCCAGTTCATCTCATTTCCTCTTCCGTGCATCTCATTCAGTGCTTCCTGTTCAGTAGTTCCCCCTCTGTACATCTCTCTCTCAAGCCTCCTGTTCAATCATTCCCCCTCTGTGCATCTCGCCCAGTGCTTCCTGTTCAATCCTTCCCCCTCTGTGCAGCTCACTCAATGCTTCCTGTTCAATCCTTTCCCCTCTGTGCAGCTCACTCAATGCTTCCTGTTCACTCCTTCCCCCTCTGTGCATCTCGCTCAGTGCTTCCTGTTCAGTCCTTCCCCCTCTGTGCAGCTCACTCAGTGCTTCCTGTAGCTGGCCACAGGGACGTCCCTGTCTGGCCTTTAAAATC
>JAODKF010000138.1:4632636-4647540 GCA_026779585.1 Mormyrus proboscirostris
TCAATCCTTCCCCCTCTGTGCAGCTCACTCAGTGCTTCCTGTTCAGTCCTTCCCCCTCTGTGCATCTCGCCCAGTGCCTCCTGTTCAGACCTTCTCCCTCTGTGCAGCTCGCCCAGTGCTTCCTGTTCAGTCTTTCCCCCCTGTGGATCTCGCCCAGTGCTTCCCATTCAGTCCTTCCCTCTGTGCAGCTCACTCAGTGCTTCCTGTTCAATCCTTCCCTCTCTGTGCAGCTCACTCAGTGCTTCCTGTTCAATCCTTCCCCCTCTGTGCAGCTCACTCAGTGCTTCCTGTTCAGTCCTTCCCCCTCTGTGCATCTCGCCCAGTGCTTCCTGTTCAGTCCTTCCCCCTCTGTGCATCTCGCCCAGTGCTTCCAGCTCAGTCCTCCTCCCTCTGTTCATTCCATTCCTGTCGTACCCGTTCCATCCCCCCCCGCTCCTTGTCCCTGCTTGACCGTGACTTGGCAGAAACTGTCAACTCGCCGCAACCAGTCCGTCCATCATCCTCCCACCTTTACCGGATACACTCAAGCATATGTCCTGAAAGGTAAAACTGGGAGAACATGGACCTTAACAGCACATCACCCGAAGGAGGGGTGAATCCTGAGAGCAGGTCGCTGCTGTGTCGCATCGGGGCTTTCCGTGTCCTCGAGCATGTGACTGTCATGAATTAACTGCCAGCACAGCCTTGCCTGTCTGAACAATCTCAGTGACAAATCAGGTATTACTCCACCATTCATCAGATTGGCCCACCGAATGTAAAGGAAGTATCTGACCAAGAAGATAATACCCCATCTCTTAGGATGAATGTAAGGCAACCTCAGCATCATAAACCACAGGATAAAGTAACTGTGAAAACCATTCTGTGATGATTATTTCTTAAAGGGTTTAATTGAACAATACCAATTAAACATTAATTTATTGATAGAGCTATTTAATCAATTAGTTTACATTTATTCAATTAACACTTCCTGTGGCCTGTGACTATAAATAATCCCTCATAATAAAAATGCAATAGGAAAAATACTCATACATCTTAGACTATGTAGGAATCTAGAAATATGACAATTATGGCAGAAATGATCTTGCGCCGTGAACCTTCACAGAATTTTCAAAAAATATCTCTTCATTAGGATTATATGTCTTTCTGTCTTGCAACCACTCATCCTTAAACCAGGGGATAAAGATCTAGAAAATATCATGCCTTTAATGGCTGCAAATTTTAACTTGGTTGGTTGGTTGGTTGGCATTCCATCCCTAAATGTGTTAACAGCAGTCCCATCCAGGGTCTGGGAATGTTCCTTTGTGCATAGGAATGAAGAGCATCTGGTGACTTCCTGCTGTGCCACATTAGTGAGCCGACAGGGACGCCCACAGTCAGCTGGCCTCCCTGAGGGCCCTGGGGCGGAATCGGGCTGCAAAATGGGAAGGAGCAGGAGGCTGACGACGCTCCCGCAAGAGCATGGGTGACCTGTGAGAGACCTTAACCCACACTGCAAAAACTGGGGGAGTGGTGGATGAGAAAAGACAACCAAATGCTGACCCAACATTAACCTTAACCTGTTTCTTAATTCTCCAGACCATACCCGGGCAGTGTGTGTTTCAGTGGGTTAGGATGCTGCGCTTGTTATCAGAAGGATGCATGTTCAAATCCCATAACCTAGATAGTGAATTTGTTGGTAGGCCCAACAAATTCACCAATTGCCACCAGGACTGTCAGACCCTGCTTTCTGAAAAATGCATGTCGCTTTGGGGGGGGGGGGGGGTCAGGGAATGTGTTTTTAATGCTGGATGCTTCAGTTTCTTGCTACCATCCGAATAAATACACACAATTTATGCGAATTGTCATATCTGCCGGTCGGTGATTCAGTGTGTTGAGTGATGGACTGGCGTCTTGTCTTGTGCCCTGTGGGTCCTGAGACTGGCTCAGCTTGCCACAGCATGGCATTGTTAAGAAGTTATAGAGAAATTATATGGATGAACACATAGACAGATGGACGGCTGGAATTTTTAAGGTTGGTTTTCAGTTCACAGTTCTTAAAGGGGCACTGAACGCATTTCCATTCAGATTTTGGGTTCTTTTGCCCGGTAAGCCTGCTTACAGCTAAACCCTTCAGCCTTGCCTCATGTCCTCCCCACAACCTGTCACATTATATGCAAATTGAATGGAAATATATTTTACTACACAAGGGAGTAGGCAGCGTGCTCTTCTGTGTGACCACCACATACCTTGTCTTTAAAATTTTTGTGACTGGAACCAGAAAATTCTCTAATTACAGTCATTTTACATTTCTATACAATTAATTGCACGGAGGGCCCTATTAAGGAACAAGGCATAAATCAGCCAGCTACAGGGTCATGTAACGTGTCTCAGAAAGACAGAATCTTTGGGAGCTCCTCGTCTCTAACCAAGCTGAACAACACCATCTACTGTCAGCCTCAGAGAAGCAGCGAAAGCCACTGTTTTTTTCTTCTCTCCACAGGAGGAATTTTTACGTCGACGGCACAAGATAAAGTGAATACTGCTTTGAGGGAAAGAAAAACAGGTCTTTCTTAGTTAGTTCAACCTTTTCATCTAAAGTGATTTTACGTGGGTAAGTTAATATTATGGTCACCCTTGTGTTTAATATAAATATAAATTTTGTATATATACCTAAAGTTTAATTGAAGTATTGATATTTACAATGGAGTCCTTCTGATCAATGAGTGACATCGCTGACGAAATGACGTCATGACACCCAACCATGAGCAGCTGAGAGATAGCGGCTCTTTGACGGGAGCTGGATCTTAAGGATGGCCTTTCAAAAAAAATTGTATACTTTTTATTCTCTTTTTCTTAGGGGGCGAGGGTTACTTACTTGCTTCCATCCTGGCATGTTCTCTGCTTGCACCCAAAGCCTCCAGACCCCGCCCCCCCCAAACCCTGAACAGGAGCAGTTTCATAATGGATGGATGGGATAGATGGTTTTATGGAAGGTGGCCAAAAGTCTCAAAAAGTGTTAGCTTTTTTCACATTAATACACTCAAAATTGATATGTTATCATACACATTTTGTACGGGTTAACACCTTAACAATGTCCGCTTTTGGCCTTAGACGTGGGCAGCGCAAAATAAGATGTAGCTGCCAAGCCCACCACAGAATCCTCAAGAAGAACAAGATGAACGAGCCGTGTTTCACTAGGGGGTGTTCAGACCTTTCTGTAAGAAAACATGTTCTCCCTGTTGGATTTATTTCATAGCTACATTATCCATACATGTTGTCTACTAGGGTGTCACTTAAAAATAAAAGTCTGAAATTCACATCTCTCACCACCCAGATCTATTCTGTTGGTGCAAACATTTCACTTAAAAATATTAACATTTACAGGTAGCCCAAGGCCTCTGAATGTTAGCAATGTAAGTTTAATTACGCCTCATGATGACCACGCCTTCACAGGTACCTTTCTCGCTAATCTCAGTAACCACACCAATCTCTTACTTATTTATATTTCTGACAGTGATATTTTAGCTATTCTATGAAAGCAGAAACAAAACAGTCAGCCATCTTGCTTTCTACTGGTGTTTAACTGCTATTTTTCACCAGTTATTCAGTTTGCAGTGTAGTGTCGAGCACAGTAACATCAGCGATAATCAATCTGCTGTTTATTCAACTTCAATCAAAAGAAGGTAATATATGCATTGCAATAAATGAAATGCATCATTTTCATGTGTTTATATTGCATTACTGCAACAAGTAAGTAGCCTGTTTTACTACAGGGCTATGGGACACAAAAAAACCAAGTTAAATAAGATGGAAAATGTGTCCTAGTTTTCATCAGTCTTAATTGTAATTTCTAAATTTTATCTTGAAATTTTTACATGTTACATTAATTTTCACTGTTCATGATCTGTGTATTAAAACAAAGTGGTAACACTTTACTTGAGGGGGCACAAATATTGTAGTAGTGCACTCTTACTTAATGTATTAATTAACCAGTAACTAAGTGTTAGTTACATACTGATCCCATGTTCGTTCATCATTAATAAATCATGACGATTCATGTATTTCATGCAGTTGCTATATTTGCTCATGATTTGTACTTGAGTAGTAACTGAGTAACTAAGTTAATTGTGCCCCCTCAAAGTGTTACCAACAAAGTTTGTAGGTTGACTATAAGAATCACATTTAACATTTAAGTGTTAGTACTTAAATGTTGTGCAGTACACTGTACAAATTATTGCAAATAAACCATAATTACATGTTCTATCTATGTTCTTGAGGATAAACAAATTGTCTAATTGGTGAATATACTGTGTATAACATCATCCGTTTTGTGATATAAACTAAAAGATAGATGGATGACCTGTAAACATTACACAATTATAAAATAATTTAGCACACATTAACTTTTGATCACATGGAATAAATTTGGAGGGTGAGAGTAAAGAATTTATGATTTTTTTTTCTCTCAAAGTACCTAAGTGACACCCTATTGTCTAAGTTACTGTTCGCACACTCAGTACTCAGCAATTTGGGAGAAGACATTTCACATAGTAACATAAAACACAAACACGCGCAAAGTAACATAAAAAATGTAACGCCTTTTATTATTTCATGGAGTGGATTAGAGCACACTTTTCTAAACTAACCAACTGAAAATACTGTAAGTTTAAAAGAGTATAAAGTGACTAGTAAATTATAGTCATAGGGAAAATAGGCCAAGATACGCCCTGTTAATATATGATGGTTGAGTCCAATATCCCCAAAAACCCATTAGAAAGTAACACAGACAAGGTAACACACAAACATGTGTGTAATGTCTCCTATTTAAAATTGACTTATAGGTCTGTATGTGTATGTGTTTGCACAGTCAAAAGGAGCGGTTCAGGATACATTTCACTGCGTGTTGTACTTGTATGACTATGTATGTGACAAATAAAGAATCTTGAATCTTGAAATCTTGAATCTCTATTGGTCGATTAACATGCTCGAAATTGACGTGTTAACAAGCATATGTTTATGGATGGCCAAAACGGTCAAAATCGCTTTTTTCACAGTGACACACTTAAAATTCACATATTAACGCATAATAACATACAAAATGTGCACATTAACATGTTAATTTTAAGTGTGTTAATGCAAAAACAAAAAAGCCAACACACTTTTGGTACAGGAAGTCCCGTGTCTCTGCCAAAGAGTTCCTGACTTCCTGGAAGCTGCACCAGGCTCCATGTGACACTTATTTACTAGTCAGTTAGTTTAGAGTTTAGTCATTTTAGTTGGTTAGTTTAGAAGTGTGGTCATAACCACTCTGCAAAATAATAAAAGAAAGGAGTGACAATTTTTCACTTTATTTTGCTCTGTATTCTGCCGATGGATGGAATCGTTCAAGTGTGAGCAGCAACAGTGCAAACTGCATCCATGGAAATGCAGAATTAGGCAAAACTCCACCGCATTCTGTGAAATGGCTTCTCTGAAATCACTGAGTACAGAATAAGAAAGCAAATAACACAGACAGCATGTGCGAATCATGCAGGAGTAAAATACTCCCAGCGCAGAAAACACGCTGGCTTATACAAAGGTCTGACTAGCAGTCAGCAAAGGTCACTCCCCTAGCAAAATGTGGCTCGTACATCTTCTTCCTGTTAACACGTTCATTTTCAACACCTTAAGATGTACAAATTTGACCTGTTGATTCAGAGGGTTTTGACCACAATAGTGTTCCACAAAACTATGCACCTTAACACATTGTCACAGGACAAAGGACTCAGGAGAAGGCATCGGAGCAAAGA
Organism: Mormyrus proboscirostris; assembly: GCA_026779585.1. Taxonomy (NCBI): domain Eukaryota; kingdom Metazoa; phylum Chordata; class Actinopteri; order Osteoglossiformes; family Mormyridae; genus Mormyrus; species Mormyrus proboscirostris. The sequence goes on from JAODKF010000138.1 coordinate 4,638,405, forward strand.
AATGGGCTTTCTTCCTCTCAAAGAGAACACAGAGAAACAAATGGGATCAAAAACAGGAACACAGAAGGCTAAGGCAAAGACAGGCTACAAATAAGACAGATATCAATGCCAGGACTGGGAAGCACTTTATTACAAGGACTAATGAGGGAGCAAACAAGAGGCAGCTAGAGTGAATCACACAAGGGCAGGAACGAGAGGTAAGACTAAAGTGTAATAGGAGTGGCAGAGAGAGAGAGAACAGCAGGAGCAGGTAGGCAGGGTGTGCAGGAGGTAACACATACATTTTGAGTGTGTTAATGTGGAAAAAGATAATGTGTTTTAACCGTTTTGGCATTCCATACATTTTGTACGTGATAACACGTTATTACTCATTAATACATAATACAAAACAATTTTGAGCATGTTAATGTGAAAAAGCTAACACATTTTGAATCTTTTGGCTTCCATAAGGTTTCACCCATAAACATGTTTTGTTTGGAAGCCATAAAAATGCATTCTCACTAAGGTCCAGCCTCCAGAGGCATGAGCAAATAACCCCCGAGTCACCCACTACGTGTGCTTTTCACCTTAATAAATGCATGATCAATACAAAAGACCAGCCGGAGTAAATAAATATGCCGTTTGAACTGTGTTTGGAGGCGTAGTTCTTACCCCCTTGTGGAAAGAAGACGACAAAGGAAAAAAAAACTACCATTTGGGGAGAACTTCATTAGCTAATTGACATGTGCTTCCCTGCTCCATCAAATGAACGGATCTAGCTGTTCTTGTGTATCAATGGCGCAACATAAAATAAGAATCCTCAACAAGACGATTCCTGGAGTGGAAGTAGCTTGATTTACGACCTCAATTACTCTAATCATCTTTCCTACTCCTACTGTTTCAGTAAAGCAAAAGGCAATAAAACCCTCCTTTATAATCTGCTAGCAGTAATGCCTTCCAGAAGAAATCACTTAGGGAGGAGGCGAGAGCCCATAACCGTATGTTTCCACGGCAGCTCCCATTCACCATACGGCTCCCCCGTTACCGTGGTGGACTTGCGGACTCATGCCAATGGTATCGGGTTTTATTTTTAACCTAGCCTTCCGAAAGCGACTGTCACATTGCATCTTCCGTGCATCAAGCTGTCATTTTGATTCGGCTGGCTGTCAGGTGATGATGCCGCCTTCTCCGGCTAGGAAGTCCAGCAAGCCGGTCTGCATGATCCTGAAGGCTTCGTGAAGGACAGATACCGTCTGAAACACCTGCCATTTGGATAAATGAAAAGTGACACCATTTACTGCATTTGTTAACAGCACAGCTGTGGACCACTAGAGGGCGCCCCAGAAATAATATTCTGAATTTCCCGAACAATTAGTTTTTACATATCAGCTTATTTGCCTCCAATGTTACTGCTATAGATAAGGGTAGTAGGTCGAAATGACATATAAAATACCTAAAAGACTGGCTTTGTGCTGACATTTCATTTAAAAAAAGACCTATTTACTAAAGCTAAAATTTGCTTATACTCATAACCTATTCACAGATCATTTCTTCACTCACTTGAGAAAAATAAATTTGACAATGTGATTGGAAGAACGTGTAGTGAACAGTTGACACACACACACACACGTATATGTGATTTAAAACATGTCATTATATTGTATTCCTTTATTGTACCTCTTAATCATACTATATTGTATTCCCTGGTACTGATTAAGCCAAATATTAAATACATTTGGTTTTAAAGTCTGAATCTCTATTTCAAAAACAACTACCGTCCTTCTAACCAATTATTCTGGTCAGCGTTGGGGGTAATTCAAACATATATGATCCTTTTAAAAAATAAAAAAAAAAAAATCATTAAACAGAAAATAGATTTAAACATTTAAAAAGTAATGATGAGGACCACACCTGAAAATCTGGCTGTCGATAAAGAGATTTCAGGATTTCAGTGCTCCAGACTTAAGTTACAACTGTGATTTACTAGCCACTAGGTGGAGCACTTTGACCAAAAACATCATTTTTCAGGATGTTTTCAATAAATACACACTGTCCACATCATCAGTATATAAAAAACACTATTATACTCCACTAAAAGTATATGTATGTGTATGCATATGGTTATAAGAAACTGGTTTCAAACCTGATTACCCAGATCAATTTAACAACACGCTACAAATTTCACTTTCTGTCTGGTTATATAATAGTTCTACCTTTTCATTGGCTTTATATGACAGAAAGTAATTGAAATCTCACTTTTGGTATAGGGCACAAATTCATTTTTGTAATATCTGACAGCTACATTAGATTTGATTAGCTGTACTGACAGTTAATTAGAATTCTGATACACGGAGAAAATAACGTTTAGATTTTTAACTACAATGGCTTGGTTCCTGGAGTAATTTATGAGTAAATGTTCTAGTGAACCATAGAAAAGAATACAAACCATTGGCATTTCTCATTCATCAAGCTGATTCAATTGACTAGATCTGTTTTGTATTTTTTCCTTTTCGGTTATTTCCATAGTGTGTGGACAGAAATACGCCTAGCAACCTGGTGATGACTTTTTAGGTTTCCTTAATGGGTTTTTACTGCTACAACGCCATACCTTTCTAGACTCCAATAATACATCTGCTCCTTTCTCCTGGATTGCATCAGTGTGGAAAAAGGCCACAAAACAAACATAAAACAAAGTTGATACATAAATTTGAAGCAAGGGTATTTATAGGTTCAAACAACTATGGCGTGCAAAGTTTGAACGGCAAAAACAGGCTTGTTGTTTTCACTCAAACAGATCAGGTTGTCTCTAGTTTCAGTCTGGCCCCCAGCGGATGCTCTGATGGAGGGCTTCAAAGGAGAGCTCCCAGAACGGAGTGGACGGCTCACGTCGGACGAGAGCGGCTATCGATCACGGAGCCAGCTGACTACCACTTCCCTCGAAACACACACACACAGGTCACAATCAAGGCCTCCAAACGGTGGTGGATTTGCCAGCCAGCCCCCTCCCCCCCCCCTCGGCTGCCCTTCTCCTCTTTCCCCAACATGGCTATTTCTGTACGCAATCCATAAAAAAACCCGAGAGCGCTCTATCCGGACTTCTGTTCCTGCACGGTGGATCGATGTGGCTCAAGCGGCTCGAACCACTGGTCCTGCCGAGGCAACACGGCTGCTGCCAGCGGGCATCCCAGGGGGCAGGACAATATCAGCCCCCTCACTTCAGAGGGCAAGATCCAAGGACCCACTGTGCCAACCTGGAAGCCTGCAATTGAGGGGTGAGATACAAGCAGTTTGGTTGCAGACGTTTCTTGGAGGTCACGAAGGTCTGTAAATAGAGCAAGACGAAGCATCGTGGCAAATACCGCCAAGACAGACATCAACACAAGTCCATCGATGGTGTTTTATTTGTGCCAAAGGAGCGATCGCTGGATTTAGTATCAGACTAAGCCAGCCATAATGGCTTCAGGAACATAAACAACTATGAAAGAGTCCTGTGCTCTTTAACCATTTCTCTCCTTAACCATTTCGCTGAGTATCCAAGTTTTGTATCAACAATGACTTGAAACAGAATTTAACCATAAGCAATTTCAAGGTTGACGATGTCAGAGATTTTGTCGTGTTTTTTTTTTTTGAAGGACGCACATGGGAAAGTCTCAGACCGACAGGCAGCTCAGTCTGCACAGAATCCCTCCTCCGCAGAGGCGCAGGCGAACGTAAAATTGGCGGGAAAAAGAAAACACACACGAGACGAGTCATCCGCTCAGGATAAATAATTTAATGCTGTTACACCAACAATATTTGTGCACTCTCACTCACAAAGAGGAAAATAAAAAGCAATAAACCACTCCCCTCACTATAAAGGAAAAAAAACAGTCCACGTAGTATTGCTTATACAATCTAGAGCTCTCACGACAAATCACGTAAAAGCCTTTGTCTCGGGAACTGTCAAATTAATTTTCACACACGTGCACTCGCACACTTACACACATGCACTCACACATGGCTGCGCAGGTAAGGTACACCTCTCTATAAAGCGGGTGGGGGGGGGGGGGGGTAGGTTCCCTTATTTAATGTGGAAAAACAGTCGCAGCCAACCCCATCTTCCATTACCAAGCCCCTTTACCTGGGTATGAGGCATCCCAGCCAATCCCCACTATTAATCTGAGTGAGAGCAACAGTCCTGAATACAACATGACACGATTTTTATATTTTTTTTTTGTTGGTGTATTAAACCGTACTTCAGTGCCGTGGCAAACATTAAAGAAAAAAAAAGCGATAGGCAGTTGGATGGGTGTTTTCTGACCCTCACGTCTGTGAGGTCACCAAGTTAGCTCAAGTTTCTTTAGGGATCCTTGCGATCTTGTGAGGCAATCCCCCAATCCATCTCTCTATTTCCGACAAACACAATGATTTTTTGGGGGGGGGGGGGGGCGCCCCAGAGGGAGAGGTATCTTATTAAGAGCAGAAACAACTAAAAGAATTTCTCTTTTATCTTTTTTTCCCCCAGTTCAAAAGCACCACACTCAACAGGAGAATACAGTGAGAGAGGTGCTTTATAAAAAAAAGAAAAGTGACATAATCACAGTGAATCATGTCAAAACGGGCACGTAAGTGTGGAACATGAGAGAGCACAGTGAGACCCAAGGTGGGCAGGGCTGCGGGATCAGAGTGCACGAATGACACAAAGGAATGTGGTAAAGGAACACCCTGGGAGGCCGTCAGCAATTGGACGGCTCCGAAGACCTTCCACCAATCATGGCTTAGTGATTAAAAAGAAACCCCTGACATGTAAACGGGAGCAAATGTGGTGCATTGACTTTGTATGGTGAATTTAGGCTGTGCCTGCCTGGTACATGGGGGGAAGAAGCGAAGGGTGAATTAGCTACGGTGGTGGGGGGGGGGGGGTTTGTGTGTTTTACTGTTCGATTGTCAGGCCTGCCCCTCGTCGCTGGAGTTTCCACAGGTGGAACGGCGCCCAGCAGCCCGTTCCTTAACCTCGCAGAGGCTGTATGACCTTTGTACCCCCCCCCCCCCCCACCCCATCAAGAAAAGCAAATACTGTCAGATACTGATCAGTGCAGCCCCGCCATCCCAGCCAGCAGCCAAAATAACAAGGTTGAATCTGAGCCCCTCTCACCCCCCATGTCAACAGGCTGGAGCTGAGCCCCCTAGTGGTTTTGGGTGATGTTGCATGGTGAACTCAAGGCCAATAGTTACCTGCTTCAGCTCCCAGACGAAGCACAATGGTGGCATGGTAGGTGGCATTGCATTCACCAGAGTGTCATGTACCTGTGTGTATATATGATATATAACGGTGTTCTATTCCCCCCCCAGGTGAGCGCTGGGACAGTTGCTAAGAAGTGGCGGGCTTGCTGTAGTCTTCAACGCCAGTTATGGTGGCCTTGCAGAAGAAGCAGTCCTTGTTGTTCATCAAGTGCTGGTTGATGCAGGCTCTGGGAAGACATAGAAGATGAAAAGGGTCTCACTGGGCATCCAAGACCCCAACTACCAGCACAGAGTCATTAGCAAGCAATGGAGGAATGGTTAGATCAAAGAAGCCTGGTCCTGTGAAACGCCCCTGTATTCCTTAGCCATTATATGACTACGCAGAGCAATCATGGACCCTATCGACTCCCACAAAATGGCTGCCCGTGCCATTGCAAATCCCCCACACCGCAGACTGAAAGTATCATTTGGCTTGTCAGTTTATATAACTTTTTCCACAGCTCAGGAGTTCAGGTTCTATACTCCTTAAAGCCGACATGTTACCCCGATAAGCCAGTAACCCCGCTTCGTAGTACAGGCCACTGGTCAAGTGTCTTTGCACATTCGTAATTTTTGCTGCGTCCCAGAGGTCCTAAGACCTCGGGTAATTTGTGAGGTCATACTTTTGAGGTGTTCGCCAATTGTCCTAAAAAGTTTCCATCTATCCCTGTTGGTGATCCTCGACTTACAACCACTGTACTCCTTTGCTAGCATAACTTGCATTTGGCATAAATTCTTATGATTGGAGACTGTTCTCCTTGGCATGTTAAATAATTCCGCAGATCTTGCGACCAATACGTCAGTAAATCAGGGACTCATTTGGCCTCTGAAGTTCTGCTTGCTGCCTTGTGTTGCTCTGAGATCTCACACATCAAAGTGCTAATTGTCAGAGCATAGCTGACATACACTGCTGACTGGCATTCACGCCACTATGACTCACCTTTGCAGCTGCGCCTGTAGTTGTGATTCAGTCACTTTTTTAGCATGTTTTTTTTGTTCACACCCTGCATTTTCTGTTAACGTATGTGTTTCCTGAGTAGTCAATATTCTGCTATACCCAAAAAAAAAAAAAAAATCACCCCTAAATGTTATTTCAAAAATCTGATTCAAGAATGACTGTTACTTTGCCAAATCTCCTTCAGATTTAATATTAAACCTATTAAACCAATCACGCAATTATCGCGCATCTTCTATGAAGAATTAGCCAAATAGTTAAGGTGTTTCAGCAGTGTTTCGCATAGATCTGCGTGGGCTTGGCTTTGGAGTCGCAAAAACTCACTTGCAGGATTTGTGGGAGCAGGGTTTGAAGACGGCAGAAATCGGGTGCGCGTAGCAGATAGGACACAGATCCTCTTCACTCGTGGGCTGGGGAGAGAGAAACGACAGTCACAAACTCAGCAAGTTGAGATTAAAGCTAACGAACAATCACATAAAAACTGTGAGCGCTGCAGCTCCGCAAACCGCGACGTTACTTCCTGGCTTGTCACTCATCAAAAGGCTGTCATCATATCAGTGGAATAAGCGCGGGGCATCGTCGTCGTTCAGATGCAGCTGAAAATCTAATGTGACACCCAGCTTGTTTTTTATCGCTTTATTTTTAGCAGTTAAACAAAGGAGCTGCTTAATTCAGATGCACACTCAAGATGTACTCTGACAGACAAACAACAACTGTAAGCGGGACCAGAATGAAGGTGGATGGTAGGTTGTTATCAAACAGAAGAAGCTTGGCTGCCATGGTGCGTGATCTTCCCATAATGCTCTGCTCCATTACAGGATATACTAGTGTTCACTGACAAGTTGAAGGCAATTGGACTGACCCACAAGCTGTGACCCTGCCCCTTCTGCAGCTTCTTGGGATACATTATAGGTCCTATCAGTCCCGGTGTCTCATTGGCCCTTCTCAGGCCCGCCTACTTCTCCCACCCATCCTGATGCAATTAAACCTCATAATGGACCTCCACAGAACAGGATGCCGAATCGGCGGCATAATTGCTAAGATATCCTGACCCCTTGCCCTCCTGTTTGCATGAACAGGCCAGCGGAACTGAAGGAGACTAATGTTAACTGGTCAAAACGCCATAGCACAGAGAGAGAGGGAGAAAGAGAATGAACAGGCCTGCCGGTGATTAAAACACCATTACGGTAAGAACAGCACAAATGAAAAAAATAACAGTCGCTAAACTGACATTCGCACACATCAACGCCTGCACTGCTTACAAACACATTACATTCAGGACATTTCTGAATGATGTTGAAAATGAATCATGGTAATAAACATCAACAGCAGTGAAGGAAGACCCATACCCTGGTAATGCTGGAGCACGAAACATCCAGTTTTTATTCGGTTAGTGAAACAGTGTCCGTCAGTTATGAAGAGATTATATGGTAATCTTAATGGGAGAACAGGGTTAAAGTCAGAGTGGAGTTCATGAGGCCTTCAAACATCCAAGTTGGCACCTCATAGGTGGTGAGACCGCAGTGTTCTGTCAATCACCTGCTGCATCAACAAGCAGCTGTATTCCACCTTCTGCTCGATACTTTTTCGGTTCCCCTTAGGTTAAAGCATGTGTTGACTGACAGCACATGCAAATCCTGCCCACATACACTATTGAAAGCCTTAATTTGCCCCTTGTGACTCACAGAAGCCTCACCAGAGGATCAATGGATGGGCAGATGAAACGTTTACATCTGGCACTCCAAGCAAAACGTGTCTCCGGCTCGGGCTCCAAGACTATTTTAAATCAAACAATTAATTAACAAAAAAAAAAAAAAAAAGCACGAGGGAATACTTGTGACAATATCCATCACGTCGTGTCCGTTGGAGAGCTTCAAAAAAAAGTTTAAAGCTTCTTGTCAGTCTCCAGGCATTTAATTCACCAAAACCATCTTTTGGAGATGAGTAGAGAGCAGTGCAGAGGAGGGTAAGTATCAGCTATGCGTCTGTGTTGATTTCCCCATGAAGGGAGAAAAGACGTTGAGCGTGACGGAGGTCTGACAGGATCTGGGCTTTCGCGTGCCGGGCCCTGCGGGCCACAGGGAGCCCCTGCATCTCGGCGGTGCCCTTGAACAAACTCAACTCCTTTGTACACTCAGCCACCTCCAGTCTTAAGTCCCACCACCCCATGCTGTCAGAGCACTGTCTAATGGCTCATAGACACGGCAAAAACTTCACTGTTTCAGCAGCCAGTCTGTCTTCGATTGTCCCTTGTGAACTTCTATGCCTGCAAAGGTATTCAGTGCTGTTTGTGTGCTGCACTGTGGTCCTGAGGTAATGCTATTTCATGCCACTCTATACTACAAAAGGATGCTATGACAGTAAAGCCCACATTATTATTATTATTATTATTATTATTATTATTATTATTTATTATTATTATTATTATTATTATTCCCACTTGCCATCTATCTGCTGCACCATGGTCCCTGGGGAATGTATTTTCATGCCTCTGTATACTTGTATGGATGATAGGACAATGAAGCCCAATTGACTTGATTTGATTTGTTAAACTGAACAATTACCAAGTGAAACAGTTATTACCTCATAACAATAAGGGAAATGAGGAAAGCACTCAAGGAATCGCTTCAAGAATTTCCCTCATTCTCTCCTGTTGGGATTGCTTCAAAGCACAGGACTGAAAGAGGGAATTTTCCCACAGGAATCAGTAACACATCACTATTCTATTCTATTCTATTAAACAACATATATACAAGTAAATAAAACAAGTCATCTGGTGAAAATACAATAGAGAGACATGGTACAAACACATGGGCAAAGGAATGAGAATAAATATCACACAAAGAGAGAGCAGTATAAAAATAAACTAGAAACGAAAATTCCTGAGGTAATTTTGAAATGGGCCTATTCTGCTAAGATGTCGGCGGCTGGTTGCTATGG
>JAODKF010000138.1:4650289-4662746 GCA_026779585.1 Mormyrus proboscirostris
GAATGGGATGCCAGTTCCTCACATGGCACAAGGCTGGGGTACACCCAGAATGGGATGCCAGTTCCTCACATGGCACAAGGTTGGGGTACACCCAGAATGGGATGCCAGTTCCTCACATGGCACAAGGCTGGGGTACACCCAGAATGGGATGCCAGTTCCTCACATGGCACATTCTTAAAGTGATATTTACTTCACAGACACATTTATCCAAAACACACATAAAAGTGAGTATGAGAGAGTAGGGTCAGCTAATGTCCCTGGAGCAATTAAGGTTAAAGGCCTTGCTCAAGAGCCCAATGATGAAATGTCAGGCATGGGATTTGAACCCACAACCTTGCAGACAGAGAAATATTCCTAACCCATTCACTCATTTATGTGACACTTTTATCCAAAGCAGCTTACAGTAAATGTAAGGATTTTAATGGTTTTAAGGGTTTTCATGCACAATTTTATGCATTATGCTCACTGGGATTTAAACCAACAACCTTCTCGTTGTTAGCGTAATACTCTAATTGTTGAGCTACAGGAGAAATATAACCAGGGATGGACATAACTGACACGACAATCGATCGTTTGTAAAAGCGCAAATAAGTACTTATTTTCTCAAGGAATTGCTTCAAGAATTTCCCTCATTCTCTCCTGTTGGGATTGCTTATTTACATTTTTATGTGCATTTGTGCTGCTATGACAAGAAAATTCCTTGCATTTTAACCTGTATACCACAAATGAAATAGAGTTAGCATATAAAGATTAAAATTCATTATTCAGTAAAATCCCATTATAGTGGACTCGCTTATAACGGAATATCATCTATAACGGATGAGGTCCGCAGGTCATGCAGAAATGCAGAAAAGCATCGCATATAACAGAATTCTGCATATAATGGACAAACAATTTGGTCCCCAGGGCTGCTTTTAGCTGTAGTTTTGTTTGGCTATAACGGACATGCAGGCTCCGCCTACAAGGTGCCTGGCGTGCTGGTGATATCCAGTGAAGATACGTAGTCGGAATTATTAATAGTCACGCATCTGGTCAGGTAAAATTGGATTACTACATGCACAATATAATACTCTATACCACAAGTGTGTCTGCTGGGGTGTGGCATGAGTAAATGGTGTCCTGTAGTTGTGTTCTGGGCATACAGCAACTCTGGATATAATGGACTTTGGATATAATGGACTGTTTTGCCAGGTCCCTTGAAGTCTGTTATAACTGGATTTTACTGTATTTTGTTTTCATTTAAAATAAAGACTAGAAATGACACTGAAAGCATTATGAAAATATGTATTTGAAACCTACCACTAAGTTTCTTGAACTTCATACATTATATATATTCTTTGAGATTTAATGGCTGTTCACTTTCTAGGGAGGAGTAATTTAAAACTGTCATAATACACAGACTGACTCAGCAAAAAGCACAACGTCCCTTTCAGTCTTGGTGATGCCATGTGAGGTAAGGTTGAGGTATAAGTCATTAGCCTTACTGTAAGTCAGCAAGACGCTCCCTCCTACCCCTTTGGAGCTCTATGTCCTCATCTCCATCTGGTCGGCTGAAATCGCTGACGGAGCACAAGCCAGAGCATGACGTGTGCCTCTGACTTATTGTTTGCGTCGTACCGGCTGAGATAAACGTTTAATTTACAGCTGCCTTGAGCAGGACTGGATTAAAACCACACCACAGAGGCCAGAAGAATAAGCTCGTCTGCAGGAATTTGAACGCTTGCAATACTTTAAATGGATAGGGGAAAAGAAACTATTGTGAATAGTATGCATTTACTGTCCCAAACATACAGCAAAAAACACTTTAAAAAAATCATATTTACAGGGTGTGCGTCGTAGTAAAGGATTCTTTAAGGGATGCTGTAAAGTGCTATGAGATGATGTAATGTCGTGATAATGCGCTATACAAAAATAAATTTGTTCTTGTTTGTTGTTGTTATAGTTATTCCCCAGTTGTTCTGGATTAAAAACACACAAACTCCAGCTCCAGAATTCATCAGTGTCAAAGCTTCTGCGACTAAACCTCCGGCATCCTATAATGCCACAGGCAGACAGCCGGGAGATGCCTGCGTATCTAAGCTACAGGTAACCTTCAGGTATAAACTTTTAAATCATACATGAATTTTACCCCCTTCCGCCCCCCCCCCCCCCCCCAACCACTCCCCGGCTTCACACAACACTGAGTCAAAGGGATTTTTAGATGGGGGGGTGGAAATACAGCGTCTGTTTTGAGTCGGACTGATGAGGTCCAAAACATTCCCTAATTTGCTACGTAGGTTTCAAGACTGCAGATGGCTCTCTCTGTCACAGCCCAGCCTGCTCCCCCCGTACCTCTCATCTCATTATATTACCATGAGCAGTAGTCATATTTCTCTCCAGGTTTGATTTAACGTAGCAGCCAGTCTGGTCCCATTTTCCTAACAGTCCTTTCATACTCAGAATCAGTACAACAAATTCTGTTCCGCCGTGATCTCATAAAAAATTATTTTTAGTATATAAGCACCAGATCATTTAAAGTTTCATCTTTTGTGTCCATTTTAAAAGATTTAAAAGATACCTCTTATACAAGGATGTTGAGGACTTTCACTGTGATAACGGAGTCGATACCATTGTGGGCCGTCAGACAGTTACGAATTTTCAGGACCGATGATCGAAGGACTCGGTGTAACAGAGATCTTAGCCAAAGATGTTTCCGGTAGGTTTATGGTTATAGTGTCCACCTGCATGACCATGCTGCCTTCCACACACTGGCCAGAGTAAAATGTTGAGCTAAGCTGGGCTACAGGTAATAGACCAATACTCAAGGAGCAAACCACTCATCACCAAACAGAGCCTGTCTGCTGACCTCAAGCTGAGCTTTCAGGCATCTGACTCCTTTAAGAACCTCAAAAGGTTCATCAGTTTCCCATAACTACAACCATAATGACCACAGCTACAACTAAAGACATGTTATTTCCCCTTCTCTAATATTCCGTGCGAGAAAATACTGTTCAGCAATTTTCATAAATCAGCGCCTCTAAGCGTTATTAGTAATTTTCTGGGGGGGTGCTGATATTCTGTCAGGCATTTAGTGAATCCCTCCCAGCGTCTGAAAGGTACGGGCGGAGGAAATCCATGTAGGGTATTTATAAGCGGCAACACAAACATTTTAATCGCAGAATGTTTCACAGTGACAGTTCTCAGAAAGAATAATCACGGTAATAACAGTGAAGACACAGAAATGCAAAATAAAGAGGGGTTGCTGCATTACTCACGCCGCACTACGTCTGTGTCAAGTTTTGCGAAGGGCACTCGATCATTACGCTTACATGGAAGACAAGTGCCATCGATCAAAATCGACGAAGACACAAAAGGAATGCTTCATCTGTACAGCTGCAATTTCACCTTATGGTTAACGGTGGGTGGGGGGATACTATTTCTAGACCTTTGTTGCAAAAATGCACCACTGATATAGAATCGGTTGAGAGATGACAGGACAGCGGTGGGAGGGGGGGTTACTCAATGTGAGGATCTAGGTAGCAGCATGGGGAGGCTATGGAGCATTATCCCAGACCCCCAGTGCCGCAGACAACAAAACCCAGAACAACTGTGTTTACATATCAGCCAGTCATCAAGAAAGAACACTGAACCCTGCAGTAAACCTCCCCCCCCCCCCCAAAAAAAAAAAACACCACTGCTTTACTGTAATCCAAGTTCATTTTCCATGTTTACCTCGCTGGAAAGGGGCGTAAACGGCATAAACTAAATAGCCACGACCAGCCGTGGACAGAAAATCCTTTAAAAGAAACTCCTACTTTAAATTTATGTTTCTGTTACCTAAACATATGAAGGTTTCTGCGTTCAGTTGACTTTCCAGACGTTTTGCATGACAAGCCGGCTGAAATTGTTTAATTTTATGACGGTTTTTGTTGTTCTTTTCAATTTCTGATGCTGTTTTGATGGGAGTCATATGGTCCAACAAAAGGAATATGTCTGTTGATAAACAGGATAACTGCCGGCCTCCGGGCAGGTGGGGGAGCTCAACTAAAAAACTTAAATAAGTGCAGGGGCTCAAAGGGCCCTTTTCCAACCACATCCCCCCAAAATTACAGCAACCGCTTGCATCCTTTCATCTGCGCCGGGGGCTGGGGGCATCCCGTGTTCTGCCAGCGAACTCCGTGAGCTGGGGATGCAGATGTGAAACAGCTAAAACAGACCAAAGCAGGACTAAAAGCACTCAGGGATGGAACCGCTGGGTGTTTTCCATGCGGGCAGAGAGTGCTGATGCTCGATAGCAGTAAGGGCTGGTTAATGGAATAGCAATGAGCGGCAGTAGAAGGGCTTTGTTCTCTGTGCAGCACGCAGATGGACTTGGCCTGGATGGAACAATTATGGGTAATGAGAAGAGCCTCCTTGGAACTCCCCCCACCCACCCCGGTTGTGGAGACGGCTGTAGGAACCCTTCCTGTTGGAGTGACAGGCCAGCACGCAACGTAACCGTGCAACAGAATCCATCAGAGAATCCTAATCAAAAGTGTAACAGAATGTGACTACAGGGGGTGGGTGGGCATAACTAGGTCCCATGGCCCTGTGCAGCTAGACAGCTTTTCAAACAATGCAACACTAACAGAAGCTTGCAGGACAGGCTAATTAGCACTGGACAGCTTTTGCTAACGAGAGTCCCGGGCTTGCTTTATTCTGTGGAAGCTCCTCCGTTTTCATGAAGCAGTTCTTGTCCGGCGTGGGCCTGGTCCCAGGTGACGGACACATTGGGGACTCTTTAATTAATGGGTTGACAAGCATCCTGAGGCAGCTGCACTGTCTGCGTCACAGCAAACGGTCGCGCGTTAATACGGCCCCCACCACACTGACACGCTTTGTGTAATCAGTCGCTTGGGCCTTCATATTCATCACGGTGCTGTTTTTAAATATGCCGTGGCCTGCACATTTCACAAGAGACCGCCGGCTGGAAAAGTTAGACCCAATCAGACGGGGGGCTGCTACTTAAAATGACGAATTAGCCTACTTTCAAAAATAAACATTCCACAAAGAAAAAAACAAAAAGTGCATTGAATATTATGTCTGAACTTCAGCAAGTCGACGCCAAAAGGGGAGACATACACTTCAGAGAGTATTTAGGCCTTTAGGACTCGACATGACTGAACTGCCAGTCCGCTATGCTGGGATCAAGCCGCTGAAACACACAAAGGGACCCCTGTCATTCACCATCAGAGCCCGACCACCCCCCACACACACACACACACTCAAGTGTCCTCTAAAGCAAGCTGCTACTTCAAGATACATACACACACACACACATAGGAATATTCCTGTCTGTTTAAAAGGATCATCTTGATGTTAACCTTTAGACACTTTTAAGTACAAAGCAATCTAAGGGATGTTATAGGATCTCAGCTCATTACAAACTGTGCCAACATGCATGTCTCAGAAGCTCCTTGAGGGCCCAACGGTGGTAAACTGGAAGTAAGTCAAGCCGGAACATCCATATGAGCCTCCAGCACAGCGGCTGCATGGCCGAGCCTGATGCAGAGAAGCACTAGTCTGTTTCTCCAGGGAAGCAGTAGGAGGACTGGGGCTAGGATCCCCTACCGCTAAAAACTACAGCTCCTGTCAGTGAGCCGGGTCAAGGGGGCAAGAAAGTGCATAAAAGCATTCCTGAGAAGTGTCAGAAGTACGTCTCCTGGAAAGAGGGAGGTGGATCTAACAGTGGTCTCCATCAGCCGTTTTCCCCACTTGAAGACAATTAACAAAGACTCATTCCAGGAAGGCAAAAGTAACAAGATGAGGACAACAGCAACTTTCCGCCAATGTTTGACCACACCTCGCTCAGAGTCAGAACATGCCCCACCCAAATACTGATGATGCCCCTCCCAAACAGGGTAAGCCTAGGCTACATAATGGAAATGGCCCACCATACACAGAATATGCCCCTCCCATACGGTGACAAGCCCTGCCCACAACCACAGAATATGTCATGCCCACCTCTGGAACACGCCACTCCCATACCCTGGTAAACCCCGCTCACACACAGAATATGGCCCATCAACACATACAACATGCCCTTCCCTTATACAAATTGCACCTCTCCCATATTGTGACAAGCCCCATCCACATAGTGAACGTTGTCCACTGATACAAAAACATGCCCCTCCCCCACCCTGGCAAACCCGGTCTATACACCATTTATAGAGCACCCAGCTCCAATGGTTACTCACAGCTGTGCTGGCCGCCGCTTGCTTGGACTCCTCCGTCAAGAAAGCCAGCATGTGCTCCACCTTCTGAGCCTCCTCCACGCTGATGTAGTCAGTATCTGGGAAAACACAGTCTATGGTGACACGCAAAGACTGATTTTAATTACCCATCATGCCCACTCAGTCACCCGAGTATAAATTATGCTTTTTTTCCCCCCCCATTTTATTGATTTATCCACTTCCAGAAGAGTACTTTACACAGCCAAAACTTTTTTAAAGTACAGATGCCATCAGAAATATCCTCGAAAATCAGTTCACTGATCAGACAAAGGGCCCCACCCCGGATGACGGGGCACTTGCTTCATCACACTGTGACCAGCAGAGATCCCACTGGACTTGGCCGGACCGGACAGGCGTACCGAGCCAATAATTACAGCCCCCCTGGAGAAAACCGTCCACGGTCACATCCTCGCCTCATGCAATTTCATGCCTGTCTGAGCTCCAAAGTAATGCACGCGTGGCCCTTGACGCTGCCAATCAGGGCAGCCCCGTGCACTATGAAGACTGACAGCCCCCACCGAGGACAAGCGCACTATGAGATCGGTGCATATTTACACCGGATAGCGGGGGGAGGGGGGGGGCTGCTTGTCTCCACGCTGGCCGGTCCATACGGTATCGGATGTCAGTGGCCCCCTAGCCACAGAAACTCGAGCAAAGGTGAGCAGAGTATTGATGTACTCGTTCGTATTGAGCTGCTCTTTCTGCTGGGGGGGAGGACATCAGGCCCCCGCACAGAGAGAAAGGGCACAATGGCAGGGGTTGGGGCAGGTCTTATCCCAAGTTAGATGTGTGATGGAAGCAGCCCACTGACTGTCACCCAGAATAAATGATTAAAATAGCAGAGGGCCGGGCGTGACCTGCAGCAGACCTTCATCAGACACGCCGTCTCACTGCTGCACCTGAGCACTCAGACTGTGGCCAAGGGGAGTCATGTGGGACACTTGAGTTCAGTGCCCCTCAAATAAATACATTAATTAAGCAATATATCCAGGTTGTGTTTTACCACAGCTGTGGCTGACTGTACTTTCAGCTGGAGATATCTGTAATAAAAAAAATCACTCATTAAACATTTATACTTTTCACAACATGCTATAAAATCTGTTCTATTATATGAGAAAGGCAGTTGGGAAGAAATAAAACAGCACTGTACACTGTATTCGAGCATAAAAAGGAGAGATCAGATCCATCCTGGATCAGGGGCTATCTGACCAAAAGATATGGTTTTGGGACTGTGTGTCAGAGATGGTGGTGAGCAACACTAGGGCACCTCAGGGAGCCACCCCTGTTCACTCTGTACACACCGGACTTCCAGTAGGGCACCAGCTCACGCCACCTATGAATGTCCTCCAACGACTCGTCCACCACAGGGTGCATCGTCACTGACGATGACTCAGAGTACAGGGAGCTGGTGGGGGACTATGTCTTGTGATGCAGAAGCACCTTCAGCTCAACATCAGCAAGACAAAGAAGCTTGCAGTGGATTTTTGCCGTGCCAAGAAGCCCCAGAGACCAGTCGCCACCTGGGGACAGGCAGTGGAGGTAGTGCAGTGCTGCAGGTACCTGAGAGGCAGCAGTCTGGACGGACAATGCAGCAGAGCTGTACACAAAAAGGACTCTACTTTCTGAGGAGACTCAGGACTTTAGATGTGTGTAGCAAGCTTTTCCAGTCCATAGTGTAATTCTCTATACTATGGCCAGCTGGGGAAGCAAGATCATTCATCAGGAAAGCCAGCTCAAACATGGGACTGACCCTGAACCCACTGAAGGCAGCTGCAGAGAAGTGGACGGTGGAGAAGATCATGAACGATTCTGCTCATTGGCTACACAGGGCAGTAAGAAGCATTACTGTGGACCCTCTCAGTTTCTATGTACAATTTAAAGAGGGATATACATTTAAATCTATTTGTCATATAAGATTGGCAATTTTCATGTATCTAAATCTAGGCTTGTGTGTCGAATGGAAGCATTAAGAAGACAGGTGAGCTACTTCAGTGACCATCAATCTTAGGCCAGGGAAATTGGAGGAATTTGCTCACGTTCTTATCACTTCTCAATAATTAAAAGTCTTATAGGGGTATTTTGTCATGTTAATACAGTCATCACATTCTCAAGGCTTTCCCATTAACATCGATTCATTTCTTTTTTCCCCTCTTTTGGGGTCATGACTTCCCAAGCTTGTTTGTCTTGCGTCACGATCTGTCAGACCCGCATCGAACGATCCGGAGACAGATCGAGCCATTGCATCGTACAAAAAGAAATCTGAAAACACAGGACATACAGCCCAGAACTAAGATAATGAAAGGGGAGACGAATAATAATGTATAAAGTCCAACCTTCCAGGCCATCGATGTCACCCAATCAGGTGTTCCAGCGCCTATTAAGGTTGTACTTAATAGCTCTCCCTCTTCTCTTAAGAGATTATTTGGGAAACAGAAAGAGGAATACCTTTCATAAGATATTTCTTTAGAGTCACTGTAAGATGCTACAAATCATTATCTGGAAACACACCCTTGTATTTTGTTACATTACTTTATGGTTAAGGTTAGGACTGAGTAGCGGTTAATATTGTCATTGTTGGGATTGGGGTTTTTCCCATAGAAATGAATGGACGGTTCCCACAAAGATATGAATACAAGTGTGTGTATGTGTGTGTGCACAGGGTATAAGAAAGAAGGACACACTGGATGGGAAGGCAGTCCCTTGCAGGTCACACAGTAAGGGCAAATCAGAGACAGCAGTGCACCAAACGGGCATGTTTTTGGGCTGCGGGAGGTTGAACTTACAAAGCCCACACAGATAGAACATGCCTCCAGCCTTGGAGGTGTGTGGCAACAGTGCTACCCACTGAGCCATCGAGTCGCCCATTGTGTACATAATGCAATAACTAATGATATCAACACTTCAGAAAGCAGGTATCGGGCTCGCTGATGTATCGCAGATTCTGTTAACAATCTGCAGCTCCGCCATAACGAAAAGCGAGGCTAGCTGGATGTCGGAGGTCTGCAACAGAAGAGGGGGAAATCAGAACTCTGACGATTTTCATTTGCCGCTTCTCGGGCCGGCACACGTTTCCAAAGGGCGCATCACAAAACGGAGAACTCTAACTAGCTCCGACGTTCATCCATAATGTAAGCCTTGCCGTTGCCAGTGAGCATCAGCTGGAGAGCTTCCTAAAGATGCTTTTCAGCGCATCCTGACAGCGGCCAGTCCTCTAGTGTGCTGACGTCTTCAGAAATGGAACAAAAATCGATCAGACTCCTGCAACCCGGTTCCATCGGTCGCTATTTGTTTTCATGGTATTTTGCCTTTAAATTGCGTCATAAAAACACAAACAATTTCTTCAAATTTTTTCAGACTGTCCAAGATC
Organism: Mormyrus proboscirostris; assembly: GCA_026779585.1. NCBI lineage: Eukaryota > Metazoa > Chordata > Actinopteri > Osteoglossiformes > Mormyridae > Mormyrus > Mormyrus proboscirostris. Next base: position 4,659,908 of record JAODKF010000138.1, read on the forward strand.
CACTCCACCAAGACTGAGTGAACCAGAAGGGAAATAGTCCAATTCTGTTCTAATGAGGAAAATCGCGATGCTGACAAGACGACAATGTCCTTGACACCTTCACAACCTTCTGATTAACAAAAGACAAAAATGTACTGACTACTGAGAAAAAGAAGTATCCTTGAGAGACGTACTTTAATTAAATAGCACGCCTGATAGATGGATAAGCGAAGTAACGCAATTTGGGCAAAATCACTAGCTTGGCAACTTCAAAGCGTAATGTGACGACGTAATAAATGCAACTAGCTAGAACGTGTCGGTTCTCGTGAAGGAGAAAAAAAAAAGGAAGCCATTACATCTTGTTGAGGAGCACTAGGGCTTCCCCGTGACAATGTAGGCGTGTCCTTTGAGACCGATTCATTTCCAAAGGACCTAAAGGAAATCTGCAGCCTTGTGTGAAAAACGTACCGGCAGCTATAGCCGCAAGGTTCTGCGTTGGTCGCTTTTAATCAGGAATAATTTATAAAACCTGGGAATAGAAACAGTCAACAACACTGATGGTCTCCTTTAGCCACAATCCAAAATTAGGTGAACTGGAAGTCGGTTCCATCCAGTTTGTGGCCAGCCTGTGTGCACAGTGGGCATCTGTTGCTGCTCTAGCCCCTTCTATATACAGCTTATTGGGGGAGATAAACAGGAGCGCAAATATTCAATTCTGATTGGCTGAGAGACGGTGTTGATTCATTTTACATAACCACTCTGCTACATGCACAGCAGAACCAATTCTGATGGCATCACCTGTCAGACTCACCATTGCTCATGGATGATCAATAGCAACCGTTGTTCGACTAATAACTGGGTTTTTTTCCACTGCGGTGTATGCTACGGTACTGCCACTGCACGCTAACCACAGTGTGTCACCATCCCCCTGAAGCCTGATGGATCACGGCAAGGCTCCAGTGTAGGAGTGCTTCTGAAGGGGGGGGGCGGGGAAGGGGGAGGGGGAGGCCTGTTCCACCCATCGACGATGGGAAGTGATGGTGTCAAAAGTATGGACAACTATTACATTTGAAATGATAAAATAAAAACCTGCAGTCATTAGTCGCTGCATAGCTGACTGCATTGCATGGAAAACAAATTATTATAAGCATTACAGTAAATGAGAGGCGATCCATCCTATGCGTTTGGATAATTAAAATCAGACAGATGGCACAAACTTATATAAAGACGACATCAGTGAATCCACACCACACCAGTGGGGAAACCTATTCCCAAAACTCCACAACACTCCCTTGCTGATCCTGACCTGGTTATTCCTGACTTAAACGGGTCCCCCCCCAGTGCTTTTTGGTTCTCAAATCAAAATTAGAGTACCGGGGCTGGTTTTATGTCCTCTGGTACCGTGCGTATCATTTATTTGCGTTTCACGCATGGCCTGCAACGAAATGCGCGCAATCCCGGTGGCCATGAGTTCTGACAAATGAGTCGAGTGCCTGGGAAAAAAAAAGCTGTTGTGGGCAGAAACAGGAACTCCGCCACGCCTACGGAAGTCCGAAGCCGACAGCGGGGCCTCGCTGAGGTAATGAGCACGGGTGAATCACCGACGCATTCTCCTGCGGCGCTGGAGGGATGTCAGGGCGCACTCAGGCAGCCGGCTCAACACTGAACAGGCAGAAAGAGCTTGCTGGTAAAGTTTTCCCTGTTTTGGAGGTGGGGGGGGGGGGTGCCAGGGCATAGGAAGATGTGGCACTAATAAAGAATTCTATTATGTTGCATGCAAGTGCTTAGGAACATGCCAATCAAAAACTGCTCCCAAGAGGGTCCCTGTTAGAGTACCTCCAAAGGGACTTTGGCTTGGAGAAAAACAACAACACAGGATTAAGTTACCAGTAAAACAACCAAAGGAAAAGTTTTAAAGGAGAGCAGAATATGCATGATCTTTATTCCAGGACATCAGAAAACCTCAATATGTGTGTATCTTAGATGGGGTTGCAATATCAGCCTGAACTGCCAAAAAAGCCCTTGGCTTGTATTAGCAACAAGCTCAGAAAGAGATGGAGGAGAAAAAATGGCTTTGGTATATATTTCAATTAAATATTAATCACAAGAATGCTGAAAGCACTCAGCTGGCTCCGAAGAGAAGTTCGAGTTCTACTCCTACGAACTTTCTAACTTTGCTAGAATTTGTCAACGCAAATGCTTCTCTGAAACAGTAATAAAAAACGTATAAGCAGATAACAGAGACTATAAGGCTGCAACATCTGGCACCCCTGTCAGGGGGGGGAGTGATATCAGCATGGAGAGGGCACTCACAGGCGTGCAGGGAGAAGTGCTTGCGCTCGGAAGGGCCGGGGGCAGCCCCAGAGATGGGCGGTTCACTCTCTCCCAGGAGGTGCCGGATGGAGTTCAGCTGGAAGCAGGGGTCAGACAGCAACACCGAGGAGGCACGAGACACCCTGGAAGACAAGAGGGCAGGAGAAACATCAAGGCCATACCCACCACACCACATGACACACCCAGCACACAACCTGACACATCCCCTTCACCACATGACACATCCCCTTCACCACATGACACATCCCCTTCACCACATGACACACCCAGCACACCACATGACACACCCAGCACACCACATGACACACCCACCACACCACATGACACATCCCCTTCACCACATGACATGCCCAGCACATAATACAACATGCCCACTTCACCACACAAAATGACACCCCCCCAACCCACATGACACGCCCACCACAATACAATATGCCCCCACGCTGCATGGCACACCCACCACACCACATGACACACCCCGACACCGCATGGCACACCCACCACACCACACCACATGACACACCCC
>JAODKF010000138.1:4667490-4680443 GCA_026779585.1 Mormyrus proboscirostris
GGGTTTACAAATTATGACAGCAGTCAGAGCTGCGAGGGACACTGTGACCGAGAGGCACAGGCAGCTGCCTGCAGATGTGCGCAGAGGTGAGCACGTACTCGCACGTGCGGTACAGCGCGTTTGCCTTCTGTCCGGGCCCTTTCGAAAACCTGGAACTGGCAGGTTAATAAAAATTTTGGGATTTTTATACAAGACGACATATTGTAACTAACCATACAACTAATGATCCAAGAAATACATTTACACCCCCCCCATACTGAAACACTCCCAGTGTTCTGGTTATGGAGTTCCAGATTTTGTGACGTGCAAGCAGTGCATACACGCACAAGTGGAAAAACACCAACACGCTTGCAGAGCACTTCCTCTCTGCCAGCCTTCTATTGCCAGGAGTACGGACTGCAGCCAGCCAATTTTTTTTTTTATTATGAATGGAATGTATGGAATCAGTCATTGTGTCAGTATAAGACAATTAAAAACAATATGGAGAAATGGAGAGAAATCACAGAAGCTGATTGATTTGATATTTGGCAAATGACAGTTGACTTCCCCCACCAGAGCCAGTCAGAGCAGCTCATCACAGTGACACTGTTGTGAGATAACCGCTGAGGATTATGGGGCAGGAACGATTATGAAAATAATACAGCTGGTATTTACACCACAGGAATCCCCAACCAACCCACCCCTATGTTTTCTTATTTCTTACTCTAGCCAATCAGTGCCCTGAACACAAACCCTGACGCCCCTCCTCTGTAACCGCGTGTGAGAGAGAGAGACTTGGAGAGAGAGGGAGAGAGAGACGCACTAAGGCAAGCTTCAAATAGAGTGAGCGAGAGAGCAGCCACGCGGTAGGCTGGATGCTAGAGAGCTGGAGGAAGGGGCCGAAGCTCGCAGGAGCTCCCCAGAGACAGAAAGTGCCAGAAAACAGCAGCGAGGTGGACCTCCTGAACCACACTCCGGGAGAGCCATTGCCACCGGCCAGGATGGAGTGACCTGAGAGTTGTGGACTTTTCCTGGACTCTGGGAAGGGGGGGAGGGGGATGGATATATCAACAGGATAAGAGCAGCTCTGAAGATCTGGGGTCTGACTCCATACCCCCGTGATCCGAACCCAGGGCCCCCCCCCCCATGTCTCGCCCTCAGAGCCAGTGCCGTTAACTGAGTGCTCTCAGCCCGGCAGCTCAAGCAGAGCCGGTGAGCAAAGTCTCTGCTTAAAAAAAAAAAGTATTTTACTCTGTGAACGACAATAAGAAGATAGCACCTGAGAAGCCATTCTGACTCAGGACCAGGCGGGGATCCAAAAGTCAGGTACAGAGAACTTGTGATTACTTACCTCCCCTGTGACGGAACTCTTTGACACCAAACGAGCCTGCTCCGCACGTGTCATAACGCTACGAATACAAAAGCAACAGCTGGGAAATAGGACTACTGCTTGCTGACTGGATTTACTGGGAGCTTCGGAGCACCGGCTGCTGGATTCACAGAGGTGAGGAATCTGTCGGGTAGACGTAGATCTCTCTGCTGGGGACTTAGTCTTCGCCGATTTCCTTTATGCTGGATTGTCGCTGCTCGCTAGCCATTTTCCCTTTTGATGCTTTGAAGTTCTTGTGGACCACAGTGTCTCTACGCCTTGGGGAAGGAGCTCTCTCAGCTCAGCCCACAGGCTCCCGGCCGGATACGGTGGCAGCCTGGAGGCTCTCTCCGGGAGCGGAGGTGTCCGGGTGACACAATGATCTTTGCTCAGTGTGTAGCGGGACTCGCTCTGCTGATGTTACCACTGCTGCGGCTGGCTGTGGCCAGCTGCCCTCCTGGCTGCTTGTGTGCCTGCGATATCCTGAGCTGCGGATCACGGGGCCTGGAGCAGCTCCCTTCACACATCCCCGCGTCCACGGCCAGCCTGGACCTCAGCCACAACCGTCTGACTCACCTTGAGGAGGCTGCCTTCTTGGGCTTGCCCCGGCTGGACACCCTGCGCCTCGCACACAACCGACTGACCGGGCTCGCTCCCGGGACTTTCCGGAACGCCACCAGCATCCACCACCTGGACCTGTCCTCCAACGAGCTGCATGTGGTGGAACATCATTACTTCCAGGAGCTAGTCACTCTAGAGGAACTGCTGCTCTTCAACAACCGCATCACACGGGTAGAGAGCAGGGCTCTGGCTGGCATGGGGAGCCTGCACCGGGCCTACCTCAGCCACAACCGGCTGACGGACTTCCCCTTCTTCTCTATACAGGAGCATAGCCACCCTTTCCTGGGCACCCTGGACTTGTCCTCCAACCGCATGTCCAGGCTGCCTATGGAGGACATCGCGGCCCTGCCCACGTATGTACAGAGTGGCCTGTTCCTCCACAACAATACGCTGATCTGCGAATGCTCCATGTACGGAATGTTCCGCCGCTGGGAGCAGCGGGGATTTGGCTCCGTGAGGGACTACCGGGAGGAGCACACGTGCCTGGTGTTCGGGGAGCGCCGTGCCTCGATCCGCTTCTTCCAGCACGGCCGCTTCTTTGAGAACTGCACCTTGCCACCAGAGGGCACACCGGGTGAGCCCGAGACCAGCCTAATGGCCTATGTCGGGGATCCAGTGCTGCTGGACTGCAAGACATCCATGCGGGGACACCACCTCTCCTTCCTCTGGATCTCCCCACACCAAGAGTACATCATTCCACCAGGCAACAACGGCACCCTGCGCATGTATGTCAACGGCAGCCTGGAGATCGCGGAGGCGCGGATAGAAGATTCTGGCATCTACCTGTGCATGGCGCTTGACCGGCAGCGGCTGCGCAACGAGACGTGGGAGGTGAACGTGACGGTGGCCCCGCGGTACATTGAGGTGGAGCCCTTCAATACGGGCTTCACCACTCTGCTGGGCTGCGTGGTCAGCCTGGTGCTGGTGTTGATGTATCTCTACCTTACGCCTTGCCGCTGCTGGTGCCATAGGCGGCCATCACCACCCGGGCCCACCAGCCCCCCCAACGAGTGCAGTGCCCAATCCTCCATGCTGTCCCCCACCCCGCCGGCCACCACCGAGGGGCCTGGGCGGAAGGCGGGCAGCAGCAAGCATGTGGTCTTCCTGGAGCCCATTAAGGAGGTCCAGAATGGACGTCTGCGGCCATCGCTGGCTCCGGAGCATCCCAAACTCACGCAGCTGCGGGGGGACGCCGACTCCATCAGCTCGGTGTTCTCGGATGCTACCATCGTGCCGTAGAGGTGGGAGGGGTACGTGTGAACCTAACAGGCCGTAGCCACCCTTCTCTGGATTATCTGCTTGTTTCAGTAGAGGGTGTAAGGATTACAGGCTGCTGTACATCTGCATACCCGACAAAGATTGACTGAACTCCAGGAGCCCGGGACTCCTAAGTAAGACAGACACCGCTTCCAGAAAAGGAAACAGAATAATACTAATAGTAATAATGCCCTTTTAGTACCGCTTAAGCCATTAGATCTAGCAACAGTTGCCTTGTTCAGTAAATGAATAACAAACTACGCAAAAGGTAGTTTGTGACACACACAAACGCCGGGCTGCACAGGTAAGTCTGACAGATCTGCAACAAGCTGCTATTAAACTTTACATACTGCTCAATACATTTTAGAATAATGCATAAAAGATACTTATAATCAGCGTCTGATATTAAAGTCTGTTTCTAACCAGCGGACGTGGGCAGGAGTAACGCAAGAGACGTATATAGATCAAAATGTAAGATTATATATCTTAAGGATCAGGGTTCAGACAAAACAAGCAAGCATCTCTTAGCTGTATGAGGGGAGCTTGGGGGGGGGGCATCTGAAGAACAGGTCTGATTTAGCTAAAGGCCTTTCAAACCCCCCCACCCCTGCCTTGTCGATCTAAACCAACACAGGCAAGCAAATCCTCCACTTCAAGAACCACTGGACGGAATCAGACCTGGACAGATAGGATAGATACCTTTCATGCTTGGGAACCACCTCCTCCCCCCCCCCCCCCGACACCCGCCCACCACCTTTTTTCCTTAATCCCTTAATAAACCGCTCAGCATCAGAGCCAGAGGTAAATGTTTGCCTTGTTATTATTGTGAGGGCAGGTGGATGTGGTGAAGCCAAGGCAGATAGCAGCTGGCTTTCTGAATATGTGTGTGTGTGTGTGTGTGTGTGTGTGTGTGTCTTAAGACACAAAAAAAAAACAAAAGCAAGCTCTGTCAGATGGGAATCTGAATCCTCTCACGTAAAGCCTCCTATTATGTTTTATTTGTAATGAATTTTGTATCGTGAGCCCTCAACGGGCACAGACATATCCTATCGTATCTGGAGGAGGGATTACCAAGACAGCCAGAGGTGCTTCCAAACAACACCTGTCCCTGAGAGCTGTGTGAGGGGGGGTCCATCTCTGAGCTCGCTCCTCTGTCATCCTGCTTCCTCCTTCACTCACCATGAAAAAAAAGCCAAATGATTCGGCAGCAACTCCCGCCGCACGCACAAGCCTTCCCGTTATCCCTGTGGCATGCGACCCGCAATCCAGAGGGACAGGCTAGGAATGGGGAGTGTGTCAGGGGTTAGGGCGGGAGTCAGCACCACAAAACCACAGAGGGTGACAGCTCAGCCACATGCCAAAACCCCACATCCCACAGATTTGCCAGAAGAGTGCATGGTGAATTGGTGTGTGTGTGTGTGTGTGTGTGTGTGTGTGTGTGTGTGTGCACATGTATATACACTAACAGGACCATCCTGAAGGATGGGCACAAACTGTAGGAAGGCAGCTGTTTGTGTATTTTTATGCACAGGCAACATACAGTGACGTGTTGCTTCATGTTCAGTCAGCTTTCATGTTTCACTGAGCAGGGTTCAGGATTTTCTGATTTATTAATTATGAACCACAAGCGAAGGTGTATTGGAAGTGCCCGTGCGTGCAGGGGCTGTGGGAGAGGGAGCGCATATGCTGGCTGAAACAGAATCCCCCTGAATACATGAAGTGCATTTCTGGGGGGGAACAGGCTCCCTTAGTTAGTGAAGCCTCATTTCTTCACTCACTGCGCAGCTGACAGTTTAAGAGAGACAGAAAGCCGGTAAGATGAGGCCCAGTGACATATGGTAACGGATATGTTTGTGCAGGCGAACGGGTCATGGCGAGTCCACAGGCTGTTCCAGGGAGCACAGGGAATCAGGAGTAAAATACCCTGGTGGCTTGCGCCACGTGCAGATAAGCGCAGGCAGGCGCAAGCAAATGCAGACAGGGGGCAAATACAGTAGCCTCAGGCACATGCAGACGCGTCCAAGTATGCACAGGCACACGCAACCACACACAGAGACATGCAGATACATACAGGCACACACAGTGAGGCACGCGTCTTTAGAGTTTAGAGTATTTGTCATATGGGGAGCCAGTCAGAATCAAACTCAGATTGTAAACAGACCTCAGAGAAAACGGTAGGATCAGAATTATTCCTCTACAACTGTAGATATCAAGGTTTTTTGTGTGTGTGTTCGTAATTATTACATTATGGGAACCAGATTTCCCTATAATTTGATAAGAAACCTGTAACTTTTTATCTTATGGGAATATTTTTTCCATCCTCACAAGGGGAAACTCAATTTCACAAAACTCTTGACTGCAATCAAAAAAACTACAAACTAAAAAACTAAAAAACAAAGTCCTGTATTTTGTTTGGTTACTTATAGTTAAGGTAAGGTCTGGATAAGAATTAGGGTAATCAGTGTTAGGATTGGGGTTATGGCCACAGAAATGAAAGGAGAGTCCCTACAAAAATAAGAATACATGGCCTCTGTGTATGTGTGAGAGAAAAAAACACCCCATGAGTCACAATTACAGCTGCAACCCAAGCGCGGCTTTACTGGACATTCTGTGGATGACCTAACCTGGCCATAACAGATATCTTAGGTTAAGAAAATAAGATACCTTTATCATTTAAAAGAAAAAATATAGTCAGAGATGCAAATGCACTCTTCAGGTGGGATGCAATTCTTAAGGTTCTCCAGTCGAAGAGCGGGTAATCAGCCAAGACCAGGCCCTAATAGCATTTTCCTTCCGGCCGACTGAGCCAATGTTTACTTGACCGCATCTCCAGCTGTCATGATGGCAGCGAGCAGGATAGTTTAAAGAGGGATGCCGTAACCACCTGAGACAGAGCACACCTGTCATATAAAGCGCTCTCTCTCATCCAGTCCTCAGGAGCCCCCAGACAGTCCGAGCTTTTGCTCCCCGAGGAACATTCCCAACTGCGGCAGACTATGTAGATGGAGCTCTTTAAGCGATTATTCTGGACAGGATAATGGAGAAACCTATGTTCTCCACTGAATGTTCTATGAAGTGTTATATATTTGCAATGAAAGGACATGAGAGGCATGTTACTTGGGTTAAAGAACAAACAGATCATTTATAATTTAATTATCCTTGCTAGATTATTAAATTATATCATTAAATTATTACTATTCTAGCAGAAGAAAAGTAAAATAATTTACAGCAAGCCTCAAGAAAATAATTTAGAAAATAACAATAACAAATTAATCAACTTAAAAAACATGCCTGTGTTGTTTGCAGGATCAATCACGCACTTAGCAGGGGATAAGTTTCCCTGGGCCGGATGAGATCTTCCACAAGCGAGGAGCCACGGATCAGCGTTATCAGATCCTATTTAGCATACTGTCCCGTTGGCGATTAACCCTGAGCGAAAGCAGAGCGTGGTACCAGGCGTAGGCGGTGATCGGAACCAAAGCAGGCATCGAAGCGGCTAGCTGCATAGCGACATACCGAAAGAAGCCTGGCAAAGTCTAACCAGGGAAACAGAGTCAACCTCGAACTGCACTGCTCTCATCCACCCTCTGCTGGCACGCACATTAACCCGGTGACCAAGTGCTGTAGAACCCGTAACCTGGCGGAAAGTAGTGCCACCATCCGTTAAATCTAGGCAATTAGGACAGAGGGCCAGAGCGGGGAAAAAAATAGATTTCCAAGCGATTCCCATTTGATGCATGCGAAGAATCTGATCTCAGCTCTGTGGCTCAATCTGCTTTAACTCCTACTTGATTGTGTTAGAATGTATGTGTCAGCTGTATACAATACTATATCGAGATAATACTATCTTATTCCATCCATTTTTCATAACCCCTCATCAGATAGAGTGTCCCAGTAAGCAAGCAGCCGGTCCCCGGAAGCAGAGGACACCGTGGACAAAATTGCACAAGCACACACGTTCTCAACTGCACAGACAATTCACAGACGCTAAATTTACCTAACCACATGTTTTTGAACCTTGGGAGGAAACTGGAGTACCTGGAGGAAACCCATGCAAATACGAGGGGAGACTTGCAAATTTGGCACAGACGTTGTCAGGGGAGGTGGGATTCTAACACCCCACTCCGGAGACGTTATCCACCGTGTCACACCAAAGAAATGGCGCGAGAGAAGAACCAGCAATCAAACAATAGAGACACGGAGCTAAATGACGCTTGCTGATAGGGATAACAGAGCAGAGAGAGCTTTCCTGAGCTGTGACTATTCCCAAGAAAGTGGACCGACACAGGGCCTGTCAGCAGGTACGCAAAAATACACTTTTAACAGCATTTTCCATATCTTTAAGAGCTCCTGTATGTCCTGAAGAGCAGAGCCCTGCATCTAGAGTTCATGCTTCATCTTGGGCTTTGAAGTGAAAGTCTCAAGGACCCATCCATACCTCCTCCAACCACTTATCCAGGGTCATAAAAAGAGCCTGAAGCATATCTAATGTTTATCAAATAAAATTACCTACATTTCAAACAAATCTCTGGCTAATCCAACACAGGACTAATAGCACGTGGCGAATGCACATAGCGTGTTTGTGAGAGTTAATCAGAAATAACAACCAAAATGCTTAAAAGCAATAAAATCAAGAACAGAAAATGAAAATGAACTGAAGCGTCAATACCAGGAGCAGCAACTGTAGAAAAGACTGATGTGCAGAGTGCATTAAAACAGAAGTGTAATTATCCTCCATCCATTTTCGTCAACAATCAATCATCAGTTCCGATTCGTTTAACCAAGCCGTTATGGCACTTTTACATTTGTGTCAATCTTGTTGAAATGTTTAGACGGTATCTAAGAGCTCTAAATTAAAGCACTGCATTATAGACAGAGCAATTTCGCAAAACCACTTCAATTTCCTGCTCTCCCATCTCTCCATCTCAGCACGTTCTCAAGACGTTAAAGGCCAAACATCTGACCAGTATCAGTAAACAAATAAAGAATTTCACTATCTGACATTGCAGCACTGTGATCAAGGAACAAATCCCAGGGCATGTGTTAACACTTCAAAGTGCCACTCGTGTTGAACCTCCAACAAATATTTTCAACATAAAGCTTTGAAATTTCTCTTGTGTCAAAGTTTACCACCCAAAGTCAACAAAACGTCGACAACACTTTTAGACAAATAACAAACAATTAGGGTCTTATTTTAATTTCCAAGATTTACATTGCTAAATGGTTCATCTCAGATTACAACCGACCAGGATAATATTTAGGTAGACTGTAATATTTAGGTAGACTGATCGTAATATACATTTGAGTTTGAGGACTATTCAGAATACCTGAAAACCACTTGCATTCCCTTTGTTACTGGCATAAACAGAGCAGGTAACTGTGCTCTGCTTTAATCCAACACTGATAGAATGACAATGTCAAGGGTCTTTCAAATAAACAACAGACTAAGTGAGCTGTTGTAATTAGCATATCATCTAAAGAGTTCTCCTTTGTCTGAATTTCAGTAACGTGCACTGTGCTCCATAAATCTGTCATTTTCCATAAAATCGAAGTGTTAGAGGTCTACCTACTTGTCAGGCAAACTGCCCACTGTCTCCGCCGTGTAAATTTCAAGAAGCAAGGGTGAACTGGGATAAAAATACAACAAGACCTAAACATTGTGGGTACAGGGTGAATCAGCAGCTCCACATATGTGAGTTTAGAGCACGATACCTCTCCATGTTATCCCTGAATGTTTCAGTTTCTGCTGATTGAATAACTGTCGTTAGATTTTTGCTTTGTTTGGAAGTCGTTGTGTAGCTCTTGCTTCAGTCCTGCTTACACTTATACCTGGGCATGACTGGAAGCTCAGCCTAGCTGCACTTATGTCTAGTCGCTTGTGCCATTCATCTCACTTTGTGTATGTCGCTTTGGACAAAATTGTCTGCTAAATAAAAAAATCACATCATACTGTAAAATCCTCCTATGTACACTGTGTACTTTTAGAATCCTCAGAAATCTTCCTATGCACAAAGTGTGTACTCCCAGAATACTCAGTGAAATCCTACTCTGTACAGAGTATGTGTGATCCCAGAATCCTCAGCAAAATCTTGCTGTCTATAGAGTGTGTGGACTCCCAGAATCCTCAGCATCATGCTGCTGTCTAGAGTGTGTGTGTGTGGACTCCCAGAATCCTCATCCTGCTGTCTACAGTCTGTGTGTGTGTACTCCCAGAATCCTCATCCTGCTGTCTAGAGTGTGTGTATAGTGTGTAATCCTCAGCTCGCCTGAAGATGAGAAGGGCCGCTCTTGCTGTTAGTGAACTCTCCACCCTGTCAGTGTCACCTGCTTGGAAAATATATCTAGCGTCCTGTGAAGCGAGATTCTATAAGGCCCCCCACCACCCACAGCCCCAATGGCAGCCGAGATGTCGGTCATCAATGATTAATGGCCGCAGAGGATAAATAAAAGCATCTTTGAACTACAAACGCACATGGCCAGGTATTTCTGGCTCGAGGTCAACGTAGGGCGCCCTCTAGTGAGGGACGTGCCATCATTTGGGCCGCCTGTGCCATAGGCAGAGTAACGTTGAGGAAACAATGGGAGATGAGCAGCTGAGATTTCTTTAAACAGCACCATATATAGAGAGATGAGTTCCATTCAAAGGACAATACGGAGTGTTTACCACCCTCGCAGATCCAGAATGTGGTAGATAAATACGATATGACGACTTTTTAAAAAAAAAAAAACAGGCAGACAGTAGCTGTTAGGGGAAGAACCAAAAAGAACAACCAACTTTTTTACAAATCAATCAAATATGACTGATCCAATCAGAATCTCAATACTAACTTCTGTCTGCCTTCAAACATCCATCCAATTTCCACAATGCTTACTGGGAAACAGGGTCATGGGAGGAAGCCTATCCCAGGATACACAGTGCACAAGGCAGGGGACGCCCTGAAGGGGCTGTCAGTCACATTTTCATGATGCAGATGTCGTTTGCCCCAACCCTCAAAATTCCTTCAAATCCCAGAAGGAGTCATTCTGTTGTGCCTTTGAACAAAATACCCAAGACGGTTTTAGTAAAATACTCAACCATATGAATGAGTTCAAAGCCAAGGGAAGTCATCTTGTTCACGCCCGTTAGAAAAAACAATAACAGTGATAATAAAAATAAAACTGCCGATTGTGATTTTGTGCTCGGGGAGCCTGAGGATATGAACATGAATGACACAAAACGATTCTCCTCCCGCCGTAATCACTTCCTCCCATCTGCAAAAGCGGCGGATCTCGCCGACGGCGGCCATCTGTGCACACGGCGGAGGCCTCTCACGTCCCGTCTATTCCCCGCGCACCTCACCCAATCCGATCCGAGCCACACAGCAAACAGCATGATAAACATATACAGACGCACTGCTTTTATTGGGGCAAGGGGCAGAGAGGCATTAAGAGCATCATAAATATAAGCATTACTTTCCCCATAGGAAAAAAAAACTCAGCTTATGGGTTACTTCATACTCCATTCTCCTTACACTCAAAGGCACTACCTATGAAACTCCGAGGCCAGCAATCAAAAGCCATTCCCCTGATTCCTACAACTTAATTAAGTACAAATCTTCACTTAAAGTCAAAAACCCTTTGCCCAAAGTATTACAATCAATTCTTTAAACCATTGAGGTACAAGATTACAAATAAAAATATATATGTATATGGTGAATTATCCAAGACGTATCATACAACCAAGACGACCTTCAATATTTAGTGCAAAGAGTTAAACCAAAGCTTTTAAGATGCAGGCAATAATGACCAGGCCTAATTCAGTTAATTTGGCAATAATGACCAAACATCAGAAATACCCCCAATTCTAAGACGATAAGCCTAATTAATAGCTGCTGAGGGGTATTTGCAATGTTAAATGACCAGAAAACCTAACCAGTAATTTTGGGAAAAGAAATACTGCATTTCAATTATTAGCTAAAATTACAGATAACCAACTGATCATTCAGTCGTTTGCTAAAAGGCTGAGACTAACAATAAAGCGGCAAATACAGATTTATTCATTTTAGCAGCTTTTTCTTTCCAAACAAATACACTCTGTTTCATAATACATGTCCTCGGGGGTGGGTGTCCAAATCAAGTAATTTTTTAGAACCAGCTAACAGCTCAATAAATCAGACCCAGCAGGACTGAAAAGCAGCACATTGACCAGTGTACCCCCAAGAGCAGGGCTGAAAAGCAGGGCTCAGAGGCACAGTGGGGCTGAACGGAGCCCCACACACCGGCATCCGTGCCTGGGGAGAGGGAGATGGATGGCGCCCGCAACCCCTCCCATTTATCTCATCTACTGATGATACACGGACGCAAGGAGCTCCTTCATCATAGACCCCTGACAGCGTACACATACACATACACAATCACATCTGGTCTTGCAGGTTTCAGGCAGCTTTTCATTCCGATCTGAGATCAGGGGACCTGCCCTGAGAGTGGTGTGGAGGCTGGATGTGGGGGCTGGTCCCCTGATATCAGATCAGAACAATGCATAGAACCTTCTAGAAAGTACTACACTTCAACTACTCCATTCTTTACTCTAAACAGAATACAAATATCAAAGAAAAGTGATTTGAGGGTAATAATACAGTAGTATATAAGCAATTACTATGTCAAGACTGGAAAAGAATATTTATTCCAATAAAAATAAAAACAAAACTAGTTCTCCTTGTGCAATTGAGACTTACCCAAGATGACTTACAAACTTGGATGACTTACTAAGAATAGCCAGGTTTAGTATTTTTCCCTGAGTAAGATAATCTGGGTCCCATCGGGATGCAGAGCAACCATCCCAGCCAATCATTACCATGTTCTCACCTGCTACTGTTTGACACCAGCAGACAGACAATCTGACTGGCTAGACAATAAAGTGAACACTTCCTGGTTCCATGGAAGACATAAGTATATTCTTGGAATAAAAATAGGAAGGGGTGCTAGCACAAGACATGGTCAATAAAACGAAATCCAGTGCCAACAAAACAGGAAGGTGAGGGGAGATTTTAAATCGCTTTCAAACAATGTCATCACCATCATCGTCTCGTATTCTACTCGGTGCTATGAGACCAGCTCGACTCATGCTGGAGAACAAACCGACAGCTGATCCCTGGCCTTTTCCACCAACTGCAACTGGAATATTCCACATGACCTCAGAATTAGCAGCTCCCCGACCCCGGAGCTGTCTGCAAATTTATTCATGTTACGTGACAAATTGCTAAAGCTTTGCGTGAGCGTCTGCACACGAGCGTGTAAAGCTAAGGATATTGTGGTGGTTAAGAAAGGAAACTCCCTGAAACTGTTCTGCCGCAGCTTCCAAACAGGACACTTTATTTTATTTATATTTAGCAGAAGCGTTAATCCAAACTGGAATACAAATGAGGTCAGAGTGCAGTGTCATCCAGTGCCATCCAGTGCTCCTCAAGTGCCTAACAGTGATATGATTGCTCTATTAGCAACGGGGTTCAAACTTATGACCTTCCAAACATGGGCTTAGGTCTTCTGACTGCCCCCATATTGAACTTGAAGTGCTCCTTTAAAACATCCAGTCAATTCTTTTTTTTTTTTTTTGTCATTTTGTATAACAGCGTCAGACGACATAGAATCAGGAATCCGATGAGTGACACGATGTTTTAGCGGCATATGATTTCAAGAACTGGTCCATCCCAACCCACTGTGAGAACTATACGTGCGAGCCATCGACCAG
>JAODKF010000138.1:4690002-4700693 GCA_026779585.1 Mormyrus proboscirostris
GGGGAGGTTGGGGACATTGAGTCTGAATGGACACTGTTCCAGACCTCCATTGTGGAAGCGGCCGTACGGAGCTGTGGTTGCAGGGTGGTCGGTGCCAGTCGTGGAGGTAACCCCCGTACCCGATGGTGGACACCAGAGGTGAAGGGGGCTGTCAAGCTGAAAAAGGAGGCTTACCGGGAATTATTAGCCTGGGGGTCTCCGGAGGCAGCTAACAGATACCGGCCAGGTGGAATGTGGCTCGGGTGGTCGCAGAAGCAAAAACCCGGGCGTGGGAGGAGTTTGGTGAGGCCATGGAAAGTGACTTTTGGTCTGCCTCAATAAGGTGCTGGCAAACCATCTGGAATATCAGGAGGGGGAAGCAGCTCCTGGTTCCTACTATTTATAGTGGAGGGGTGTTGTTGACCTCACCTGGGGACATCACCTGGAGGTGGAAGGAATACTTTGAGGACCTCCTCAACTGTGCCTCAGATACATCTACGCACACTGCCTTTGACACATCTGAGGGCACAGAGCCCAAGGGTGCTGGGGGGGGCTTGCCCATCACTGGGGCTGAGGTGGCCAGGGTAGTAGAGCTGCGCGCTGGCCGGGCCCCGGGGGTGGACGAGATCTGCCCGGAGTACCTGAAGGCTCTGGATGTTGTGGGGCTGTCGTGGCTGACACGCTTCTCAATAGTGCGTGGAGGTCAGGGACAGTGCCGCTGGATTGGCAGACCGGGGTGATGGTCCTCTTATTTAAGAAGGGGGACCGGAGGGTGTGTTCCAACTACAGGGGGATCACACTTCTCAGCCTTCCTGGTAAAGTCTATTCCGGGGTACTGGAGAGGAGGGTGAGATCGATAGTCGAATCTTGGATTCAGAAGGAACAATGCGGTTTTCGTCCTGGCCGTGGAACACTGGACCTGCTTTATACCCTCATGAGGGTGCTGGAGGGGGCCTGGGAGTTTGCCTATCCAGTCTACATGTGTTTTGTGGATTTAGAAAAGGCTTACGAATGGGTTCCCTGAGGTGCTCTGTGGGGGGTGCTTCGGGAGTATGGGGTCCGGGGTCCACTGTTGTGGGCGATTTGGTCCCTGTACGAACGGAGCAGAAGCTTGGTCTGCATTGCCGGTAATAAGTCGGACGTGTTCCCAGTGCGTGTTGGGCTCCGCCAGGGCTGCCCTTTGTCATCAGTCCTGTTAATAATATTTATTTAGGATTTCTAGGCGCAGCCAGGGTATTGAGGGTGTCCAGTTTGGTGCCCTCATGATTGCCTCGCTGCTTTTTGCAGACGATGTCGTCCTGTTGGCTTCATCTGCTGGGGATCTCCAGCGTGTTCTGGGGCAGTTCACAGCCGAGTGCGAAGCGGCGGGGATGAGAATTAGCACCTCCAAGTCCGAGACCATGGTTCTCAGCCAGAAACGGGTGGATTGCCCTCTTCGGGTCAGGGAAGACGTACTGCCTCAAGTGGAGGAGTTCAAGTATCTTGGCGTCTTGTTCAAGAGTGAGGGTAGGCGAGATCGGGAGCTACGTCTACAGTTTTGCAGGCGCTTAACCAGTTCGTCGTAGCTAAGAAAGAACTGAGCCGAAAAGCCAAGCTCTCGATCTTTTAGTCCATCTTCGTCCCTACCCTCACCTATGGTCATGAGCTATGGGTAATGACCAAAAGAATGAGATCGCGAATACAGGCGGCCGAAATGAGGTTTCTCCGCAGGGTGTCTGGGCTCTCCCTTACGGATAGGGTGAGAAGTTCAGATATCCGGGAGGGCCTCAGAGTAGAACCACTGCTCCTCACATTGAAAGGAGCCAGTTGAGGTGGTTCGGACATTTGGTGCGGATGCCTCCTGGGCGGCTACCCGGAGAGGTTTTCCGTGCATGTCCTACAGGGAGGAGGCCCCGGGGCAGACCCAGGACTTGCTGAAGGGATTATATCTCTCGGCTGGCCTGGGAACACCTCGGTGTCCCCCCCAAGGAGCTGGTAGAGTTAGCTAGGGAGAGGGAGGTCTGGGTGCCTCTCTTGAAGCTGCTACCCCTGCGACCCTAACCCCAAACAAGCGGTAGATGATGGATGGATGGATGGATGGATGGATGGATGGAATGTTTATTTTGTAATGTATTGTCAGTTTAAAACTTATGTCCCCTGTTATCAGTCTTGGAGTGAGGCAACCAAGCATTTGAAACTGTACAGAGTATAATGGTCTATGTGAAAAATGAAACTTTGACTGATTGATCGATTGATTGATAGACAGATAGACAATCCCTGCATTGGACTGTAAAGGCAGTACTGTGGCTTCACTCCTCCATCATCCGGGGTTTGATTCCCACACCCCGGGTCTGTGTGTGCGGGGGGGTTCGTGCGTTCTCCTCATGTCCATGTGGGTTTCAACCAGGCACTCCATTTACCTCCCACCCACAAATACACGTTCAGCTGAGGTGACCTGGTGTATCTAAATTGTGCAGCATGCCCTGCAATGGACTGACATGCCATCCCACCCCTCAATGTTTTCCTCACCTGATAAGCCGGAATGGATGGGTAATTCCCAGAGTCAACAATTCATCTTGTGGTAGTAAACAGTTTTCATCTTCAGGCCATATGTGTCACTATTACAGGAGTAATTGTAATTGTTGTCCCCAGAGTGCCTCTCTTTTGTCCCCATAAAGGCACAGATCCCCCCCCCCCCAGGGTGGTCTCCCAGCCAGGAAGGTACGGTGAGCAGGAAAAACCACCCGGAAATATGGCAGACATCTGAGGCATGGAAGACGCACATCTGTGTAGCCAAACAAAACCTAATCCTTCTAGTCAGACCCACCAAAATCACTCAAAGTTTAAGAAGTCGGTGATAAACAACTTTCATGTGCCCCTGCCAGTTAGTCGCCACATAGCCTTTCCCAGGGTGGCGTTTCTCTATTAGAAAGATCACAGCGCACTCAGAATAGTGAATAATCCTGTGCAATGTTGGGAAACGCCAAGCATTCGGAGGGTGACGGACCCCTTCCGGCCACGTGCACTGCAGACTGTCCTCCAGAGCTGAGCTCAATCTCAGCGGCAGAATCCACCGCAGAAAATCATAAGTGGCGTATCATTAAGAGGGCTGGGGCACATTGGAAGGACAAGGAACATGAGCTTACCGCCCCAGGGCACTGTCTCAGCAATTTACTTTACTATCACCAACTGGCTGGGGGCACTGGGCTGGGTATGACGACCCCCATCGAGTGCCCAGCCTTTATTAGGTCATCCACTCTTGAAGGGGGGGGCAGGGGCTGGTCCCACAATGTGTTTCTGGGCCAGTTAATATACAAGTATAAGACAATGACCTATTTCAAATGAGCTCATAGCTTTAAAATATTATCATGTCATGAAAGAACTTTTTTTTAACACAAAAAAAATATATAAAATAAAAACACTACTGTTATTACTGTAGATACAGTACATAGCATAACTTCCATAACTAGACACAAATTAGTGTGATATACTTGTTATTGCAAGTGCAATATATAAAATATATGACGACACATTTTCTCTCTCACATTCACACACACAAATTTCTTTTATTAATTTCCCTCCGCCCAAATCAGCATTCAGAAAAATGTCCCACGTTTTTTCCCTGTCCAGCCTCATCCAAAGTGATGTCACTGACTGCGCATACAGCTGTGATGTCATCGACAGGCAGGAGATCGTGTGGCGGCTCATCGTTTTAATGGCACTCGTAATTGACCACGCGCCACACCAAGCGACTGAGTGACCGCTGGTCTTTATCAGGCCGCTCTGACGGAGCGGGTAGGACTGAGCCAGATTAGAAACTTTAAAGTGTGACGATCCCTAAATTCATAACAAAATATACAGAACCTTCTGTTAATGGTTTCTTTGATTTTCAAACCACTCCAGGTGATTCACCGTAACATGACACGTGTATGGTTGTACATTAGCAGGAATGCCAGAGCGCATGTTATTGACCCGGTCTCCCGTTGTCTCTTTCAGATATCCCATCACCTCCCAGCAAGCGGGGCGTGAGCATAGCAGCTTCGACTCACCACTGCCTCTCGCAGTCCACCAGGATGCGCACCAGGATGCCTGTCACTGCCACCAGGATGGGGTAGTGGTCCACGCTTTCTAGCCCTGTGGAGAGACGCCAGCAGAGCGGGTCAAGCTGAGCACTCCATTGGGAGCTGGGGAGGGGGGGAGGGGCCTGGGATGATGAGGGGACCAATCAGGATACAATCGGACAAATCTGTCTAGCTCTCTTAAATCAAACAGCACCAAAACTAGGCCGGGGACCCTCCTTTCCTCTTAAATATATATATTTTTAGATCTGCAGGAATGCATTTGTCCATTGACTGAGTGGTTTAATTACTGAGGTGCAAACGCAGCAGTATGACTGATATTCCCATATCACATCCATCTGTAATAAAACCAACAAGAATACCTGGGTATAAATCAAAGATGGCTGCTCTAGGCCCTTCTTCGGCTATGAAAATGAATTACTCCTACAAATTCGCTATTAATAAGCCCAGAGTGTTCATTTTGGTGTCTAGACATGCTTATATCGACGTGCTTGGTTTCCAAGGATGCTGAAACACTTATTATGGAAAAGGAGAAACTAAACTAACAAGCTTTATTGAAAATCAGTAATTTGCCTTTCACATGGGGCTGCAATAAACTCACATTCGGACATAAAATGGCTCATCACAGGAATCATCATTCAAGACGTGCGGCGTGTTTTAGCTGAAAGGTTGATGTTCATAAAAGCCATATACAATGACATTGGTTTAATTTTAGAATAAAAAACTATATGAATCTCACTGCTGATCAATTAGGCAAAGGATGATCGTTTTATGGTCCCTGGTTTTCCCAGGCCATTACTTTACATTTATTTATTTAACAGAGGGTTTAATCCAAAGTGACATATAACTGAGAAAAAGGGACAGTACCCATTGCAATCTGAGTTAAGGGCCTTCAGGGGTGGACAATTACAGTTCAAAGGTGGTCTCCCAGTGGGACCACAGCAGCTCTTTCTGTGGTCACCCACATATGGCCTGGGAGACCTCTGTTGGGTGACATCATTGACCAAAGGACCAATCAGATCATCGTTTCGATCACCTCATGACCATACATTCAAATGAAGCAGAAGCAGACAGCAATTATAATCTGACTAAATCCATCAAAATCAGAAAAATAATTTTCTATTGAAAACCAGGATTGAAAAATATACATTACATTGGCAGACAGACGATACACATTATTTCTTCTGACAACCAAGAGAAAACACCACGTGAATCACGGCAATCCACAAAATGTTGAAAATACATGTACACAGTCCACACACGACATATCAACTGTCATGACTGTCGCCTCGATTGGTTCTCGCAAATAATCTACAATCCACTGACGGAACGGTCTTTCATTCGCGTGTCAACTCTAGCATGCACTTTGTTAAAAAACAAACTTCTGAGAATGAAGAAAACTTCTGTACTCACGGCACAGGGGCTTGGGAAACATGAATCAGACACCGGTAAACTAGTATATGACTTTGCACGATACTATTATTACACTGTAATCCCTGTGTGGCGCGAGACTCACCAGTCTGATCGGCATTGCTCGGAAATCTTCGGCAGGCATCATGTAGACTAACGGTAATACTTTCGCAAATCATCAATCACAATCAGCCATCATCGTACATAATCTGCCGAAATTGTTTGAAATTATTTTCCGTAGATTTATTCAGTACACACTGGGCGACGAAAACCTTTGAAGAAAATTAATTTGGTCACCCGCACATCGATATTTTTGGGTCGTCCGGCGGTTACTCTACGTAACCATGAGCTGTCGCCCACAGTTGAAAACCGGTCGTTCCAGGTGCGCAGGATACCGAATTGTCCACCCCTGGCCTTGCTCAAGGACCTAGCGGTAAAATCATGGGATTAGAACTAGCGACCACCCAGGCATAGCATAGTCTTAACCCAAATATCCACACACATCCCCATTACAGCTTCTGTTTTCAAGATTCCCTGCTTTACATATCAAACTCCAGATGCTCCAAAGCGTGGAGTTCAATCTCACACTGACCTTCCTATTCATATCCCCACCAGAGGGGAGAACTCATTCTGAAGCGAGATAAGCCCCAGCAGCATCAGGGGGTGTCTTTGTTTAAAGATTAGCTCCTGTTCCCCAAGGAAGGATAGAAAAATATTCTCCTTGATGGGACTCAGGGGTCGGCTGGGCTCGGTCCACAGACTCAGTGAAGTTTGTAAGCGAGCAATGTCCTGCTTGGGTCGTTGCTAGAAACTTAAGGAAGCTTGATGTTTTGTAGTGGCAAGAAATAGAATCACAAACACACAGCGATGTCAAGGTAGCAGGAAGATACGATAATGATGTAGCGGGAAGATATGCCGACAATGGAGCTGGAAGATAGGATGATGGTGTAGCAGATCGATACAGCGACAACGGAGCAAGAAGATATGGTGACGACAGAGCAGGAAGATACGACTACGGTGCAGCAGGAAGATATGGCTAAGAAAGAGCAGGAAGATACAACAACAATAGAGCAGGAAGATACAACGACAATGATACAGGAAGATACGACTATGGTAAAGCAGGAAGATAAGGCTGGGATAGAGCAGGAAGATACAGCGACAATGGAACAGGAAGATATGACTATGGTACAGCAGGAAGATACGGCTGGGATAGAGCAGGAAGATACAGTGATGATGTAGTGAAATAGTAAAAGTGATTAGTTGTCATTGTTGACATGCCACAGCATACAATGCACAACAGCAAAACATGTCCTGTGCATTTAACCCATATGTGACATGGGGACATAGCAGGGGGCAGCTGATTCAGCGCCCGGGAAGCAGTGCTTGGGGGCGATACCTCACTCAGGGTACCTCAATGGTACTTTGCTGGTTGAGTATTCAAATCAGCAAACTTTTTATTACAAGTGCGCTTCCCAACCATTAGGCCACCACCGCCCCATAGTAGAAGATACAGTGATAATATAGCAAGAAGATACAGTGGTGATGCAGCAGGATGATGAAACAGGAAGAAACTAATCACAAGCCCTACCCAGAATTCAATTGCCAAACATGACACACATTACAGTATATTTCAAAACATGTCCAGCCTTGGAGATGCCATCCGTATACTTTTATTGTGCTTAGTGTTGGATTAACAGGAATTACAGCAGACAGGAGCTCACCTGGTAGACGCAGGTTAACCACACGGTCGAAAAGGTTCCTCTCCGCGGTCACACGATTCAGCACCTGGTTTAAAAGCTGGGAAACAAGTGAGAGGGTGGTCACGTTATTACAGATCGATTTATCGCGTGTGTTCAGATGTTGGTGAACAAGGGCAGTAACACACACAGGAACAAACATGGCTAACTGAGTTGAGGACACTCATTTTCCAAAAACAAAAGCAAGAGTGCAGAGGCGCGCTTAGGTAACCTACTGAAACCTACTGTTTATGTTGCCGCAGTGTCTTCTCCAGTAAGACAGACCTGGGTCCGTCAATTGACTTGACTGGCACAGAATTACATATGACAGCTGTTGGTAATCACTGGAAGGAGGATGTGAGGAAATGGCCGCGAGTCAGGCGCTGGTGATGAAGGGCAGGCGGAGAGGCTCAGAGCTTTAATGAGCCCGTTATTAATAAAGGCGCGCTCAGGGCGCAGAAAACCTGGCTGACAGAAGCCGGGAGCGGGCCGTCCTTGAGGGGGACCTCCATCACGGGGGAATCGGCGGGCTGTCCAAACGCCACGCTGCCAAGTGGCGCCGATCGAACCTTGTGTGGCACGCTAGGCTACCCCACATGCATCACCCAATTTCGTGAGGCCTTGGACTGTAGTTACGCATTAATGTCGATCGAGACGAAGATCGAAAGCAAGATGACCCTGCACACGGGGGTGCTCACCACGGCCATGAAGCTTGAGAAAAAAAAGATTAAAAACACAGCAAAAAAAACACTTCCCCCATATAATCAGATGACAGGGACCAAAGCAATATTATCGTCTTATTAGTACTCATTAGAGAGCAGGTATCCACTGAGAATCTGCTAATGACTGTATACTCTATGGTTTTAGCTCCTGGGTACATATTAGCATAATCAAAATGGAACAAGTTGTCTCATTAACCTAATTTGGATGTTTTTCCCCATATGCAGATACACATTTTTCTCACATTTGCGTCACGCATTTATATGAATCCATTCTGCTGTTTAGCTTTAAAAATTTAATATGGTGACTCAACGTTGTGTTATTCTGCCTGGCAACACCAATGACTGTTGATGTTCAATCGCCAGGAATGATAAGCAGAATTAAAAGATGAAGGACTCTTGATTAAAACTGAAACTTTATAGCTTTACTACTTAAAAAAGCATCCAATACTTTCAAACGACATACATATAGCACCAGTAAAGATATGCTGTTACTTTGGAGATTCACAATCGAAATTATGTACAAGCAGAGGTCATAAATGAGGCTCCATACTATAGATAAATGCGATACAGGACATTCAAACCTAACCTTATAATGAAGAGAACAAAAAATATGGAAATGTGCTCCCATGGGCTATAAATATCATTTGGCCATGGTACAGTGGTCGCGTTAAAAGCTAACACGGCAACTGAAGACGAACTCGGTGACTTTGAACAGTACAGGACTGCTATAAACCAAAAAGAACATACCAGAATGGGAATGTGGACAGGCAACAGTCCAGAACACAAGGTGAAAGTCGGAATGGCAGAAGAGGAAGAGGGAAAGGAGGTCAGAGAACTTCATGGAAATGTGTAGCCGCGCTGATTGGCATAAATGACTAATGACAACAAGTTGAAGGCTCCAGGTCCAATGGAACTATGGAGCGAAGAAAGTAAACAGGCAAGGGATGGAGCGAAGCTATGAGCCTTTAATCTTTTTAGCAGTTTTCTTGAGTTGATGGAACCCTCTAGTCTCCATGATGTCACCAGTGCACCTGTATCCCTGCCTGAGGCTCTGCTGTAACTACAGGGCACAAGGCCATAGGGCCGACTCACAAGAAGTCGCCCTCCACCCTGCAGATCTCCTACACTCCCCCGCGCCCCAACGGCAGATTCACTTTCCTCCAGACAAAGACAAAGCAGACCTGCTGATTAAGAGACAGAGCCAAAGAATCCTTCCAAAAGCCCTTTACAGACCTGCCAGCTAACAGCACACTGTACAGCCCTATTGCTGCCAAAACCAAAGACCAGGTGTCCAACATTAAGGGCAATTTCAATTTTAACTGCCTAGAGTACAACGGTTAAGCATATTAAAAAAGACCTATGCACAAAAATGTTCCTCATTTAAACCGGTACAGGGAAAGAACATAGGTGGGAACATTATGCAAGGTCGAAATTACGGTCAGATGTAATGAGTGTGAAGCCCAGTTACAAAATCTTGGCTCGACATTCACTTTTTTCACCAAGTGATTTCCAGAAATGGACTTACAAGCGTCCCTGTGCTTCCTGGGTGAACATTTATGCAAACTGGAAAGAGCGATGCTTGGATTAGCTTCTGTTCACATGTCCCATCTCGCTGTCCTTTGAGATATCCTCACACATACAGGTGGCAGTGAAGCTTGGGGTCTGAGGGCAGGCACAGCCATTTATCAGGCCTCCCAGGGGTACTTCAGATGGTTTAAGGGAGGGTTCCCCAATTCCAGTCCCGGAAGGCCAGAATCCTTGTTCAAACACATCTTTATCAGCTAACTGCCAGGTTTAGTAGATGTGTTTGAATAGGGAAATCCACACTGTGTTGGATTCTGGCTCTCCGCGACTGGAATTAGGGACCCTTGGTTTAGGGCCTTGCTCAAGGGCCCAACGGCAAAGTAACTATTTTCCTGAGGACAGGATTTGAATCGGCGCCCTTCTGATCAAAGGCACCGAGGCCTAACGCATAGAGCGTACGTGTTATTTTAATATTAAATATCAATCGTGCCATATTTAAATATCAATCATGCCATATGTTCAGAGAATCACTTCAATAAATAAATGAACATCTGTACATTTTCATTGGCAGAGAAGGAATGGCTCATGTCCATGCGAAATACTACACCCCTCAACAGATGTTTCTGGATGCAGATGCCATAGTTACCAGTAATCCCCTGACCTTTGTAACAAAAACAGCAGCTTTACCCAGTAACAGAGCACCACTAACCTAGGAGCAGAAGGTTTGGAGATGAATCATGCACCAGCAGAATGTTACTGGTCAAGCTGGCGTGAAATACAGCAGTAGCCAATCCCAAAGCCCCTAGACCCCATACCTGAGCCAATCGGCGGAGGAGCAGCTCAGCTGAGGGGCGGGCCCAGTCGAAGAAAATCTCGGGCACCAAGGTCACTGTCATCTCCAGCACGCGGAGGAGGCTCACTGACAGGTCGAAGCACGTGGCGCACACCTTCAGCTGCCGGGTGTCCACGAAGTTCCTCTCTGGCCGCTCGGCCGCCTGCTGGATCTGCAACCGCACATATGACGTTTCAGAAAGCAGAAAGACAGAGGGCAGCAAGGCAATCAAACAGCAGTTTGAGTACCACTGAACATGTGGCTGCAGATGATAACAATTTCATGTCATGCAGAAAGAGATGCTTTAGTCATCCCCGTGACTGATATAATTATTCAGGATTCGAATCCAGTACCTTTAGTCATCCCCGTGACTGATATAATTATTCAGGATTCGAATCCAGTACCTTTAGTCATCCCCGTGACTGATATA
>JAODKF010000138.1:4730532-4760414 GCA_026779585.1 Mormyrus proboscirostris
CGCGCCGCCCCCCCACGCGGCCACCAGCGAACACTAACTAACACATTGACATTCAAATGCAAAAGAACACAAGACCACAGACAGATGTAGGTGTGCACAGCAGCCTTGATGTCTTACTATAATCCATTCCCGGATTTTATTCTGATTCTATTCTGCCTATTAATCTGTCACCGGTGCCCTTAAAATCGCTGCATTGGAAAGTATCCATAAATCTTTATTAACCGTGTGTTATTTTTTTATCCTTTGTCAGCCAAGAGGACCGTAGCTTATCGATTGCAAAGATGACTAAACACTTTTAAAACAACTATACAATGCATCATCGCATTACTTTTGAGAAAAGCTTATACATTCATCAAAGTCCATATATAAAAGGGTCATGCATGTTAAACCAATAAATCACATTAGACAGCCTCATAGAACACCTTCACAACTGGACAGGTTACAAACAAAAGGATATAAAACATTGCTGAGGAGGTACTTCCGGGATTTTTCGTGGCAAAGAATAGCCGTCGTCAAGCGCAAATAGTGGATCTGCAGTTTCAAAAGGAGACAGAGTTTACGATAAACCTGAACTGTAGTTTTTTCAGTAAATATCTCCAAAGACAAAAGCGATTGATCTCAAATTCAATTAGCATTCAGATGGTCTTGACCCTGTTACTAATGGTCAGAGGTCGAGCTCAGGCTGGATGTAATTCTGTTGTCAGTGTGGAGCAATAAATCATTATCTAACACTCAAACCCATTCATCATAAGCTCATTTACAGTCAACAAGACTGTAATGTTTACGCCTTTATCAGGCAAAAATCTGCCTGCTAACGCTACATGAAAGACAGAAACTACATAAATATAGATTTCAACATTTAGAATAATCAATTCCACTTTTAACTTTGAACTGATGGTTGACTAACCTCTAAGTCTACATTAATACATATATATACGTTCTAATTTTTTTCCTGTTTTTTTAATCCCTCATGTGACTCTGAAGAGTTGCTCAGAAATCAAAACTGGTGCAGTAAGAAATCCCGGGAAAAAACAAAGGGAAGAAATAAACCATTAAAACCAGAGGAGAGTGGGATCATCATCTGTTCCGAATTAGCAATTGGTGTCACCCACTTCCTGTTTGTTAGTTTGTCAGTTCTACCTGGGTCAAACCAACCAATTATGCCCAATGTGGGTCACATCAAATCTCAGCAAGAAACACATCAGTGCTCATTGACTACACGTCTGACTGCTACTCTGTTTTGTAACAAAGATCTGACAGGAGATGACTACGCAGACGCCGCCCCCCCAGTAACCAGCCCCCACACAAGCACACAATCGGTCAAAATCGTGTGGGTGTCCATTGTGCTTCCCGCTGCGACACCAGGCCCTCGACGTCCACTCTCACCTGGAAGCCCAGATCCGGGATGATGGGGGAAAACCTGTAGGCCCTCAGCAAAGACATCATCAGCTGCTTCAGGCACTCATGCACCTCGTAGTCCTGGAACGGGGGGCATTGCACAGTCAAATACATGAGAAGGATTTGATCCAGTTCAGTTCATTTTTATTTAGTGCCCTTCGTAGCATGGCTGCCCAATAGGCTTAGGTATTTTACAAGTGGATGAACAAGTTAACAACAGAATCAAATGGAAACACAAAAGCAATTAAGGTCATACCATATAAATTGGAACCACAAAAAAACATAAGGCAGATATGAAGAGGAGAAGAAATGTAAAAATCCAAGTATCCAAGGCCTACTTCCCCTTTAATATCCATAATACATGTCAGACACAGGAGCCTGAAAAAGTTGAGAAGCAGTCAAAGAGTTCTGGTTGTGGACCGTCAACATGTCCCCATACGGCAGAAAGCAAGTCAAGCTTTCAACAATGCATCAGCATCCAAACCTCCATGAGAAGCCAGAAGAGGTCCAGGAGCTGCTGGATTAGAGGATGCTCATCCACAGAGCCGCCTCCTTCCAGGATGCTGAGCAGGAAGTTCATGAGAACGTCCTCCACAAGGTAGACCTTACACTGCAGACAGAAACCCACTCAACGTCATGTTCAGCAGCTACATGATGGATATACTTCAGGAGCGTGAAGTACACCCTTACCAATCACAAATTACTTAGTCATAATTAATATCTACTAAAATAACTGTTTGTATTCTTTCAAAGCACTTTGACGTGCATAATCTTTCTGAGCTAACACATATAACTTGCTGTGTATTCAGGAAATTTACAATGAAAAGCCACTTTCCAAAATAGTTTCAAAAGAACCCTCCTAAGATTTTTTCTAAGTCTTTCATGAGTATAGGAAGTACATAAGTGAAACTACTGAAGATATTTGACAATTCTTTGGATTAACTGCTGGATCAATACAGTTATTTACTAATTAACTTAAATTGTTTAATCAATAGTTCATATTTGTTTATAGTAAGTACAT
This sequence comes from Mormyrus proboscirostris, assembly GCA_026779585.1. Classification (NCBI taxonomy): domain Eukaryota; kingdom Metazoa; phylum Chordata; class Actinopteri; order Osteoglossiformes; family Mormyridae; genus Mormyrus; species Mormyrus proboscirostris. Next base: position 4,732,952 of record JAODKF010000138.1, read on the forward strand.
ATTTTTCGGCACAAGAAGAAACACTGTGGTTGAAGATACGTACGGATTCATAATGCAAAACTGCATCACTGTAGGCCGGAACAAAGCCTGCTATTAAGCCCTGTGGTAGGGTACTACAGATTCAGAAATATAATCAGTACAATTTCCAGCAATGGGCTTTTCAATCCAAAGCAAAGAAAGACAAAAGCATTAGCTGACCATAAGAGGGGCAAAGTAGTTGAAGATGTGGGCCAACGTGACCAAGACGGTGGGCTCCCCCTGCAGTTGCCAGAATGAGCGGTCTTTCTCCAACAGCTTCCCCTCCTAGCACGGTGTAGAACCAGAAGAAGTTTTGGAGGCGAGAAACACAACATCCAGATTTACATCTAAACTTCTAGACTGTTTGAAGACGACCACAGATGAGCGACACTCACGCCTTCGTTTCCATTTCTCTGGGGAGTTCCCTCTGAGTCTCACATTTACTCAATTAAAGATTCCTAATCTCATACCAACAAGAGCAGACAACAGAAAAAATAGCCTATACCATAAAATGAATGTACTTTTTGTTTCTTGCCACACGGATAACCTCAAAACAATTCTTTAATAGCTTTCTTAAAATTTGACCCCACAAAGACAGTAATATCGGCATACAGACACATGCCAAAAAAAGCTGACGGTATTGACAGATGCACCTGTGTATCGATCGTGGTGGATACAACGGTCTTGATGTAGCCCAGTAGCCTGTTAGCTTTGAGGAGGTCACCAGTAGGTGGGTTCTGCAGAGGAGAGTAGCCTTCCACAGGGTATGTGGATAAAAGCAGAATTAAGGAGCTCTAAAACAAGTGTCTCATTAAACACATCCGACGCACCAGTTGGTGGACATCAGGAGAGGATCCAGTCTTGGAAGCAGCAATGACTAGAAATTATCATTAAAAACATGAATCGACATGTAACAAGTTCTGTTTAGAACAGTATTTCTCAATCCAGTCCACAGGGACCCTCAGACAGTCCATATTTTTGTTCCACCCCAGCTCCCAGCACAACTGAACCCAGTATTCAGTGTTCTTAATCGTTTGGTTTGTTCTTGATTATTTGGTTCAGGTGTACTAGCAGCTGGGGGGGGTGGGAGCAAATATGTAAACTGCCTGGAGCATCCCTGAGGAATGGCTTGACAAACACTGGGTTAGAAAAGTCAAAGTGACTTTCACAGCACAACAGCCGCTGAGGCCTCGAAAAACCCAACACAATGTCAGCGCTGTCAAAAAGTGACGAGACGGCTCCGAAGGGTGAGCTAGTGAACTTCGGAGCAATGCTGTAAGGATATCGCAGTGGACGGCTGCCAAAGTTGAATGCCACCGATTCTTTGAAGGAGAGGCTGATGGCTGGGAAGTAGGCGATGCCCGGACCCATCTTAATGTTACTGAAGGCGATGCCGAGGGACTGTCCGTTCCTAATGGGACACGGAGAGACGTGAAGACACGTCGGCATAGAGCCGAGGCTCCAATCAGGCGTCAACTCACAGGTAAAAAGTGATGGTCCCATCATCCAGGTCTATCAGGCAGCTTACAATGTCTCCAGCTGCCCAGGACTAGGAAGAAGAAAACACTCCATAAAAACATATAGATAAAGCAGGAAAGGACAATAATCTAATTTAGAAAATCTCAATAATGTGTGTCTTCATTTATGGAAACAAAGACGTTCAGGAAAGGTAACGCAAGGCCGATCCTGGATGTGACATTAATGTGTAGCAACAACCAACTTCCACATAGTCTCAGGTCACTTTTGTCAGTGACGCCAATAAAACAAACCATGACATTAGGAATCTGCAGAGAATGCGTGTCCTTCTATAAAGACCCCTGAATCCCGCCATCCATACTCACCTTGCCGTAGTTAGTGGTAGTGACGTTCCACTTGCGCACCCGGTTCCCGTCGTAGGCGTACGAGTCCGGCGTGTCTCCAACACCTTCCTGGTAGGAGCGAGAACCATGGGAACAGAGAAAGCAAGATATGAAGCTCTGCAGGAAATCAGCCATGGGATCAGTCCTGGCTTTTGAGGAGCAGCCTCACCTCCTGGTTGAACCTGCAGTCCAAAGTGCACCAACCTATCTGCATCAGCCCCTGCGAAGAGATGAGGACCTCGTAGATCCACTTTCCTAGACAAAGGGAAAAGAATTAAGGATAACTGAAGCCAAAGTGTACATTTACACATTCGATTTGTTAGCCTTTCCATGGAATTTACCTTTGAAGACACAGGTAGTGGCCCTTATGGAGCTGAAGTTGCTGTGACCAATGACCTTAAAAGAAACAATAAATGCCGACAGTAACTAAACAGAAGTGAATAGAAATAAAAAAGGAAAGACAACTGATGTTGTAAGAGGTCCTTCCATAGTACATAGAATTAAGTGGACACACACAGTGGCTGACATCTTGCAGCTACATAAACAAGTTTACCAACCCCATCTTGGACAAACATGAAACAGAAGGTAGCGCCATACTAGCTGGGATTTAGAAGAATTCCTGCCAGTCTCTGAATTTCACTCGTGTGCCAGTTATGAGTCTTGGCATGTGCGAGAAGAGCAAAGCTCTGATGCCTGTAGAAACTATGGCACAGGGCAAGCATTTTACCCCTAAAAGGTCATCGTCCACAAAGAGGAGTCCCTCAAAGCCAGTGGTGTGATCCAGGACGACAGTGGAAGGGCCGAGACGGCCATCCATAGGCATATCTGGGGAGACAGGACAAAACCTATTACATGTCAAACGTTTCAGCAATGATTCAGGCAGACACTGTGGAACTATTCCAAGATATCACAGACCTGTTTCAACAGACTTCTGCCCCCACAACTGTTACAGAACTATTGATAGAAAGATTATACGTAAACAGTGATAAATGACTCTAATCTGCATGTACTATGCACAACAGAAGGTCCGGCATTCCTATACCAACTGCGCTAAAACAATGACGACATTTAATTATCTCCTGGCTATTTACTAAAAAATACCACAGATGGCCAGAGACAGTGTTTCACAGTGGGACATGCAAGAATCACAAGACGTCACACTGATGTTGAACAGGTCCATGAGAGCTCCCCATCTCCAATCAGCCAGCACCGGGGAACCAGCGATGTTCTTGGCAGTGAGTAACACACCATCAGCTACACCACCCTCGTCTCATGAGCTTTGTGATTCAGACAGTGTGTGTCCTGAGAGCTATGGGCTGCTTAATTAAGCTAAAGGCGAACTAACAGACTTCCTGACACAAGCAACAACCGCTTAAGGGGTTGAGGGAAAGGTCAGGGTGGGTTCTGACCTCTCCCATCCTCCAACGGCACCCCCTCAGACAGCAGCTTCTCCAGGTGAGCAGGAAGGTCCTGAAAGGTGAGAGGTTTCCTGCAAGAAGACAGGCACAACCACTTCAGGTACAGACAAGTCCAGGATGGCCAATCAAGAACAACCAAGAACTGTCATCATCATCAATATTCAAGTCCTGGCCAATGACATAAATGCCTTTCAGACTGGCTTTATTCCAGGGAGCGGACAGTCGCAAAACAAACCAGTTAAAACACGTTAAATGCATGCCGCAGTAAATACATGTCAAATGTGGTGAGGTGAGGCTTATACTGAATAACTGTATTTTTGTACGTAATGAAATCATTTCCATCATGTTTAGCTACACAAAACATGGTCAAATGTTACAATATAGCTCTGTGAGACTCAATCATACTCATAGTGTTAGATGGATCCATTTGTTGAGTGTGACCTGCAAGCCGGAGTGAAATTCAGCCCCCGTGGAGCCCCAGTAGACTGTGATCCCCTTCAGTTAGCTACTCTATTTTTTACCCTCAGATTTCCATGTGCACCTATCATATTCTATCTATAGATCTCCCGGGGAAACCAGAGATGGCACTACAGTAACTACACTACTTGCACTCTGTTGCATACTATCAGGGTGACATCAGGGCCCAATGAATTGAAACTTCTCCGTCAGATAATTTAAAGTAATGATGGATTATTATTAAAAGCAGGATTATATGCACTACGAAGTTAAAAGAAAAAAACACTCTTAAAAAATTTAGAATTCCTTTTATGTCCTTCCTCCAAAAGCCAAAGCACTTACAAAATTCCTAGTTATGACCGGCTGTGGCAGGAGGAACAGACCGCTTCTGTCCACATGGGCCCCCACACATGCTTTGGAGAAAGAGCTCCAGGGGACAAGCGGCCTGCAGATGGCGTGGCGATTAAGGGAACTGACTCAGGAGCTGAAGGTTGCAGCTCTATGTCCCAGGAAGGTCTCCGCTACACAAGTTAAAGCATCCGGCTGAGACAAGGGCTACAAACTCGGCTCACTCTGAGAAAAACAATCGGAGAAGAAGAAAAATCCCAAGGCCTACCGAAGAGAAGCTGAAGACAGGCCCGGTTTGCCCGAAGGAGGGAAGACGTGGTGCAGATAGTCACTGAGCAGCTTCTCATTGACAATACCTAGTTAAGCAGAGAAGGCAAACACATTAACGTGCTCAAAGGCCCCTGGTCTGTTTCAGTTGACAGAAGGTTAAATTATGCATGACGCCGTAAAGTTAGTTGTGGCCCAGGGGTTTGGCCTGGATAAGCCCATACATTAAGGAAGCTTCCCAAAGCCCATGCCCACCCGGGCTATCCTGATCATTCCCACCGGAGCCTTCAGCTCCTCCAATCGATCTGTCAAAGCAATGACCACTAAGAAGGACAAAAAGCCCCTGAATGTGTTCACTTTTTGTGCATCCCCTGAATGTGTTCACTTTTTGTGCATCCCCTGCCATTTTTAAGGGAAAGTGTTGGAATGATGGATGTCTTTTTTTTGTGTGTGTCGTGATTTAAGATATTTTCAAAAAGCAATAACTGGCTCAGACTCAGCATGCATCCACACCCACCAAGGCTACGGAAATGTTACTATACCTCAGTGGTATTATTCGGGGAGGGGGTGTGGAGTGGGGGTAAACAAAAACACTGATGACATAATAGCTAAACCTGCACGCATAAGCAATACGACACAGCAACCGAGTTTAAATGATGAACATACCTGTCCAAGTTTGTATATAAACATCACTCAAAGTGTGGCATTTTATTTCATTATTTTTAAGGCAACTGCTATTTAGGACTTTTAAACAAAATGAGCCTTGCGCTTTGTGATTCCCAATATAAGTTATGGAATACAGATTTTTTTTTGTGTGGAACAATGTGGAAAAAAAACTCAAAATTCCCTCGTGATGTGTGATGACTGACACTTAATAATTCCTCGAGCTGTAAATGTTGAATAAAAGCTATTAATACAATGAGGGGATGGTTCAAGTCAGCTGGAGTTTATCAGGTAAATAAAATTGGGTCTGACAAAATCGGGGACATTGCTGAAAAGAAAATCAATTGAATTGGTCAGACAGAAACCAAATACAATTACACACGGATGAACTCTCAAACCAATGGTGATCCATCACAGCAGTGATCAGGATGCCCAGCCCTCACTCACCCGTCACTCTGGGCTTATCTGTGTCCACGGCCAAGCGGTAGTTCCGGCGGGACAGGGCTGTTCCTCCCCCCTTTGAGCTCATGCTGTTTCCCCGAAATCGGCACTCAGCTCAGCGGCTGCAAAACGGGCCACAACAGACGCCAAGCATCCAGTCACACCTCAGAAACGGCACAGGCGTGGGACGGCGGCCAGGCACCAGGGGCGTTTGTCAGCCAGCCAGCCCTCCGGTCCCCTGATTGCGGGTATAAGTCACGCCAGACGCACGACAGTATCAGTCTCTCACCCACCAACTTTTGTAAAACGATTTCCCCGGAATATAAACTCAAAAGTTTGCCGCCTTTTGAAGATGAATGTCAGGCACCATTGAACACTGCAAAAACCACACGAGGACACGTCTCATGTTAGATATTAACTGATCTAATATGCCGGTTTTCGGGCTGATTTATTTTTATCGAAAGGGTCTACCCTGATCATCATAACGCTGTACCAAATAGATAGTATTTTAATTGAAATATTACATGTGATGTCAGTGTATTCTTGTTAACCCAGGGCGACGAACCATTCCCTCATCATCACCAGTAAATACAAAGTCTATCAAAGTATCTATAGTTAAAGAACAGTCGTTATACTACTCTTATTTTAGCAACAGTGCTAGACACTAACATCGCTGATATGGATGGCTAACTTGCCTGCTGACGGATTGGCTGGATCATCTGTGTGTAACTACCGATCAAGTGATGTAACTAAACACATAAAGCCTGTTTTCTTTGGGCAATACGGCACACAGTAGCTAAAGTGCACTGATACTGACATGGATCTGAAATGCCAAAATGTGTGGCGCGGGTTTCGAGACTTCACTTCGTGTATCACTAACTAAGGCTGCACTGTTACTCATCTTTAATACTGACCCGTCTCGCAGGTTTGATATAACTAGCGGTCTGACTGAACCAGCTTAAGACATTCAAACCACAACGAGTCAAAGCCCATCCGCTTCCACAAAGCCGTGGAGATATACGGCGGTATCAAACACATGCTAAAATGCCAAGATATTTCTCAGTGTGAGATTAATGCACAGCTGAGCAGCTAGCTGGCTGGCTAGCTCGCACACTAAGGCACGGTACTAACTGACAGCCATTGAAGCTTCACAGCTATCCTACAGACCTCAGCTCCATGTCTTCCTGCAGTTATGTACTTACTCGCTTCTTTCACTGTTCGTTCTTTTCCGAGGAAGTCAAATACTCGATCTGAATATATTTTTCCCCACTTGGTATTTAAGATGTAAAGACATGAAGGTTTGAAAGCTGTTCGGAATCCCGTCTCCCCTTTAAATTTTGACAACAACAATCCCTCCCGTTGAGCAATTCAAATCTACGGGGCGCCGGATGTGCCACAATACACCGAGTAAGAACGCGAAAGTCAAAACGATAGCGTTCATGATGAAAAGTTAATGTTTTTAATTTCTTCATTCAGTCCGTTTCATGCACGTCAGCATAAAGTTAAAAACAGCCTTTACTTGTCAGGAGTTAAAAATTTACACAAAAGATATAGGCAAAAGTAAATTTGTCTGACAGGTAAATGTTGCTGTCAGGTTATGCGTTTCATGCTCATCTCCATCTATTAAAAGTACAATGTATTTTGTGTTATTCAATCTAAGTTCTCCCATATATATTCTGAATATGTTCTGTAATAGGAAGCCAAGGCATGCTTTTCAACTTTGCATGAACAATATACTTACAAGGTAACAGATTCATAGGAATCCAACTTTTGGTCATGAACTGCCCATTATACAGACAATTTTCATATATTTAAAAATCCCATAATACATACAGTCACAATGTTTCATATAAAAACATACTCTTCAAAGTGGCGTACAAAAAGAAACAAACAATTCATTGTGTTTACAAGAATACTATTTATTACAATTGCTAAGCAGACTGTTATATGTATAAATACAGAGAAATTCACCAAATGTTTTAGCATAATTATTATAATGATGCTGTACTCAACAAGTGTCATTTTGTACAACTACTGTGTAATTTCAAATTACACTATATCTATGACGACAAATACAAGAAAGTAAAAACTTTAAAAAATTATAAACCTGGTAGCACATCCTGGAATCAGGCAGCACCAGAGAATTTTCTGAGTAGGAGAACTTTAAAGGAAAAAGACATAAACATTCCCGCCAAAGTACTAAAACTTGCCATGCTGGATAGCTGATATTGCCCAACAGCTGTTCTGCTCAGCAAAGTCCTGTCACAGTGATCATGTTTCATTCAATGTCAAGGAAAGCAATCCTCTTGGCCATTCCTTCTTCCCCATATTTCAAGTGAAGATCGTGCTGGGACGGGTGGGCTGAAAGGAGGAGACTGTCTTCATGCCGAGTCCAAAAAGGTCCTTCGGCCTTCCCTTTATCACCTGCTAGCAGATATTTCAGGGAAACTTGCACTTCGCCGCTATTTCTCAGCAGGGCTTTGGTAACGCTACATAGGTCCTGCTTTGACTCTCTCATCAAGGTACGTAACAGGTGTTTTGCTTCCTCCAGCTGAGCCTGGGAGAAAGCGACATCATTGGTCAACTCCTCCTGAGATTCAAAAAGGAAAGTATGGACATTTGAAGCTGCAGGGATGCTCTTCTTTACTGCGCCATTGCTTCTGTGATCCCGAAGCCCTGAATTCCCTGGCTGTAGTTCTATCTGGGCCTTTCTGCTGGTGTGGTCATCCAGGATCTCCTGGGATGTGTTCACGACCGGGTCATGCACACAAGCAGAAGCTTCTGGGTCAGCCTGAGGTCTCTTGCTTAGTGACAGGTCTGGCGTTTCATCATCAGTCTACAAGAAGGAGGCAGTCACACAATCCAATTATTACATTTTCTTAGGTTGTCAATGTATCTTTATCACGACTAATTACATTTGGTACATTTAGCATTATTTTCACTCATTCATGTGAAACTGCATTAATAAGTTGCACAGGACAGCATTAAAAGAACCTTTACTCCATCATCTTCTTCAAATTCCATTATCGCCATTTCCAGGATGCCCAGTTTCCTTTTCGCAGGAGTAACAGTCCTCCTGTTTTCCATCACTGCCTCCCCATTCTCCCCTAAAGTGAATCAACATGGTATACTTCAATAAGCCAGGTTTCTAAAGTACAGTTCTTCACAAAATAACCACGGCATTTATGAACTTCTTTATGGAATATCACGGAAACCATCGAAAGAGATTCTGGACAGACAAAAATCACACACTGAAGGTAACGGGAAAGTACCTGGATTGACCATGTTTCTGTTCGTTTCAGAGCTCTGTTGTACCACCACCTGCCTCTCTGCAAGTGCATCTGTGTCCGTTTGTAATACACCATCCTCCTCCGCCAAGGTGTCTAGGCAGCCACTCTCAGGAGAACTTTCTCTGTGCTTTTTCCTAACTGGAGACTGTGCGTGGGCAGCCTCAGATGAGGCCTGTGGATGCACACCGTGTTTCACGGACTGATCAGGGGAACTTTCTTCTTTTTCGGGTGACGATTCTGCGTGCCTTTTCTTCGATGAACATGCCGGGGGCTCTTGTCCCGGTGGGGTGTGCATTTGGGTGTTCTCGATCACAGGTGGGAGGGATGTCTCCTCAGGCGAGGCCTTGGGGTGCATCCTGTCCCGTGAGGGTTTTCTGTCAGGTGGGGACCAAAGGGGGGTCTTCTTCGGTGAACTCAGCTGCACACACAGGTGTTTTCGGTAGCGGTCCTTCATAGACTGCCAGCTGTGATCAGTAACACCCAGCCGTTCCATCTCCCTCCACACGACATTGCCCCGGGCCTCATGCAAGTGCTTGCTTATGTAAGACAGGATCCCAGCGTCATCCTCCGGCGTGTAGCCCATGCGCCCCCGCTCCCGCTTGTGTTGCTCTGGTCGCGCTTGTGCCTCGCTGTTGTTGAACTTGTAGTCTTCCACGTCCAGCTGCTGGTTCTTCTCCACACAGTCCCTTATATACTGTGTGGAGATGTAGCAGTTTGCTAACGTGGCCGGGACTTTGGCCACCTGCTCTGGGTCTAGCAGCAGAATGGCACCGGGCTCCTGCACTTTGCATACCACACCCCCACCCGCTTTGATGATAGGCTGGAGCTGGGCTTTGCTGGTACCTGGATGCAGGAAGAAGCGCATCGGTTCACCTTGCATGTCCAGGAACAAGACTGGAGATAGCTGGGCATTTCCATTATCTGATGACATCATGGAAACTGACTGGGGGGGGAGACAAGAACATCATTGTAAATTTGAGTTATGTGAATATTAATGAATACTTCATTAATCATTTCTTAGCAACATAAGTATCAGTTCATAGTGCATTAGATGCTTATCTTGAATATGTTAAATTATGAATCAGACTGTTATGATCCAAGACGGGGTTTACTGCAGTTTGTTGGTGTCCTTCTCCAGCTAACCACAGGAAATACACAGGATCTCTTACTATACCCATTCAATAAAACGACGGTAATGTTTGACTGACTTCACAAATATTTTGCGGCTTAAATTTAGAAAAATACTCATCATGATAAAGTTAATGGTGATCTGACTACTAAAGCAACGCAGTGACGATTTATCGAAGAGATTCGTGTGTAAATAATCAATATAACCAAGGCAAGGACGGTATAATACAAAATCTATTCTCGCATAATTTGCTCCATAGATACTGGTTAAAAATAACTTTAGTTACATCGATAAAAATTTTACAGTCGCCGCACAGCGAAATTGTGCTTTTGAAAAACAAATTGCTAGTTCAAAGCGCTTGGTTTCTGTTTATACAATAAGGCACTCGTTTGAAGCAGAGAAGACCCTGATTATTTACGCCAACTATTCACACCGTAACAATTGCGTAGAATCCTCAACAGTTTGATCTTGAAACTATTGTTTACATTCATGTTCCAAAATATCCCGATCACGTACGACTACTTTTTTAAAATTTTAACACACATAAACAAAAACTTTCAAAACCTTACTGTCTGGAGACAAATATGGTGTTTACATTAACCAAAACAATGAACTGTAGAAAACGTCGCCCTGCCGTTACGAAATTCCTCCTGCGCACGCCTCGCGCACACTTCCTGTAGTTCCGGCGACGGGAACTAGACGGAGCGTGCGCGAGGACGACCCGAAAGGTGGCGAGGCGCTGCCAACTCGCCGAAAGTTGCCGAATGCGATCGCAAAGGCTGGGCCTGTCAGAATTACTGTTTAAATTGAAATTATACATGTTTCCATATTCTTAATCGCAATCGCAATTCGTTCTTCAACCTCCATTTTTTAAAAATAAATTCTGGTCGTCAGGTTACACAGAATGGTTTATTAATCATGAAATGTCAGTTTAAATACGTTAAATAGCTTGCAGGGTTTTTTATTAAATAGTCTGTAGGATTTGCGAATTACCCCAACGGTTTTTATGTAGCTAATTTTGAGTTTATAATGAAATAATATAGTTCGTGGTTTCATGGGTGAGCATGAGAGTCTCAAAGTGTCACCTCAGATGCGTGAGAGTTTGCAGCCCTGAAAATAATGCATATTCATAATCAACATAATTATGCTTCTTATTCCGTTAACGTGACACGCGTACTCCCGATATTTTTTTATGTATAAAAATAACTGCAAACAAAAAAGTACAGTTCCGAAACGTTGTTTGTATTGGACCATCGAAAAAGTTTGAGGCTATGTCCAGGGCCCCTAGGCAAATGTTTTTTTGGAAGGCCCCCCAACCAAGAAACGTGATGAACATTTCAATTCCACAATGCGATGAATTCGGAGGTTCCTGAATTTGTCAGCCAGAAAAAAAATGTTTTAAGTTATAAAAGACCACTAGATGGAGACAGAGACATGAACGTATCCGATCACTTCCCTGCATAATTCCCGCTTCAGTTAATGTCTTTGGTAAATAACTTAGGTTAAGCTAATGGGGGATCTACACAAATAAAACGCCATATTATTCAAAGGATGACTTATGCATGAAATCCAAGGAAAACCTGTACTTTACGTTACTATTTAAATGTCACAAAACCAAGAACTTGACCAGTATTCCGCATTCATACATTCAAACGCATGTCCCTTTCAGGGTTTGAAATATTACACAGCATACATTTTTGTCTGATAGTCATAGATGAGAAATCCTGCTGTAGTCATTTGAAGCCAGCAGTATTTAGAAAGGCACTGATAATTTACACAGACGTTTCGAGAAAGGACACCAAAGCCAGAATAGTGTCTTTGTTCCCAAGTTCATTCGCAGCGCGGCATTCAGCTAAACTAAGACCAGATTTTATTTTTTAAACATGGCAAAATCCTTACCAACAACAACTTGGGCATTTAACAAACCGTCTCCTTCATTTTATCATCATAAAAGAAACTAATTTACAGTATGACACCATGTATTAGTTAAATGAAAAGTATTATTTCTGATGTTAATTGTCTTGGGTTAAATTGGCTAACAGTTCACCAAAACTTATATTTACTGTTTTATTATTAAACAGTTGGGTACCAGTGTTGTGGGAGTTAAGCAGCATTTTGCAAAGAAATATTTTTTTGCGTGGTTATATAAACCACTTTAAACTTCAAGATAATAATTACTTTGCAAATAAGAATTCTGAATTCTAACTATTGTCGTTACACTCCCAGCTAATATCGCAAAAGGATGGTAACTCAAAAGTATTTGACAAAACGAAGGTGAAAATACTCAGATAATGGGGTGCCATGTCTCCATAACTGGCACAGTTGTTGTAATTGTTGTATAAATCGGAAGATCATAAATAAAGGGAGTTTTGGCTGTGATTCAAATCTGTGCAGGTGGTAAGACCTTCTTTGAGTATGATCCTTGTGTTCTGGCCTACCACTCTGACTACTCATAGCAATAAGACAGCATATACGGATACCTTTATATTTTTATGTACCTAGAATATTTTTTCACTACAATTAAAAAAAATATATTTTAAAAGGATTTAAAAATTAATTACAAAGCAAAATATTTCCCAAAGCCTACTATATCTGATGGAAATGAACACAAACTTATATGTGATATTTTGTAAAGTACAGCCAGACATTTTTAATATACTATTACAGAACATATACACATAAAAAAATCTCAACTGCATGACTTTCTTTTTTTAAATCAAAAGAAGTAGATGCTGATCGTCAATATCATCATCGTCGCATCAGCACTGCCCTTGTTGAGCAAAGTCATTTGGCAAGCCAGAAAATGTTAGGGTTCAGTTAAATGGGGTCATCAGTTAGATTGGTGACATCTGGACCACCCTGTGTCGTAATAAAGGCTACCTTAAAATTCTTCCAGTGTAGTGACAGTTGCTAAAATGGAGGCCAACGCTAATATACTGTTGTCCAGAACGCTATCTATTTTTAACTCAATCAAGAACAGGCAGACGACCAAGTACTGCACTATGTGCACGTCCTGGCTTGGTATGCATCCAATCCATTGTACTCCTAATGCTCTTGGATTGCTCATTCTTGCTCTTTTTTGGAGAGGGTATCTATAAGTGAATTAGAATCAATATATCAAAAGAATGTGAGTGTTCTGAGTTTTTCCTTTTTCTTTTACTTAAGGTAGCGCTTTAGTAATATGAAATGCCAGACCTACTTACTGCGTTTTCTTGATTGTTTATTGCGTATTCCACTTGAACAGATTTTTAATTTTATTGTCGGTGTAATGCCTGGGCCAACCAAATTCACGTTGTTCATTTTACTTGATATGGTCATATAGGGTATATAACCACAGGATTCCAGACTAAAAAAGAAACAACCACAAAATGTCTCAATACTTTTCTGATTGCTTCATCTATTTAGAGAGGTAATGAACCACGACATATTTGCATGTTAAATAGTTTTTAAATCACATACCTCCATGTATATTGACAGAACAGTGTTATACGGTAAATACTCTCGAAACTCGAGTGACTGCTGTAACTTGACAGGCAGAGTTTTCAGCATAAGTCTGTTGAAAGTTCCTGCAACCTCTGCACTTTATTTCCCCTAGTTTTACCTGTGTTACTTTCAGTCCCGTTCGTACACAACCTCTCCTCCAGCTGGGCTTTTGATCATGTCTGGAATTCCTGGCCTCAAGTGTTTCAGCTGCCATTTGGAACAAAGGGCAGTCTGTCCTCTGGCTTATTGGCCTTGGCAGAGTGCAAACCAGACCTGTCTCTGACCTTACAGGCTTGAGGAGAAGAAACACACTGCCCTGCCCATTTCTCCTGGGACCCAAGGTGTGCTTACGCACAGGTACGCACAGTTTCAGCTGGAGAAAGACCTGGAAATGTTGTGTTAATACTGTGAAGTACAAAACTGCTAATACTAGCTAGAACAATGTATCTGGTTTATGTATCTGCCTTAAGTCATTTTCCCAAAATAAATCCTTTAATCTCTTGTGTTATTTTAAAAACTTTTCACTCAAACATCTAATTGCATATGCTGTCATAAACGAAAAATGCAATATGTGTAATACCTCGAATGCTTGCAGGGATTATGCAAACACATAGCGGATATTCTTAGCTGCCCTACCATACCTGAAATGGAAGAGGGCAGTTGGGCAGTGAAAGTTTGGGGGCTTGAAATATCCCATCTCCCGTGAGTGGACCTCATCCAAGAGCTGTGAAATCAGCAGAAATTCCTGCATGTTTTTGCTCTGCTAGAAGTGTGGGTAGTGACACAAAGTCCAGTGTCCATTAGACACTCGCGGCTTGGACAGGTGCCTTCGGGGAGTCAGTTTCCACCTTTTTCCAACCCCCTGCTTCGGCACCATCTGGAGACTGACAGCGGTCGGTACAGACCAGGCCTGTGGGTACCCAATCAAGAAACCCTTTCCCGGCACAGCCTGTGTGTAGACCGCGATTTTATTTATATCTATGCAGCAGAGATTATAACCTTCATGTGCTTCCCAAAACCTAGAATATGACATATGCATACAAAGAGGGCCAGATATATTTCTGCATAAATACAGTTAAACAGTGGAGTCTGAAATTTCGTTTTTCCATATCACTCAGGCTAATGTTAATGCACGTATAACTCGGTCAGAACTTCCAAGGGTCAGTGGCGGTTCACAGAAACCATTGACTGAGTGAATAAAAGAATTAAACACTACTAGACCAGGGAATGGAAGTATGAAAAAGAGGCCTAATTCTTGTATTAGATTTCTCGACAACGGTCAGATTTGAGAGGCAAAATACACTAGACCTTTAAGGCTGTGTTTTAGTGGTAATCAAGTTTGTAAAAAATAAAAACTTTTGATCTTTGCATTTTTGTGGAACTACAGGAATGCATATTAGCTAACATTAAAACAATGGGTACACCATACACCATTAAATACTCTGACTGATTTTGTCTCAGTTTCCCGTAGCCAAGGTCATACAAGGTAGATTTATATATCGAAAAAGCGTTTTTATGAGCTGTGACGGCTTGTTCTGATGAAGTCATGCATGTAGTTGGAAGCTTCAGTTTTTACCATAGCATAACACTGATTACGCTGCATATACCCAATCATCTGGAAAATGATTCAGGATTATGAACATATAACTTACAGTAATAACGAGCCATGCTAGTTAAGCACCAAAATACTTTTTTAAACAACACGGCCTTCATTGACAAGGCAGACTTCCACGTCGATGTTATTCAAAATGGTGATCTATGATAAAAAGCCATTGACTAATTTTAAGTGTTAGCTAGGCATGAAAATGTTTCTTTTTATTAGCAGAAACTTTACAACCCGGACCACATGCAGTTGGGGAATATGCAGCCATCTCCCAGACAATATTACTAGGCCTGTTACTCCTGCCACCAGAAAAAGGCCCCAGCCTCTGACCTGTTTGAGGTTACATTTAAAAAATGTACAGAAATAACAGTCACACATTTAATTTTGCTGAAAATGGACCAGGGGAAAAGAAAAACAAACAAATAAGCAAATAAATATGACAAATGTATATATTTTTTGGACAACTTATTCTACCAAAAAGGAGAACATTGACGGAGGCGTAAAGACAATTTTTCAGTAAAGTATCTATTATTATTATTATCATTATTATTATTTAACATTTTACCATTCTCATTTATGTCTGTTGCACGTTATGACTATACCTAACTAGACTGGATGGCCGTTTAGTTGCTGGACAGTTCAAGCAAGAAAAACTTGTTTCAAAGTCGGTATATACTGCCCCTTTCAAAATAAGAGTAATAATTTATCCGTTAATTTATTTGATCATTTCGGCAGCCTGTCTAACACCTGGGGCCTGTATTACGAAGCGGGGTTATTGGCTTACCGGGGTAACTTGTCGTATTTAAGGTAGTCTGGGCAAAATGTAATTGAACGAATATGAAGTCCATTTAAACTGTGGTACCTTAAATACTGTAAGACAAGCTACCCCGATAAGACAGCAACCCCGCTTTGTAGTAAAATCCACTGAAGTTCTCCACTCACACCGACAGAAAGAGCCAAGAAATAACATCCATTTGAAAGCTGTTGGTAGAAAGCTGCTCTGCAGTTAACCTTAAAAGTAAACCTCAGCTGCTTTTCTCTTTTCATTGTCTTGCTGGGCTTCACCCATCAGGGCCTCATACATTTTGCATTTATAGGCTTATATGGAATAAACAGTTGTGAAACACGCATTTCAGTGGACGCACCGTGGTTTCCGTGATGCGGCGGTTACGCTGCATACAGAGGCACCCTTGGGCTATTTGAGTTGGAGGGGAAGGGGGCAATATTAAGTTGTCAGTGGGGGTGCTGTTAACAAAATTTTTTTTATTGCTAGGGGGAGATCAGATGCGTGGGCCGAATGCAAAAATACGGGACAAAATGTATCGGTTCAAAATACTGACATGCCAGTACATTTTTCTATGTGGGATGGCGACTCTTGGTTTAAAATTTTGCTAAACATGCAACAGGCCCCTGGGCTTCAGCGGGTAAAACCCGAGCATTAAAGCACCCCTGACTGCACCCCAACCTAGAGGTTTGATTCCATCTCTGGAAACGATTTGACTGCCAGATTTACAGCCATTCCCACTCAGCTCAGGTTATTGTGATCAGTGCCTGTAGGTATGTGGGAAACATGCTGTTTACTTTTTACACAAAAGGGTGTGTGTGTTGGGCTGCCGTCTGGCTCTCTCATATGATGTAAACCTGAACGTAATTGATTTCAAATCCATTTGTATTGTTCTCTATGATAAACGCTTTCTGGGTAACCGGAGCTAAGACGTGTTATATAAAAAATGATCTGGATTGAATTCTGCTAAACCATACATGATTGCATCTGTTCTTACAAAAGCTTTTATCAAGTTATGCTTGTTTAGACCATCCATAGCTCAACAACCACCTTCTTTTGCTCAAGTTTTGGATCCAAGAGTATGATACTGGATGCCAGAAAGGATATTAGGTGTAAAAGCATGTTTTCTCTGCAAGGATCCCAGAAAAACCTTGAGGGACAGACATGGTGCCAGCACCCCCAGCACTGGAAATCCAGACTGCAGGGCGTGCATGGAGGTGCAGGTAAGCACTATTACTGTGTGTCGACCGGCTGGTATGCACAAGACCCAATAAGACCCAGCAAGCAGGTTAGCTGCTACCATGTTCATATTATTAAAAAGAATTAACAACCAAGAATTACTCAGCAAACAACTTTGTCTTGACCTTCTGATTTCTGCAGAACTGGGTATGTAGTGATACCATCAAATTTAAGAAGTCTCTGCAAGCGTTTTGTATCTGGACAATCTGGCACAATCGTTGGGCCATCGGATAAAGCACGAACTCGCATATTTTCAGGAGATGAGTACTTTTCAGTTAATTAAAGGAGCCTTTTTTTTATGATGTTTCAGGCTTGAGGATGACGTCTGCGGTGTGCATTAAACCAAACAAAGTTATTTTCAGATGTTAACGATTTCCTCAACACCCGTTTATAATCAAGCCCTAAGCTCTTCGGCACAAAACTGGTTTCCTTAACCCGAAAAAAATGCTCTCCTCTTGGGAATATTTAAAATGTATATATTCATAATAAATACGATAATTCTGAGAATTTTAAACTCACAGTTGAAAAAATAAAACGTCATATTTTCACCACATATTATATTTAATATGATGATACGTATTAGATTGCAGAAAATACAGTTTGGCCGTAAATCTGTAACAGACATTCAGAGTATCATAACAATGGAAATATACAATATGCTCCTACAGTTATGGCAGAGACTGTGAAGTTGTCAGTATTAAACAGAGGGTTGCACCCTGAAACGCTGTTTTAAAACAAACACGATCTATTAAATTTCCGCTGGATAATCGACTAGGTCTGTTCTCAGCTAGAAACCTTGACATACATACATTAAAAAAGTTAAACACAACAAACATGCCTTCTATATAAGCAGGGGCATTAATTGATATGAAATATGAGCAATGGCAGTTACAAAACTCAGCATTTACATAGGTCTACTTGAACCATGATACCATGAAATCAAAGTGAATAAAAGGTACAAGAGAATGGATTTCAAGCAGTAACTGTCAGATGAGTGCAGGCTTATTCCAGTTTAGTGAGTTTAAGCTCAATTTGAGATGGGATTGTCTCAGGTGTCAATATTTATTTAACGTTTTTATGGAGAGACTGCAAGATTATAGTGGGGAAAAAACACCATCAAGAGAAATAGTAAATCAAGGAAACAGTTTCATAATTCAGCGGTGAACATCTGTGCTGTCAATGTAATGAAATGAGTCGTTTCCCTGTTTTTTGTTTATTGTCCCCAGAGCTCCGGACAGTACAGTGTGGTTAGTGAAACTTTGGCTTTAAGCAAAACTTTAATGATTGGATTCCTATTCTGCTCTCTGGAAAGTCATAAATACAGGGAAAGCTCCTGTAATTTAGTTGTCATAAGTAATACTAGTGATGCACCACCAATCAAACTGTAAATGACTTGAGGCATTTTTGGGACAAAAGCCAGCAGCCTCTTTCCCACCAGCGCGGGCCGTCTTTGTCGAAGCTTGACCGATTGCCTTCTCTGGGAGGCTGCTGTCCCTTGCAGGACTGGTGAGCATTTTTTTTTTTTGGGGGGGGGGTTATGTCCATGGAGCTCTCCGAAGCATAGCACTTTCCGCAAGACTCTCACCAACATGACGCTCTTTTATGAGTCTCCAAGTCGGCAGAGGAGCGTCAAGCTCCCAGTCCAAGTGAGCCCCTCGGTGCCAAAAAGCATCCAAAAGGGAGGGGCGGGTGTGCTTATGTTACATTCAGCCTCACTTGGTCAAAACATCTGTCTTTAGACATAAATGTGTTTTTTTTCTTTCCTCTCTCTTCGTCCCTCCTTGGGCAGCTCACGTAGGAGAGTCTGTTTGCTGTGCTTTTTGGGTTTGGCATCAGTGTATCCCTCCGGGATCGCATGAGAGTCTTTGAATTATAATGTACACAAGCGAAAACACGCTTCTTTCAACAGAACCGGGGCGACGCGTTATTTTCTGCTGAATCACCATGTGTCCAGGAGTGGATCAAAAAGCACATAAAACCAGGTTCTAGAGGGTCAAACCCATCCGATCCGCCGACATCTGATACTCATTCAAAACAAATAAGTCCCCCCATTAAATAACACACTTTTTCACTCTGTTCTTTACATTTTTCTTGCAACATCACAATCCAGTGCTATCCATTAAGAACAATGACTAATAAAGCACCACTGTTTAAGGAACAAAAAAAAAATAAAAACTTATGCAACTTATGTAAAAACCATAAAACATGTCGAATATTGTTTTTAAAAAAATAAAGACCCGGGGGGGGAAAGAAAGTCACATCAGATAAATCTAATTTCATAAAATAGAGAAACTTACGTTATAGCTGTCCTTTATGTAAGCTATTCAAATTCACAAAACCCAGAGCCCTTAAACAAGTGCTCTTAAATAAGAATGCAAGAATGCAAACAGTTAGTACTAAAACTGTTACTTTCAGTCACCGATTACACTTCTGATTAGACCAGAGCAGTGGTTCTCAGTCTGTGTCCCAACCAACCAGCATGCAATGAACTTTGTATGAATGAAATTTAATCAATATGGATGGAGCAAAGCATTGAATGAACACCTCCAATCAGATCACGTTAAACTGATCACAATAGCAAAGCACTTGTTTTTTTCACTGCTAATGGAACTACCAAACGAACAAGGCAAACAAAGATGTATTATTCTGCCCCAGAGAATAAAAATGGACCAGCTTGAAGCCACTTAAGTTGTTCTAAGTACATGAAACTAGTTGGGATCACTATGTGCAGGATTCATTGCTCTCACCACAACCTGCAAATTTTGTTCCATCAGGACCAGATTTAACAAATAATTCAATCTACAGGACCAGAACTGAAAACTATTCAACTACTGTCTATCCCCTCTTGCTGCTATTAAACCATCCAGCAGGCCCCAATGGAAGCCTGCAGCTGACCTGGAGCTCTACACTGGTCTGGAGGGTTGACTACAGGAGCACCGGGCACTGATTGGCTGGCTACATTGCCAGCAGCAGAAGTGATCCTTATGCCAGGTCTGGCCATCTGCCCCCTGCTGGTAGTCCTCTGAGAAAATCAGCTGTAAGAGAATGGGTCACAATTACAACTACAATTACAATTACATAAGACTCACCCAAGTGACAAGGGGATGTTTCACATAAAGAAATCATTTTTAAAGTAAAGTGATAACTATTAGGAATGAGGCAGCATTGTGGTGCAGTGGTTTGCACTGTTGCCTCACACCTCTGGGATCTGGGTTCGAGTCTCTGCCTGGGTTATGTGTGTGTGGAGTTTGCATGTTGTCCCTGTGCGGTTTCCTCTGGGTACTCCGGTTTCCCCCCACAGTCCAAAGACATGCTGAGGCTAACTGGAGTTACTAAACTGCCCATAGGTGTGCATGTGTGAGTGAATGGTGTTGGAGTGTGCCCTGCGATGGGCTGGCCCCCAAAATCCTTGTGCCGGTAGCTTCTGGGATAGGCTCTGGACCCCCCCTGACCCAGTAGGCTAAACGATTTGGAAAATGAATGAACTATTCTGTGATTTCTCTACAGCAGGGGTCTCCAACTCCAGTAGGTTTTCTATCCTACCTGACTTCTGATGAGCCACACCTGCTCCTGGTATTTACCTGAGAACTAGTGTAGCTCTTCAGAAGCCAGGTAGGATAGAAAACCCCAGGACCAGAGTTGGAGACCCCTGCTCTACACTATACAGCCAAAAGTATGTAGACACCAGCATGGCCAACATCTCATTCCAAAACCAATGGTATTAATATGGTTGGCCCACTTGCTATTACAGTCTCTGCTGAAGGGTTTCAATTAGATGTTGGAACATTGCTGGTGGGATTTGCTGCCATTCAGTTGGATATCAATGCTGGGTGATCAGGTCCCTTTCTGTGAGCATGTGTGGCCGACTGCTTCAGCTGAACTTGCTACCAGATATTTTGACCTTCACAGTCACTTCGCTTCTGGTTGACAAGGACAGCAACAGCAGAAAAGCAATTTTGCAACTGATCACTTGTTGGAACCATGGTGTCACTAACCTCTTCTGTATAGCCACATATTCAGTTGATAGGTTTTACTGCAGGAGATTGCATGGCTGTATGCTATATACCAGTGTCAGCAACGGGCGAGCCATTAATTAGGCAATTCCTCTGACTAATACTTTTTGGCCATATAGTGTATTTTACAGTTTTAACTCTTTTTGACGATTGCTGACCGCTTCTGAAAAACACACACAGGCCATTGTTACCAACTCCGGGCCCGTCCCATGGCCCCCACCTCATCACAGCCGGCGCAGCGCGGCCGCCGCCTCTCGCAGTAATGCCGTCCGCACAGCACGACGCCATCCATCCAGAAGTAGACCAGGTCCACCAGGGCTTCTCCGCACTGCGCGCACACAAAGCAGGTGGGGTGCCATAGCTTGTCATAGCCGGCCCTCTCCGCATACACCACAGGGCTGTCAGGCAACGCCAGGTCTCCACAGTGCTCACAGTGCTGGGGAAGGGGGGCAAAATTTGTCACACCACTGTAGCTACATCTGTAATCAAGTCATGTGAATAAGCCAACAGGAAGTATAGCCCCCAAGGACAGGGACTAGAAAGGGTATGGCTCTGCAAGTTAATCCTCTGTGCCCATAACCAGAAGGTTGCTGGTTCAAATGCAACAGTTGGAAGAGTACTTTCACTCACTTTAAACCCAATGAGTCTGCCCTCTCACTGATGTCAATCCCAGTGTCCAGTAAAAAAACAGAAAACCGGCAGTTCAAATCTTGAGATGGTCTGTGCTGTTGTCCCTCTAGCCAGTGTAGTTAATGTGAATTGCTTTAGTAAGATGTTATGATTTAATAAGTCAACAAAAGCTCATTTTTAAATAAAAGCACCAGCCAAGTGACTAAATGTGAACAAATAAGAGGAATTAATGCTTCAGTGGTAAGTTGTTAAGGCACCGAGCTTCTGAGCAAAACCTTGGAATCATAGCTGAGAACCGCAGCAGTACCCAACAAGGGCACCAAACGGCCCAAGTTAATGAGTAACAGTGCAGATCAGTAAAAGCCCAATAAAAGCGCAGTGCAGCAAAGCCGTTTGAAATAAAAGCATCTGCTGGACAGATAATGACGGTGAGAGCGGGCTGGTGCTCGGCTGCCGCTGACGTGCTTCCTGCATGCGGCATATTGAGGGAGGAATAATGAAAGCCACCCCTATGGGGGGCGGTAGGCCAGGCCCCAGCCCCACATTCCTATCACGATAAAAGCAGATGTTCCTCCAAGTTCTAATTATTTTTCTTCTTCTGCTGCAGAGGAACACGGGGAGGAGCAGGAAGGAAATGCAAGCTGGTGGTTTTCATCCGGAATCAACTCTCTGGATTCAAAGGTAAGTCAGTCGCGACAGACAGACCCACGGCCTGCCTACACCAGCAGGATAATAACATACATCGAAGCGCAGATGCCAGGGTGCCGATGCAGGGCGTGGCTCCGCTGGCGGGTGCCCAGTGGCTGGCAGAGTGACATCACCAACGGGACCTTGAGAGAGACACTGGCAAATCCTGCTCTCTGACCCTCACTTGCATGTCACTTTGGATAAAAGTGTCTGCATAATAAGTTATTGTAAAATGTATATGCCCTGGTTTCTGGATTATCCAATCCAGTCTGCCTGTTTGTTGCATGTAACTTCCATCCATCCATTTTCCAACCTGCTTAATCCTATTGGGTCGCGGGGGGTCCGGAACCTATCCTGGATGCAACGGGCAGGGAACAACCCTGGACAGGGGGCCAACCCATCGCAGGGCACACTCACACACCATTCACGCACTCCTAAGGGCAATGTATCAACTCCAATTAGCCTCAGCATGTCTTTGGACTGTGGGGGGAAACCAGAGTACCCGGAGGAAACCCCACGACGACACGGGGAGAACATGCAAACTCCACACACATGTAACCCAGACGGAGACTCGAACCTGGGCCCCAGAGGTCTGAGGCAACAGTGCTAACCACTGCACCACCATGCTGCCGCCCTGGCATCTAACTTAATAATATCTAATAATAATTAGAAAATACTCTATTGAAATACTCTATTGAAACAGTTAATAAAAAACTATTTAAAGGACAAAAATGGATCGAATTTTTGTAGTTGGCCATTACATTGAAAGGTGCAACAGAATTTCCCACAATCCTTCAGGAATCTGGTTGGACAAAGACACCATGGCTAATGCCTGATTTCACTGGAAGCTTCTTATTAATGCGCTCCAGGGCTCAAGTTCTCCTCTGAAGCCGAAGCGTGACGACACAACCGGGACGGAAATCCAAACGGAGGCCAGCGATAATCCCCAGGCCGCTCGGGGCTTCACTTAAGGATCGCGTCTTCCCACCCAGACCTGCACAAACAACCGGCCGGTGGGCCCAGTGCTCGCCGTTCCTGACAGTCCCTCGCCATCCGCGTTTTACGGGCCGATAAAGGTGCTCCATAAAGCGACGGAGGAACCGTTCCCGTTCCAACTCGTAAATCTTCACGTTTTTACCGCCATGCTTCGGGCAAGTCGTAAATCCCTGTCGTCTCGGACCACTGGGAATAAACCTGGTCCAGGTGCATGAAATTCAAAAGGGGAACGGATTTGATCGATCCAGAGCACTGCTGCAGAGCGACTACTGATCCAAGAACATGGGGCCACAGACAAGTGGAGTCAGGGACACGTTTGGATCAGAACAAAGAAATCGCTTCTTTGCACTAAGGGGAACATGGGATTGTGGAATAAGCCTCCCTGAAGTGTAGCGGGGATCCATGGTCTTTAAACTAATTCAACTCAGCTCCAGACAGAAGTTTGCCAGCATATTCGACAAACCCAAACGAGCGCGATGGTCTGCACGGAATACTTTTCCACGTCTTGGTTCCTTTGAAGCCCGTTCCTCAGATGGCACCCCCCCCACCGAGCTCCACTTCAGATCCTCCGCATGATCACTGCATGTTGGTCTTCCTTCTTAAATAGGCCCAGGGGAATAATTAGGGGTTTAAAGTGTCACAGATGCGGTGCCTTTTAAAATCTGTGAGTATGCCTGACTGAGGTTTTTTATTTTTTTTTTTTAAACATAATTGTAGATGGGGGGAGGGGTACACTCCCCACCTCAAAGTCGCGCAGCGCCCCCCCGTACTCCGGTCTGCCTCCGCAGAACGTGCACCCTGAACCTCTGACGTGCATTCAGACAGTTACAGATTGCCTTCTGCAGGCTCCGCCCTCCCAAGATGGAGGGGAATGTAGCGTCTGTGTTTTTCTCTCGCTCCTTATCAGTCCGCTTAACAGACGGCGAGTTATGTGGCGCCATCATTACACTGGAGGACTGAGGAAACCCCACTCCGACCATCGCCTTTAACCCAGTACCAACGCACGCCTGGTCCCCGGGCAAATTCCTCATCCCCCCCCCCCCCTTGTCGACTGATAAGAACAATGCAGCTAACAGCAAAGTGGGGGGCCAGGGGGGACAATGAGAGCCAGGCTGAGCGCCTAACCCAGGGGGCTGGGGTACACCCTAGACAGGATGCCAGGGAATAGAGAATCCCTAAATTCAGAAACGGACAAATTGATGAAGTATAAACACTGAAGTCTCAAAGCAGCTGGGAGCTGAAAAGTACACTGCATGTGCTGGTTAATCCAGCACATGACCAGGAGCCTTACAATGGGTCTGGGCCTCAACTAACTCCATTTAATAAAATGTACAGCCTACAGTTGTCATACTGAAAAGCAAAAGTGCTGGAGTCCCATTTTGAGCCAATATGGGATGCGACTTGTCACATATTTCCGTGTCCGGTATGAAATTCAATCTAACCCTTACCATGTGAATGATCCGCCCCCCCCCCCCCAAAATACTTTTTCAGATCTTACCCCCCAGCTGACAACTATACCATTGCAAAAAGTAGTATGAAATCCCTGACTTCTGTGAAGCTTCCTACACAGAAAGAGGATTCAGAATTGTACAACCTCTTGGTCTACGGAATTAGTAGATGTACAAGAGACCACATGTAGAAAAAAAAAAATCATTAATGTTACGCCAATGAAGAACCCCCCCACCTGTAATTTGTCAGGTCATAACTCCAAGGAGAAACCTAGAACAATGATTCAAAATGTTCCTTATACCAGACAATCTCATCTCGCTGGGCATATAAGGAGTGCTTGGCTTTTCCATGAATTATATTTGAAGATTCTATGTGAACTTAACCATCAAATACAAAATGGTGTGCTGACTGGCACACTGAGTGGTTAAAGGCCTCTCTCTTTGGCACCATGACGGAGGCTTAATTTATTGGCGTTTTATGACTTTAGGTAGCTCGGTAACTCAGTAACCCAGGCAACAGCACCCTGCTCCACTCACATATTCCCCTTTCTTGCCGGGCGTCCCGTTGGCCGGGGAGCTGGGCTCCTGTGCGTCCTGGCCCGCCTTCCCATCCTTCTGCTTGGCAGCATCGTCCCGGGCCGCCCCCCCTTCCCCGGGCAGGGCCACCTCTGCCACACCAAGGGCCTCCTCCTTGTAGGCCTTCACAAAGAGTGCCATGGCATGCAGCTCTGCCTCGGGCAGCCCGTGGCACTTGGAGGGATCCTGGTCGTATGACGGGAGCTGCCGCAACAGCTGCCTACGCCTGTAGAGGGCGCCCTCGGTGCCACTGACGGGACGTCGTTCCTCTGGGAGCTGCTCCATGTACAGGACAGCCTGCGTCAACACAAACGATAACAATCGATGGCGATCACCCGTCACATTACCTCAGGTATCTGTCCACATCTTAGGGTCAGGGTATCGACGTTTTGCATAACAGACATATTCTACTTGAAACTTAGAAAG
The DNA here is from genome assembly GCA_026779585.1 of Mormyrus proboscirostris. Taxonomy (NCBI): domain Eukaryota; kingdom Metazoa; phylum Chordata; class Actinopteri; order Osteoglossiformes; family Mormyridae; genus Mormyrus; species Mormyrus proboscirostris. The sequence continues at coordinate 4,758,726 of JAODKF010000138.1, forward strand.
ACCATAACGTTTTAAAATGATTAACCTTGTAACAACACATTATATAAGAATACCTCATTATGTAACAAGTTCTCACTTCATTATGTAATAACACCCACGTTTTGTAATAGACAGCTTGAATAAATTTCCCTGTGTTTTATTATAGACAGATTGGATGTCATGTATAAATTTGGAAGAAAGTATTACATATTGCATTGGTTATTACATGTGGGAGCGGCACTTTTTAATGATGAAAATGTAATAATGTACATTACGCACTAAACAAACAAGGTGGATGTCTTCATTCACACTTTGTTGTGTTATTGCATAATGCATTGTTACATACCTTCTTGCCCTGCTTCCTATTATTCAAATTTACAATTTTACCCATTTATACAACTGCATAATCTACCAGAGCATCTTTGCTAACAAGGGTACGAAGGAGGCCCCTGTAGCCCCAGCCGCCCCACCCCATAAAAATTCTCGTCGGATCAGTGTTCAAAAGCAGATCGCGGTTAACGGTTCCTGCTGAGACACACCATCCGCCGTTTGCCATGTAAACAAGGTGAAAGACCAGGGAAGAAATCAGAGAAATCCAATTAAAATGGGGTACTGATTCACAATACCGGAGTCAGGTTGATCTCTAGAACCCATTTTGCGTTGGGAAACGGCTGCCTGACCCAGAAACCTCACAGCCAATCAGAGAAGAGTAGGAGGACAGCTGGACAGCAACTGGCAAAAATTTACTCCTATCGGGAGGAAAAAAAACATGCCCTCTACCCACCTTTCTAGTGGCTGCTGACTCCCAGGGATTTAACACGGCTAAAATGACAATGCCTTTGTTCGGTTCGTACTGTTTCACGCATCATATGAACAGTGCTACTTCAATGCAACCGTTTCCTGGCTGATGATAAAATAATGATAAAACCACTGTGCGACAGATTCATACTCGGGCACCAATAAGCACAGCTGGGCCAGTATCAACAGTCGGCCTAAACGGAGCGCTCACGATTTCGAAGGGGATTCCAAACACGGCCAGAGAAATATTTTGTCTGACTCAAGGTATTTTCACGAGCCACTGGCGCACCACCACAAATATTGAGGGTTATTAAAAAAAAAAAAAAAAAAACCACCACAGTCCACCCATTCATGCCGACTGCAGCCCTGCCCCACCTCCTCACCCCCCCATAACTGAGCCACACTGCCTCGTTGTTAAAGTCCTTTTTATGGCTCCGTTCAACACCAGCACCATAAAATAAACTAACTTAACAGCCATTATGCGACGAAACTCTCCGCTGCCAGGCCTACTGCGTTCCATGGCTGTCCTCCATCTCCTGGCTCCGGGTCGAGCGAGCTGAACTGAAACCGGACTGGAAGAGGGTTTCCGTGTGCTAAGACCCCACACTGCAGGCAGTGCGAGGCCATTTATACTGGCATTCTGAAGCCTGGCCCAGGATGTCGATGAAGCGGCCACCTTTAACCGAAACGGCACACAAATATTTCAGCGGCGTCACTGGTCCCAAGGCCAGTTTCTTTAGAATGTGAATAACGTGAATAACTGTGTTCTTTGGAACAGGCACCAAAGTGGCTTGTTTTTATTTGAAGTGCATCCAGGAAAGTGCGGATTAGGAGCATCGCCATCACACAGACTGCCGACATAATTACGATCCATCTCCCAGTGACCCCCCCCCCCCCCCCCCCCCCCCAAGG
>JAODKF010000138.1:4760514-4787149 GCA_026779585.1 Mormyrus proboscirostris
CCCCACCACCAATGGTTTTACCGGAAGCCTGGGTGATCAGATCGCCGTTGGCCTTTGCCGCAGACATCCACCCGGTAACGCTCTTGGCGTTGTAAACAGCAGAGGCATTCTCATAATCAAACCACAATCATTTATTTGCCAGTAAAAGACTTGGGGGGGGGGGGGAATCCCACACCCCAAAGTTTTCATCAGGCCGTATGGGAGCACAACAGAAACACACAGCCTGGGGTTCTGCCAGGTCCCCTACTTTAGTCAGGTGATGTGTTCTGGATGGGAGCCATGGAACAGTAGAACCTTAACACTGGACAGATACCCCCGTTAAGTGCCTCGAGGTCAACGAGGGCTGCCACAGAAAATAAATACCTGTAAGTACAGGCCCCAGTCATTTATTAATGCCATTTTAATGAGATTAAGTATTTGATTTATGTGGGCAAATGTGTGATGTAACAAATCTAAATGTCAGAGGCAAATACATTTATCAAAGAATGTGTTTTAAAGTGATAATTAAAAAAAGTTACTTATTTAGAAGCCTAATGTCAGATCAGCTCCAAAGCTACAGCCCCAGACTCGGCCGGACAAAAGGTCATGTTTACTGATAATCTAGAAGGATTTATTTAAGCAAAATAAAGTCATTTTCAGGGATGTTGTTAGATAATTTTATACTTGCAGCACTCATAACAGCAATAATAGCAGAACCAGGACCCAACACTATCAATGGAAGCAGCAGGAAGTCTTAAAGCAGCCCTACTGTACAGCAGAAAGTTCTAGAAGCAGGTGTAGACAAATAACTCTCTATGCAAGTGATCAGTTCTGAAGAAAAGGCAGCTTATTTACCGATCCCAAATGGGCCAAATGGTGACAATGAGGATTAGAAAACCTGCTCTGAGGATTAGGACACAGCACAGGAAGAGGAACACGGACAGGCAGCCCCAGGACGGCAGACGTCGGGCACTGTGAGTGGTTGTGGCGAAGCTGTCGGTGAACCCTCCAGTTCATCCTCTGTCAGAAGGGCCCCAGTTTCCCAGTGAAAATACTGACCTGCTGGCACGTCTCTACATTTCTAGCAAGGATTTTCTTACAAAATGCTGGATTACCCAGAAGGAGGTTAAAAATCTAAAAACATACCAATATGTCAGCATAAAAGGAAAAAAATAATTAAAAAAATAAATTAAAAGTTGATTCCAAAGGCTGAGGTAGACAGAGTAACATGCCTGCAGAAGAATGCACAAATCATGGACATTTATAAACAATAATGTTCCAGTCTGGTGTCTCGGTCTCTCTCTCTCTCTCGGTCTCTCTCTCTCCCTCTCCCTCTCTCTCTCTCTCCCTCTCTCTCTCTCGGTCTCTCCCTCTCTCTCTCTCTCGGTCTCTCGGTCTCTCTCTCTCTCTCGGTCTCTCTCTCTCTCTCGGTCTCTCTCTCTCTCTCTCTCGGCCTCTCTCACCAGTTTCTGGTTCAACCCCGGTGGCGCCCAGTCGTAGGTGATGGTGTTGAAGGTGGGGTCCTTGCGCGACACCACGGGGTTGGTGATGATCATGCGGTTGCGCTTGTACACGCGGGAACCATCGCCGCCCTTCACCTTGGCCGTCAAGTGGGCGTAGCGCGACTCGGCCAGCAGGCTGCCCATCTTGCGGTCGTCCTCGCTGTCCGAGCTGGGGGCGTGCTCCTCCTGGCTGCAGTGGCACTGGGTGCAGGCCTTCCTGGGAGGGTGGGGGGCCAAGTCACACACACACACACACACACACACACACACACACACACACACACACCAAGAGGTCGAACACTCACTTACCCAAGAATGCCATCTGCTATATTTTACGCTAAATGCAAATAGGTTTAAGATTAAATACAGTACTGTGCCAAAATCTGACACAGTAAAAAAATGTTTAAAGCTATTTATCTGAGTAGTAAATGTACACTTGTTGAGAAATAAACAAATAATCTACCAGCAACACTATAAAATAGTTACTGATATCTTGGCTAGAACAACACAGCTTCAGGTCCCTAACTCCCCCTCCAAACCTCTGCTAAGGGGCACCAAAGCCAATCTATATATTCCTTAAATTCCACCACGACACAACAAATTAATTTTAAAGTTAAATCTTATGAAGAGATATAGATTAAATATGGTAAACTATGGTCGTGGTTGGAGGTTACCACAAATACTGGAGACGTTTTGAAATGGCTGACTGTTTCACAGACAAAATAAAGTTTCACACCAACATGTAGATGATCTAAACATACTTTTCTTTGTCTGCCCACGACTACAGTGGAAAAGGGAACCCGGGGGACACGTGTGATTCTTGCTCCGGGCGTTACGGCAAATGGAACCGTGTGACATGGGATGGGAGGGGCCTTATTTAGGAACAGGGAGGAACAAGAACAAATAGGCTGCTGTTTCAGCTTCACAAGTCAAAAAACAAAACGGCCGTCAAGAAGCTGAGTGCGGGATACGGCGTCGGGGTGTGCGTGTGTTTGCTGGGGCTGAGAGAGAAATCCTGCTCATGTACTGACTGGCAGGCAGGCAAGGAGAGCTAAGTCTGCGTGTCTACCACACCCTATCCGTCTTAAAGGTGATGCCAAAATTGGGGTCAAAGACGACAACACAGCCGGCTTCCTGAATCTAGGCACTAATTCCGAAGAAGCAGCTGCAAATCCAAGCCAGAAATCTAACAATGAGACCCTGTGCTGGAATCTCACACGTCCTCCATGCAGCATCTGATTTTCACTGCAAGATAGTATTTATTTTCAGTGGCAGATATCTGGGGGAAAGCCTCTTGATTTCACGGTGCACGAGAGCAGTGTTTCTATTCCAGTCCTCCGGGACCCACAGCTGGTCCATGTTTTTGCTCCCTCTGACCTCCCTGCCAGACAGTCCACATTTATGCTCCCTTCCAGCTCAATCCCAAGGACCCTATTGGGAAACCCTGTACTAGAGGGATGGAGCTGCTTTGGAAGGAGCTTGGTCGTCCGTGGGTAAGGCTTCACCTGCACCAAGAGGCAGGCTTTCTGAGAAATCTAGGACCCCAGCAGGGATCACTATGGCGCACTCGCTTCAGGCCTCCGCACAGCCCCGTGAGACAGGTCTGCAGTTCGGCCGTCCTTGACAGAAACGCAAGTGGAAATTTAGGCATAAATCTGATTACCGGCGTGTCCTCAGGAGACTCACACAGAGCCCCGAGTCAAGGAGCCTCAGAGCGCCCTCAAGCAGGTGACTTAAGGAGGAAAGGGGCCTCAGAGCGCCCTCAAGCAGGTGACTTAAGGAGGAAAGGAGCCTCAGAGCGCCCTCAAGCAGGTGACTTAAGGAGGAAAGGGGCCTCAGAGCGCCCTCAAGCAGGTGACTTAAGGAGGAAAGGAGCCTCAGAGCGCCCTCAAGCAGGTGACTTAAGGAGGAAAGGGGCCTCAGAGCGCCCTCAAGCAGGTGACTTANNNNCCGAGAAGAGGTGCCTCACTTGTTTCTTAGCTGTTTTTTGTATAGAGAATAAATTACCTCCAGGAATGTGGCTGGAATCCAGAGCAGATCCCCTTACATGTCAGACAGACCGCGCCTCTTCCTGCTGGCAGCCGCCCCACTGACATCTGGGAAGGACAAAAAAAAAACATGGAGAAAGGCAGGCGGGAATTTAGGGAGACGTAGGACAGGAAGAGGGAAGAGGACTACGCTGGGATGGTTTCAGTTGGGGGGGGGGGTGAGGGGACAGGCAGAGTCACACGCCCCAGGGCACAGACAGATAAACACAGACAGGTCCGGCGTACGTAAGAGTGTGTCAGAGTGGGATGAGACACAGCGAGGCGGAGAGGAAGCCAGGGACAGGACGTCTCCGGTGACACCTCCGACGCTGACACCCCCCTCATTTTTGCAAAACAAAATAAAGGCTTGAACCTCACGGGGCGTAGTGCCCCCTCACCCTCGCACGAGAGGTCTGCACTGATAAACGCAGTCGATGAGTTACCGATGTCTCATGTAGCTCGAGTGCATGACTGCAGTCTGTAAGGGCTGACTCAACACGCCCAGACTGACGTGTCCCCACGGTCCCCTCATGGCCCAAACCTGCACCCCCGTGAACCCCAGAGAGGCACACAATTATGCACTGTAGCCGTCTATTTTCACATGGCACGAGTGCCGGCTCTTTTTTTCCTCTCTCTCCTTAGTGCTCCACTCACGGAAGCTCAAGGAAGCTTCTCACAGCGACAAAGGGAGGGAAGCCACCAGGGTGTAAAATACCGTGTCGTGTAGCGTCGACGGGGCAGCGTTTGCGGTGAGGCTCTCGGAATACTAGGTTGGGGGCGTGGGGGCAAAATAATGACATCGCCTAGCAAAGGGCACCTGTGGTGGCATGTCCGCTAAAGCCGGTGAGGGTAAAAAATAACACCATCAGCAGGAGGCGAAACAAACAAACATGGAGGAACCATGGCACCAAACCCTCATCTAATCCTCCTGCATCTGACCCCCCCATCTGACCCCCCCACGCACCTCCGCCCGGATCGTCCCTGGGTTGTGTAATCTGTCGCCCCCTGACATGCTAGTATGTGCCAGATAAGTGCCAAAGGGACAGCGCAGCCACACTAGGGCTGACGGTCGTGTGCGGTATAAATAAACGGCACTCCGTGCGATTGGTTCTGAAGAACCACCACGTCCGGTTCCCACGCTTCTTAACAAATAAGCTTGCGTTGCACGGTTTTGACAAGATTATGATTGGGTGTAGCTGGTAGTAGAAGAGCATTATAGTTCTGATGGTGGTCTCCAATATGAATATTAACTATGCAAATTAATACAAAAAAAAGTCTGCGGTAGACTGTGTAAAGTTCTAATTAAAATGCATCGGAGTTTCCATAGTGTAGTGGTTGATACGTTCGCCTAGATCGTGAAAGGTCTCCGATTCGAACCCGGGCGGAAACATGTTTTGGGGGCAGTGTGGGACTCCGTGGTTCTAAGGGTTTATACTTGTGATCAGAAAATTGCCATTTCAAGTCTGGCTTCAGCAGGTCTGTGGGTCCTTGAGTGAGGCCCTTAACCCCCAGCTCCCTGGGTGCCACTACGGGTGGCTGCCCTTCGCAGCCAAGCCTGCCCTCACCTCCAGAGAGCAAGATGGGGTAGGCAAAAAGAGAAGCTCCCCACTGGGATCCATAAAGTATAATCATTTAATTTCATCAACCGTTTGTTGGCTTCCAGTCCAGGGTGAACCCAGACCACCACCCCAGCACAACACTAACCACAAGAAACCACTGAAGATGGATGGATGGATGGATGGATGGATGATTCAGTTACCTAACTGCTCAAGGGCTATGAGCTATAAATGAACTATTAATCTAAGTAATAAGTGAATTAACCATGGATATAAACAACAGAGGGTTGTAACCCCCCCCACCAATCAAAATTGGCCAATACAATTCCCAAGATCCAGGCAGACTGTGAGTAAGTAATCATATTCTCATGAGAAATGGGTGGAGACCACTCCCCCCCACCCGGATGATCAACTCAAAGTTACACCCTTGGAATGAACTGGTTGTCACTGAACTTAAACAAATAAAAGATAAAACAATCTTTTTAGTCTTGTTTCTATAACAGAACTCCTAAAAGAACGCAGGTACGGTCTGTCAGAATTCAACCCACACCAGTCAGATTCAATTAAATATCCGTCAGTCTGGGGTCATGTCTGACTGCTTCTCAACCGACATGGTAAACATCATTACTCACTCTTACTGGTGATGAAAAAAATAGATAGAAAATGACCCAGAACACCGAGGGGGGAAAATTGTTGCGGGGCTATAATTGTTGTCGCATGCAACTGAGACGATGAAGAAGACAGCAGAATCTGACCTCGCACGCTTTTCACAACACGTCAGTTATTGACAAGTTAATTCCAAGGGAAGATTTGGAAGGAGAACAATTAGCTCGTTTCAAATAGGCCTACTGAAGTCAAACAATGGCATTTCTATTCACCTTTTAGCGAGGAGAGAATGGCAGCAAAATTGAGTTTTTGAACAAGTGCCATCTAGCCCACCATGTAGTAAATGAAACAGCATAAATTAGAAAATATCAACGAAATAAATCTCACTGAAAGTTATCTTTGCACACAGTGAGGTCCGTAAGACGTTCAGCTCTCGTCCTCTGAACTACTGCAATTTTCTCTTAAAAAATGGCAAGATAAAAGAGAAGTGGGGGGTTGCTGAAATGTTGGAAAGTATTTTAATGGGGGCTGCCGTTTCGGGGGGAGGCTGAGGCGCGTCTGGAAGTGCGTTGGACCCGCAGAAAAACGCCGCCGCGCCGGGGCCACATTCCTGGAGACGGTTCGCCGGGCAACAATGCGCAAATTCACAGCAGAGCCCCGGAGAGGTCCGGCCCACTTAAGATAAATTGCAGTTCGGTTTCTTTATTCTTGAAGGTCTTATCCTATGGATTTCTGAACGGAATGGCTGTCCCAAACGTCAATCGGTTGGATTTTCCCTGGCTTTACTAAGGAATTACGCCAGAAATTCACATCAGGGTGGGTACATTGTTCTAAATTCTAAATAGTCGTCAAATAAAACATAAATAAACAGTACACACATGATAGCGGTTGTCTGGCTTAAAAAACCCCAGATTGTCAAGACTTCGTGCGTTTCATTTTTAAAACCATGCAACCTGTTTGTTGAAATTAAAACAAGTTTAAGAATAGTTCATAATGCTTGAATGAACCGCCAGCTACTAGACAGTTATCATTCATGTTTATCACATTCAGATATCAGAAAACATACAAGACTAACACGCTGCGGTCTTTTCTGGGGGAAAAGATAATCGATGCCACAAATCATATGAATAATAATCAATACCTTTTATTATATGCATGTACGGCAGTAATGATGTTGTGCATCACTCAGTATACAAAAATGCCAGGATCGTTCACTTACAATCAAGTTAAAATTCAGTCTTTCGTAGCAACGCCAATCGTGCACATGTGTGCGTTATGTCACCCAAATGCGAGCTGGCGGTCCAGGTTACCCCCAGGCGGCACGTAGTCAAACTCGCATCTGAACTCACCTTCTGCAAGCCGTCGCTGAGGTCCATCACAGCCGCCTTTCAAGCCGTCTGCTCTCAGTCTCAAAACTACAGTGCCGTCGCTACCCGACCCGCTCGCCCGCACTGCCGAGCTCATTTGACAGCGCGGCTTTTAACTCGCAGCCTCGGCTGGGAATCCCTGCAAAACTTTGCCAACCAATTATAATAAACTTGATAAAAAAGAACAGTCGCTCGACCAATAGAAATGCTCTTTATGGACTTTTTTCTATGTCATTCTTACAAATTAGGAACACCCAACTTAACCCCCCCCTCCAAAAAAAAGGCATGACATCACCAGCTAGCGCGCGATACAAGGTCGCAGGAATTCAATGTTTCACATACTTTGTTATTTACATGCTCGCGGACCGAGGGGAGGATGTTTCCTGTGGTCTCAACCCCTGTACAATTTTGTCTTTTATGGAAGAATTGAGGTGGCACAAAAATAACTAACAAACCCACGCAAACATGACTGTTTAATTGCGCAGGTATCACGTTGCATTTTTGAGTTTATTAGGTCATGGTAATTTCAAATGCATACTTGTCTGAATGTTCATAGGCTATTCGGTGCACTGCTGTTTAAACTTTTACGTTTTAAGTAAATGTTCGTTCGTGTGTTTATTAGGCCTAACATCGCCCACGAACAAGGAAAAGGCGATGAGACACGAGGCATCGTATCGAATCACAGTAACTGGATGGTAATAGATGTTTGATAGAAACAAACTATTTTAGATTCCGAACTAACGCATTAGGCAATATCAGAATGAAAACCTCTTCACACTGACAAAATATTTTTAAAAAAACCTAAATAGGTGTGCTTATAATTCTTACAAGACAAAGGTTTAAAAATGACAACACAGTAAGATTAATTACGGCATATTAATATTTAAAACAAAACTTTTAGTCTTAGATGCTGTGGAGTCTTAGGTGCTGTTCATTGAGAAACTTCTACACTGTGTACAGTGAGCAGAGCTTAAGTCTGACATCAGGCTGAAGACATCCACCACTGTATTCTTCATATTGAATATTTCTTGATACTTTTACAATGTACGTTTAGTACACAAAAAAACAAATTCAATGATTATCTCAGGTAATCTCACATTACCTTTGGCAAAGAAAAATATGCAATCTGATTTACAGCTGTTCAACCCATTTTTTTTTTTTTTTTTTTTAGAGATTTATGAAACAAATAGGAATGAGTGTCAGTTAGGACAACTGTGACCAGACTGAAATGATCAGATTACCATGTGATCAGCTGCGACCAGCATTCGCAAAGCTTGCCTGACTAAACTTAAAGCCGTCCAAAAATCATGATCAACATTGTAACGTACGTTTTTTTCCCCCCTTTGTAAACACTCGCATTGACATAGGGCAAACAGGCCTCTGGCTAGCGACGATATCAGGTGCTGTGAAACATCAACTATTTAAGGCATAAATACTTTGAAATTACTATTACCTCTGTAATAGCTGTTACGCGTATCTCAATGCATACCCTGCGTCTGTTACCATACAATGTACCTACCAAAGACTTCTTTAAATCAGCGGGTATGTGCACTTGGATTTTTCCAGTGACGAATGGTAGATCCTCCCCCCCGGATTCCCTCTTTGAACACATCAGCACGCACTGGATCACTATCCTTAAGCTGAAATCCAACACACGCTCCAAAGAATCACGTCATACGTCCTCATGCTGATGAAATGGTCTGATCTGTGGTTCTGATGAATGGGGAGACGAGGCTCTGAAAGGCCAAGACGGGGCGGCTTATCAGGCGCCGCCAGCCTACGCTGTGCTCGGCCAAATTCTTGGCAGCTACTTTATAATTTTCCCATTTGGCTAAATGCAGGCATGAGTGGCAGCAAAAGACAGTAACACCCAATGTAGCATTTAAAGCCTAATTTCTACTACCTTCAGCACCAGATTTTTTTTTTGTTCCTTGATTAGAACATCCTCACACATACAGCGACATACACAGACACACACACACATCCATATAGCGATCGTGAGCTACTCTCCATTATGCATAGCGAATCTCGCACAGGCCCGGGCAGTGACTCCGGCCCCTTTGTTTCAGTCAAGCCGCCTCCTCTCGTGGCGGCTGCCCAGGCCCAGTGCAGGAACGTCCTGCCCGTCACCCACCCCCCCTACATGATGATGCTTGGATCAGGCACAGAGTCGGAGATGCATTTGTGAGGCAGCACGTTGGCCCCGTTGAGGTACAGCTCATCGTTGACGATGACATCCTCACCCAGCACAGTGACGTTCTCCATCCGTACCTGTAGGTGACAAAAGCCTCCATCACTGAAAGGCGCCGCTAGGGGGTGTAGCAAATATAGAACAGGAAGGGAGAGCACAGAGCGGAAGGGGACAAAGTGAACATGCACTTCTAACAAAAGCGAAAACGTTCCCATCCTAGTGGCAGGGAAACCGTGAGCCGTCCCCCTCTATGTCATGTGCTTCCAGACTGCGCTCATCCAAAATCTGAAGGAGAAACGTGAGCGAACCTGTTTGTGAGTGTGTGTGCGTACGCGTGCATCACCGCATGATTGGCGCGACCTCATCTTATAAGTGTCGAGGTCGAGTGTATGCTTGCGTGTACACCCGCGAGAACATGAATGAGCTCGTGCAGTTTGTGAATGACCAGGTGAGACGGCAGTGTGTGTGTGAGTAAGAGAGAGTGAGAGAGAGTGCGTGTGAGAGTGAGCGCGAGTGTGAGTGTACACCCACTTCCATCTTACCCACTGGCCCACGGAGGAGCTCCAGCCCACGATACAGGACTCCAGCCAGGAGTGGGAGCGTACCCGAGATCCCCTCAGCACCGTGCAGCGCTTGATACGCACCCCATCCTCCAGCACTACCCCTGCGCCCAGAGTCACGTTGGGTCCGATGGTGCAGTTCTGCCCGATCTGAGCGGTAGGGTCCTGCCAAGGGAAGCGGCACAGCAGAACGCAGTGCTTCACTCAGAGCTCACAGTCACTCGAAACTCACACTTTTACAGCTGGAAGTTAAAGAAGAGAGCTTTTTCATAAGAGTCCACTTTAAAGAATTAAATGTCACTCATTTAAAAATAAAAACACAAACATGCTATAAAGAAAAAAAAGGCCAGAAAATACATGATTGCAGACTAGATGAAAGAATCTGCTGTTAACGCAGTAGCACCCCCTAGTGGAATAAAAACATATACGTTTAATTTCAGCTCTCCACATAGATGATTGAAATTCCCAGAAAAGATGGAATCAGTTTTGCATTGATTATATACTCTAATAAAAAATAAATTCCATCGGTAAAATCCAATTCACTGATATATAATTATTAGTAGAGGTCCTATGCCTTTGTTATTTAGAAATGTGACCAATAATTTTATATTTAAATTGATTTCCCCTCTTGAAACCATTTCTGTACCATATCGAAGTACACAGCATCACATTTTTTTGCATTGGATTTGTAGCAGGTTGAATTGCATTGTGTTGAATTGAAATGTGTCGAATCTCACCGCATCTCCGTAGGGGTGAATCATATCACATCGCATTAGTAGTAGTGAATCTTTAATGTAACAGATCGTTGGCGACGCATCGAGATGTGTATCCCGTCGCTGCAGTGAGGGGGATGCTAATCCCTATTTAGCATCATCCCCACCGTCAACATGCCAGCGGAAGGTGATGTCAGACCATCCTGCTAGTGGAGGATCCACAGCAAGGAACACAGGAGCTGCTGGTGTGGCTTCCTTCATTCTACGAGTTCCCTGTACGACATGCATTTATCGTACTTTCTCCATATTTTCTGTAGCCGTCGAGGTAATAGGATAGGCTTAAAATGATTTAAAAGCCCGCAAGTAAAGTAATTTAATTTGGGACTTGTGAAAGTGTCCTAACCACATGAACGGTGGGCAGTGGAGGCCTAATGGTTAGGGAAGCGCACTTGTAATCGAAAGATTGCAGGTTCGAATCCCCGACCCGCAAGGCATCACTGAGGTACCTTGAGCAGGGTACCGCCCCCAAGCACTGCTCCCCGGGCACTGAATCAGCTGCCCCCTGCTATGTCACGAAAGTCACATATGGGTTAGATGCAGAGGACACATTTTGTTGTGGTGTGTCATCACTAATCACCAGACTCTAAATACAGTCTGTTAGGGCAACTCTGGATGATTCTCCTCCTGATCCAGGGTTGGGATGGATTCTATACTCACCACAAGGACGTTGCCCAGGAAACCAGGCCCAGTGCGGAGTCTGTCTGGAGTGTGCTGCCTCACGGACTGCAGGTACATACACATCCCTGTCAGGAAGTCCTTGGGCTGGCCAATGTCCATCCAGAATCCTGGAAAGAAAAGGCACACAGATCATAACTTTCAACCACTAGTTTACCTAAATTCAAAAGGTGAGGGAGAGTATGTATGTATGTATGTATCCAAGCCCATTTTTAGCCGCTGCTTATCCAGCCGAGTTATTCATAGTGCTCTAGAGCAGTGACCTGAGAAGCATAGAAGGCCAACACTGGCTTTGAATGGACAGCAGTCCATCACAGAGCACATGACAAGAACACAACAATAAACAATATATACAGCGGGTTTTAAAGCAATTTAACTTCAATGCGACTGGCATTTGTTATGGATATTACAAAGGAAAAGGCAATATTGGGCTTGGAGTCGTGATACCTTGAAGCTCCATGGCATACAGATGTCCCTCTTGGGCCATTTTCGGAAAGATCTCCTTCTCGATGGATGTCGGCCTCAGCTGCAGGAAGGAAACGGAGCGATCAGCAGGCAGATGGTAGTCAAAGAAAAAAGGACTTTGAGGGATGGGGGCACTTATATTGTTTCACAGACAAAACAAAATTTTCACAGAAGACCAGAATAGCTCAAGGTTGCCTTCCTGGCAGCTATACTGACATCACCATTGAGTGAAGGGAGAGAAGTCACTGACCTGTATCCTATCCAGTATGGAGGGGCTGAAAATGTACATCCCCGCATTGATTTTGTTGGAAACAAAGACCTGAGGCTTCTCCACAAAGCGGTGTATGCAGCCGCTCTCCGCTTCGAACACGACCACTCCGTACTTGGAGGGCTCTTCCACCTTGGTGACCTGGCACACACACACACACACACACACACACACACACACACACACACACACACCACACAGTGTCAGTCAGACCTCTTGGCTTTTACAGACCACCTCCGCTTAGCTCTGCCCCACCCTGGCACTCACCACGATAGTCCCCTCCCTTCCGTGATTCTTGTGGAACCTGAGCATTTCTTCGAAAGGGAAGTCACAGATGACATCGCTGTTGAGCACGAAGAAGGGCTCAGAGTCATCAGTCAGCAGATCTCTGGCCAAGGCCAGAGGTCCCGCTGAGAACAGAAAACGCAGACCCCGTGAGCCGCTGACACCACCCACAGCCCAGCTCCTAACTCCTCCAGGCACAGAAGTAATGGTACAAACTCCATCAGTACGACAAAACACTACAAGGCCAGATTACACGTGGCTTCCAAGCCAAACATCCAAAACATCTTGACTAGCTGGATAGTACACTAGAGCCATGCAGATAAGGTAAGGGTCCATCAGGAACTAGACCTGCAACCCTTAGGGTAAGAATCTAACCACTGGTGTCCATGACACAATGAGAAAAGCATTTACCTGTCCCCAAAGGCTCTTTCTCATGAGAGAGGGAGATCTTTATTCCTAGCTGTAAGAGAGAGGAGAATAATGAGGAAGCTGGAGCATGAAGACCCTGTAAATAAGTTTTCCTTAATACCGTAAACCACTCACAAAATACAAGAGATCTTATTCTAAGGCCAAAACCCAAATGCAACTCAAACATCACATACTCTTTCTTCCTGGACCCTCATCTCTCGCTCCAGTAGGTCTGACATGTAGCTCACAGCCAGGATTACATGGCTGACTCCAGCCTAACCGGACAAAAAAAATAAATAAAATTTAAATCACACAATACTGCCAAACACCAGTATAAAAAATACAATGGAGTACAGAAGCAAGATGTACAATAAAACTACTTCCTTAACATAAAAGGCGCGATTCTTAGCCGGTCACACAATTTTAGTTGACAAATGGTTACAAAAAAAGTTGTAATCCTACTTGCGATAGGTGAGTTCTTGTGAATCAGTTAAAATTAAGAGAACGAGGTCAGGTACGACGCAAACAGCGCCCCCCAGCAAGAAGCTCACTGACCTTCACCAGAGCTTCCACCTGGTGCAGCAGGATTGGCTTGTTGCAGAACTCAACCAGCGGCTTGGGCACGCTGAGGGTGAGAGGGCGCAGCCGGGTGCCATAGCCGCCAACGAGGATCAGCGCTTTCATAGTACGTCTTCATGGGGAGATGGGTCCATAATTATTTACCGTGGGACAGGGAGGCAGTCAATTCCGAAAGCTTGAAAGTTCATAGGATTAAACTGCTACAGCTAAGGAGTTCATTCATAATACAGACGTGACACCACCGCCATAATGTAAAATAAAGAAAGAAAATCAAAGTTCCCCAAAATGTTTGATTTTTAAGAATCACCAAAACAAAATCAAGTTCACAATCGCCCACATCAAACAAGCCGGAGTAAGAGGGATGTATTTTTTTCTCGTATACTGTATGACAGCCTTCGAACTGAAGAGAAGATTCCAGGGCTCTCAAGTTTTGAAGACAGGCAAGAGTGACATTCCACAGGATGCCTTTTCATTGATTGTTGTGTTTCATTTTACCCAGAAACAATACTACTATTTTGTGAGTGGCTATTGTGTAGGTTTTATCTGTTTTTTTGATTGGCTGGTAAGTGACAGGCTCTAAGTCTCCAGGCCAGACGCGCTGTTTTTATAGTGAGGCACTACTGTGCCGCGGTCTGAGAAATATTAGGCGCTGCGGCATATTAGCCTACAAATTATTTTTCCGCGTGAAAAATACAATGTGTGGCGCTCAGTGCGTGACACTTGAGAGATTCATTTAAGTTTTGATTTTATTGTACCCATACAATGCTGAGAATCTGCCTGGCAATTAGAGTCAATACAGTGGAGCTAACAAGCTAAATAGGGTTCAGTCTTTAGAAACCTAACTATTAACTTAGTTCATAATCGCGATCACAACGTTGCATTACTGTACTGTACATTACAGTAACACGAGAAGCAGCTAAACCACGTATCGCAGCCACGTAGTCCCGAATCCACAACCAAATCAAGGCTTGACAATCAACTACATGCAGTCCATTAATTGGAAAATAACCATTTGGTTACAGATGACCACCTATGTAGCAATCTAGAGAAACTGAATAGAAGCCACTTAACACTAGAAGCAGCAAGCTTCACCTCCCTTGATTTGACACTTACCTGTGCACTTTAGCTAAAGTTGGGCTGTATGATTAACATGCGTTAAAGTAAAAAGGCTCGTTACACAAACGTGGACAGACCAAAAGTAAGCGTGAAAGTCTATCGATTAAATAGACAAAGAACCAAAAATAAAGCAACAGATTTTACATACGACTAATCATAGTTAGGAACGTATTCTGCCTTTCTTTTGAATGACTACGTTTCTGGGAGCACAATTCCTCTCAACAACATGTACACGTCATCCGAGTTCATAGGTTATTCGGTTAAACCAAGTATTAAATGGGGGAGAGT
This sequence comes from Mormyrus proboscirostris, assembly GCA_026779585.1. NCBI lineage: Eukaryota > Metazoa > Chordata > Actinopteri > Osteoglossiformes > Mormyridae > Mormyrus > Mormyrus proboscirostris. The sequence goes on from JAODKF010000138.1 coordinate 4,775,160, forward strand.
TTCAATCTTAACTCTTAATATCTTAATTAAGTCTTAATATTCAACTAAATAAAAACAAAAATATACACTTAAAAATGTCAAGTTAAGTTTCAAATTCAAGTTAAACATTACAGCTAATAAAGTTGCGATGTAGTTCCTAACCCTCAATGATTTGTGTAAGTTATGCAGAACTGGACGCTGTGGCGCCACACACAAAAAAACCATCTTGATACACAAAAGTCAGACACATCTATACTTGGTAATCTTAACCCATTTGCAAAACATAGCCAATTGCGACAAAACAGCAGAAAAAAATGGCTTACTCCTGTTTCTGTGGTAAATAACATCCCCTGGCTATGGTACATCCCATATCCTCAACTGACCACGCCCACTCTTTTTCACCAATAAGATATTAACAACGTGGCGAGGACACACAGTCGGAGCGTGCCGTCAAACCATCGCGGAACGAAGTTTAGCCGGTTTGTCGACCTGTATCGTAACGTCAGCAAGCCAATCAAATTGTGAAGTTCATGTCACTATAATTTCCATGTTATTTATGCTGGTAATTGCAAGATGCTATTGTTTCTTACAATGAGATTAAAAAGATCACTGTGTTAATTTTTACCTTTCATTTTGTGGAAGAAATTAGGTTGTTTCTCGATGAAACGCCGTTCTCGTTACCTACAAAAATGGAAATCCTTTAACTACTTAATATATGCAGTCTCACACTACTAAGCTTTCATTGGATGAAACGCATCGACAAAACAAGTGATTAAAACGTATGTAAAAATGTATAAACGTCAAGATCTGTAAAATTGATCGTCTTAAACGTATTGCCTTTAATGAATTCTATTCTCGTGACAGTTAAAAATGCAAAGTAAATACCGGTTTCCAATAACTAAGCCATAAGCATATACATTAACCTAATGAGGAGTCACATTTACGTTAAATTCCAAAAAAAATTACAGAAAGGTTTAATTTTTTTTGTAGTTATTTTCCCTACTACACGTAATGTTTCATTAATTGTTGAATTGTAAAACGTAAGCGAAAATGACACAAAAATCAGACGACTTTTTTAAATAAACATTTTAATGTTCACATTCAAAGGTGTCATATAATAATTCTTCTTAAAAAAATATCCATTCATGCAACAAGAAGAGATACTTAAAATTTTTGGGTAATAGATACACTCTACAAATAATTTCTCACATCTATGTAAAGATTGACATCTAACATCCACCACGGAGCAGGGAGCCATACTGGAGACCAAAACCATTTATTGATATTGAAATCTACTGTTTATTTTCTTCATGTGAGGAACCCTTCTAATCTTAAATACATAATAGGGATTATTTTATTGCAAACTGAATGCTGATTTAAATATATAGGCTTTACGTGAAGGCAACTGCTTTCCTAAAAGAAAAAGGTTAAAAACAAGCATTTTCATGGATCGTTCAACACTTACAGGGTTACTAAGCATCTTGGGGCACACTGTAAACCAGTATCTGTTAATGTCCTTAAATATACCTTTGCTCAACCTTTTTAGCTCAAATTGGTCATTGAGCAATTCAAACTGGGGGAGTGCCAAGTATACCGTGCCAAGTGGACTGATGTCTATTTCTCATTTATACCTTCAATGTTATTTCACACTATTGAATTACAGGGGACTTTGTCGAATGCCTATGAACTCTAGAACATTGGAAGATCTTGACGCCTGCAGAGAGGAGCACGGAGACATTGCAGAACACCCAGTGATGCAAGAAATTCATTATTACGCCACTGGACACAGTAACAGGAGTGACCTGAGGAATTGAACAATTCAAGTTGAGAACGACTGGATGACCGTTTGCTAAGACACTGGACAGCAGTATTTTTTTCCACAGGTGCACAAAATTCACTGCAATTAAAACCAAATACAAAGGTTTTTTTATATAATACTCCATTTGTCATGATGTCACAAAGAGGTTTTAACCATACACAGGAACTGCTCGACAACACAATGTAACCAGGGCAGTATTTTCTGAGCACTTAAGCTACATCAGGGTACAGAACAAAAATGACATTATGTAGTGGGGGATTTCACTGTCAGGAGGCACACTTCCTTACAATTGTGCTTGCAGGACCAGCATCCAAACCATTGCGCTCACCAGGAACTCGGGGACATCTCAGGGCTGGTGACGTGCCACGTGGTACCACCAGGCATAAAAATGACCTTTTTTTTTTTTAAAAGATACCATCTCTGGCTGTGCTGGGAGGGACGGGATGAGCAGAACAAGAGAAAGGTCAAGTATGGTTATATCATGTCACTTTTGTTTTATGTTTTTTTTTTTTTTCCTTTTCTGCTACATGTGCTGATGGAGGAATACAGTAACACAGTCCACAGTATACGAGTGCAATCTCTTTTTCTCTGACCCTCGACCCAGACTCTAAAGGTCAAGAACAACGGGATGAAGAAAACGGGATGAAAGAATCACACTTCTGACAGGTTCTTGATCCGGTTCCCACAGTGCAAGTTAGAAGGTGGCTTTTTCTTTTGGGATCGCAAACCAACCTGAATGGAGGAAAGTCTCCAAGACACACACGCAGACACACGAATGCACGCACCCTTAAAAAAAAAAAAAAACAAAAAAGAGGTCAGGGCTGCGAAGTGGGCCTGCTGTAAACTGAGGGGCAATGTCAGACAGCTAAGGGATACCGGAAAATCATTAGCTTGGTATGAATCTTGAACAGGATGAAAAAAAAAAATGAAAGTGAATTTACTGACTAGAAGCTTATAGGAGAAAAAAAAAAAACTGACCAGCTATATATCAGACGTACATGAAGCTGTGATATTTAAAATGAAATATTTTCTCTCCCCTTCTAATAATACAGATTAAATAACTCTCCAACTCCTGTTACTATATAGCTTCCAAAAACATTTCCACCAGGCCTAATGGCCTAACAGAATTATCCTTCTGAGCAGTATCTGAGGGTCCATCCCCTGAGCACTACCCCCATGTTCTAAATGCATGCATCTCCTTGTAGCAACTTCTCAGTGGAACGAAAGGGCACGACCCTGAATCTACCCAGAGATGCAGCGTTGTCTCTGGTTTTCGGTGCAATGCTTCAAACGGCCACACGGTGGCGACAAAACCACGAGAACTGCCCAACACTGCTTACTTTCAAGGGGACGGCAGCGGCGTTCGGGCCGACGACTGGATTAAGCAGATCCTACCATACTATGATTGCCATTTCCTCAGATCTCTCCAGTGTGGGGTAACAAGGGTTCTGTCAACCCCAAGCGTTCGTTACCATGGCACTGCGAGAACACAGTAGAATTCTTGTTTCTCTAGTATGATCCTGTTTAGGCTGATCATTGTTTTTCTTTTTTTTTTTTTTTTTTTAGGTAGGTAGGTGGGATCGAGCTCTGGTGGAGGAAACTAACAAGAGAGGCTGCCCTCGTCCAGCACACCTTAGCTACTGGTTCTCCTCCCGGATACTCTCCAGAATCGTGATCAGATTCTCCAGTCCAAAAACATAACCCTTGTCGGGCCCATCGTGCACGGTCTGGTCGTCACGGAAACCTTTGAAGGTGCTGTGTGCAAAGTCGATCATGCGCACGTCCACACTCGGTGTGGGGATCCCCAAGGACGGGGACGGGGCCGGCTCTGGCGCGGCTGGGCCCAGGGGGTCCATGTCCCTCTCAGGGGCCCCGTCACACGACACCTGCCGGGGCCCCACCTCGGCCTCTTTGCCCTCGTAGATGATGAGCAGTGAGCTGGAGTAGAAGCGGTAGGAGGCCTGTCGCTCAAGCACGGTCTTCAGGCTGCGCAGCTTGCCCAAGATGGGCTCAAACAGGTCCACCCGCAGCTGCAGCCCGCTGTGCATGAACTGGCAGAGTGCCTGACGGAAGCCATCGATGGATAATCCACGGCCGTAGTACTTATTCCTGCACAGGTAGTGTCCTGTGTCCACCTGGTACACCTTTAAGAAACAGCAAGATGTGGGTCAGTCCACTGTTTATCAGAGTCACAAATGAGAAGAAGCACGTGTACACACACACACACACACACACACACACACACACACATTCTTATGGGGACTCTCCATTCATTTCTATGGGGAAAACTCTAACCTTAACCATCAGTACAAACAATACGAGGCTTTTGGCATTTTTTTGGTTTTTTGATTTCATTCCGTATTTATTTATTTTTTTTTTTTTAAGAAAATTGAGCTTTACATTACGGGTACTTCAAAAATATCCCCACAAACTAAAAAATAACAGATTTCACCACATTGTGGGGATATTTTTCTCCACAAAGTAGCAAAAACATACATACATACATACATACATACATACATACATACATACAAACCAACCAACCGACCGACATGCAGACAGAAAGAAAGAAATCCTGTAAAGCTGTTTCCTTAAACTAGACCGAATGAACTGGCTTTCTGCCTTGCAGTTTGATGCTTCTTTACCCGCTGTAGTCATTTAGGGCGATTAGGGGTTTTGCGGCGGAAATGAGGAGATAAGGGGCTAAATCGCAACGTTCCACCCGACCCGCATGTGGAATAGGGCCTTCAGCCCCCCCATGGCGCCTCCACCCACCCCCTGCGGGCACATGCAGTTTGCTGGATTAGGATAAGGGAGAGGCCACTGGGGCAGCCTGCATCCCGGACAGAGGCAGAAGCAGAAGCTCGGCAAAGCTCCCGGGAGGAGTGGCGGGCGCGTGAAGGCTAATAATACACAGCTCCCTCTGAAAAATCGACCAGGTCAAGGTCACCAGCACCGTCATCATTCTGCTGTCGCTCACCGCTTCTCTTTGCTCTAAACGTAAATGCAAAAAGCCAATCTAGCCAAGAATGGCCTCTATGACCATTCACCCATTTTCTGCACCTGCTTGTCCTATGCAGGGTCACACAGGTCCAGAGCTTATTGGAGAAGCTACAGGTATGAGGCAGGGAATAACTGACAGTGCACACACCATTCATGCCTATGGACGACAGGGTAAGTCCAATTCACATCATCATATTGTGGAAATTAGCGGGAGAACATTTTAAAATGAACTTGGGGAAGCGTTCCTTTACACAGCGTATAGTTAGAATTAGTATGGAATTGTCTTCCTGCAAGTGTAGCACAAGCTAAAACCCTGGGTTCCTTTAAATCAGAGCTAGATAAGATTTTAACAACTCGGAGCTATTAGTCAAGTTCTCCCCAAAGGAGCTTGATGGGTCGAATGGCCTCCTCTCGTTTGTAAATTGCTTATGTTCCTATATATTTGGATGGGGGGGAGGAACAGGAGTACAGGGAGAAAACCCCATAATGACACAAGGAGAACATGCATGTGTAAAGTGAAGGCAAGACAGAGACTTGAACCCTAGTCTGGAGTGGTGTGAGGCAACAGTGTCAACCACTGCACCACCATGCTACCCCCTACATCTATAATCAGTGTTAAACAACTGGTAAGGGCAAGAGAGAGCCAGCTAGGGGGCACAAAGAAGCCTGCTAAAAAAAGCCAGTGAATAGTAAGGTTGCTTAGTGATTGAACATGATTTTCAGTGCTGGACTGGCATGAGGGAATCCCACTCTTGACTGGGTTAGGACATTCAGGGTGGCCCACCTGCATGCCACAGACGCGCACGCCCAGCGAGGCCGACGTGCTCTGCTGGCACTTCCTCATCTGGCGGGCGGCCTTCTCCTCGGTGGCGTCGTCGCCATGCTGCCGCGTGCCCATCTTCAGGTCCAGGATGCAGGGGCAGCTGAAGCGGTGCACCACGTTCTCCAGCAGCAGGAACTCTGGGGGGCGGATTGTCAAGGATCTCTGGTGCCCCCAGGTGGACACTCACTCAAACTACATCGCTACAAGTCAAACCCTCGCTCTAAAAACAGACCGGCTGACACCCCAAAACCAAACACCGACCAGACACTCACAAGCCAAAACCAAGCATTTATTCAGGAGTAATAATGCATGTCAGCTACATGAGGAGGAGGATGTCATGGCCCACTGATGTCAACCCCAAAACGTGTTGTGAGAAGCCCCTCAACACGCAAATTTTCAAGCTCGCCAGCCTCTCAGCCACCAAAACCTCTTTCTGGGCACCTATCACACAAACTCTCTAATTAGGTCTTTCTCACAAAAAGGTACAAGAGAACCAAGTCAGTATTAATTATTATTATTCATCCGTCTTTACTATGAAAAGCCAAACACCACAGGAATGTCTAGATGTCGCAGGAAGGTCCATCTGTCGCATCTCTTACTTCTGCAGCCACGTGAAGGACGACGTTCACAGGAACGTCGACTCAAAGGTTTCCTGTTGACACCGATGCAATCAGCCGCACCCCACGTTCGATTTCACGGTTCTGTTATCGCGCCTTTTGGATTACAGGGATAAAGGTCTGAGGCGGGCGGCAGCCTGATTGCGGAGCTCTCTCCCTTCCTCACTTGAGTAGCGGAAATGTGGCAAATGCCTCCAGGGCAAACCAGAGCGCATTTCGAACCCCCACGTATACACATGAGAGCATGCCTGAGTACAAAAAAAAAAAAAATCGACCGAGTCCCAGCTGACAATGAAAAATAAAATAGATAAAGCTATTAACATACCCAAATGCCACTCACACGGCTCCAAGCTGAACCTTCTGGAAAAGTTCCAAAACATTATATCCCATAACAGATTCTCCAAAAAGGATGCGACGCAGCACCTGGATGGAAGAATGCATAGCTACCGAGGTAGGCAGGGGGGAACTGAGGGGGGCTACAGAGCTATTGAGGTAAGCAGGGGGGAAACTGAGGGAGACTACAGAGCTACCAATACCAGTCAAATTTTGGATACACCTACCCACAGAAAGGTTTATTTGTACTATCCTGCACATTTTACGATAATTATGAAAACATCAAGACTATTTAAATACATACATGTCATTAAACAGCTTTTTTCCAATGCCTGGGTTGGCAGAGTGACCCCACCATTGGACCCCTGAGCAAGGCCCTTAACCCCAAGTGCTCCAGAGACTGGCTGACCCTACTGACTCCCCTACACCAGTTTCATGAGGTGGCCTCCTGGGATGCTTTTCCAGCTGCCCCGAAGGACACCCCACACATGCGCCGAGCTTTCCTTCACTCTCTGGTCAAACTCCTCCAAAAGCATTTACTGTGTTTAGTTCAGGTGGCCTGGTCATGCGCTTCGACATTATCGCTCTCCTTTGTGGGAGAGTTGGTGCGTCTAGACTTTTGACTGGAACGGTACCGTGGGTAAACCGGGGGTGATGAGGGGTGCGTCGAAGGTAAGTGGGCAGGGGGCACAGATGCCAGCTCTGACAGGGATACTGTACAGCTTCCTGTCCTTGGACTCCGAGCGCATGCGGCTCAGTTGCTGCTTGTGGCAGCGCAGGCTCCAGGGGTTGTGGCTGATCTTCTCGGAGCTCAGGCCGCTGTTGCCGTCCAGCATCTGGAAGGGCACATCTGAGTGGATCTTCAGCTCCAGCCGGGGGCTGCGGGGAAAAGGGACATCACATGGGACGGTCCACTCTGGCCAGGAGACATCCCGATCTAAACAGCATCATTCATCTGCAGGTCTAACTAAGGTCAATGGAAAACTGAGACATCAAGACTAAATAAAACAACACACTACACTCGGGTACGAATGAGCTTTTTGCAGTATGGCATGTATCTGTCGTCCAAGTTATACTGGTGAAAAAGTCCAATTAGCAATTATGTTTGTTAATTCTCCAGAATTGCGAATCCAGTTCAGAACAATGATGATCTGGTTCATCACATCGGTGATCCGGGAGCCCGAGGAGAGGCAGGACACCCTATGGATCTGGGTCTCTGTCTCCGTCACGCACATTTACGGCATGATTCTGGAGCACCTGCATCAGTGTTTCTCAGTCCAGTGCACAAGAACCACCAGACAGACCACGTTTTTGCTCCGTCTCAGATCCCAACACACCTGCACCAGGTGTTCAGTGTTCTTGATTGGCTACGAGCCGGGAGAGAGCAAAACCATGGACTGGGGGCTCTCTGAGGAGCGGGTTGACAGACACTGGCCTGCGCTGGTCAGGCCTCGCACCTCTCAGCGCTGTCGCTCTCGTGGGCTGGGCGCTCGTCGCGGTGCTCGCTGTTGGAGCGGTGCAGGCTGCGGCGGGAGTGCTTCCTGCGGGGCTGGTCCCTCTCTGCAGGCTCCTCATGTTCCAGGCCCTCGCTTTCCACATAGGGGTAGGCCACCAGGTTGATGTACCCATCGATGTCGTTCTCAAAACACACCAACACCACGCCTGTGTGGGGGGAGGCAGAGAGGGGCACCAGCTGGTGAAACCGTCCTTCTTCTGGCTCCCCACCATAAACACACAGCTAGACCGTTAAATTATGGGGGCGGTGTGCAGCATAACAGGTTAGCAGCATCTTATCAGAAGGTCGCCAGTATGAGTCTGTAAAACGATGTCACCGACGAGCCCCCAAGCAAGGCCTTTAACCCCCAACTGCCCCCCCTAAAAACATACTTTGCTGTGGATAAAAGAGTCAGCTTAATAAATAAGGTCTGACTGCGGTCAACAAGCAAACAGCCTTTCTCAGAATGCCAGCTGCTTTCCAAGACAGCTTTGAAGCACTAAGAAAAACAGGGAGGAGGAGGAGGGAAAAATATGTCTAAGGCACAGTCATTGTAAAATATATGGGGGGGGGGGTGTAAAATCCATTTCCTGTAGGTGATTTTCATGAGGATGCGGTGGGCCAGTGGAGACCACACCCCAAAATGAGCGGATCTGAGGAACTCCCCACCCAGACTTTCCTCGGTGAAGACGGAAACCCCCACAATGGCGCGATAATTCGAGAACGCCCCCACTTTGGCGAGTGTCGGCTGCTCAGCGGTGCGATCCTGCCAGGCACTGCGGGCAGCGTAACCTAAGCCGACCTCAGGCACGTGCGGAGAGAGCGGGAGACGGGACAGGCGGCTGGAAAAACACCCTCACAGGCCAGGTGTCGGAAAGCATCACACTGCACTGGGCACTGGACAGGGAGCGACAGAAAGCATACGGCTTTGCAAAGACACCAGTGAGGCCTCCTGTGGATTGCAGCTGCACATGACACTCTCAACAGAACCCCCAATGCAACGAGCCTCTCACAATCTACACTGCAGTCATGTGCATAAGTAAGTTTCCTTTCGATCACAGATGATTTTATGTTCCATGAACACACACACATGCACACACTTGTATTCATATGTTTATGGGGACAATCCGTTCATTTCTATGGGAAAAATCCTAATAATTCCTTCAACACCTTTACCTTAAGCAACCAAACAAAATAAACTTTTTTTTTTTTATTACAGGTCACAGAGTTTCCACTTGAAGGGACTGGAAAAAATAGCCCCCACAATGTCAAAATAAGAGGCTTTTTTCACGTTCTGGGGACATTTGGTCTCCACCATGTAATATTCACATAACCCACACACACATGCACACACTTCAGGAGAGAGAACTTAGACTGATTAATGATAATGAACCTAGAGTGCAGGTCCGTATGAGCAATGCTGTGTGTTAGCATTTCAGTATGAACCCTGCTGTTTGGAAACTTTGGGTGATTCTCAATACCAAGAACGTAAAGATCGTATTCGTGGTCTTGGCAAGACTGGTCTGGCTAACTTGCCACCCAAGAACAAACTTGGGCCGCAATGGATAATGAGCCTGGTCTCATTTGGTGAGGATGCAACTGATGCATCCTTAATATTTGAGGCGTGACAAAAATGGCATCTGGGGAGTTGTACTGTCATTCTGTACTTGTTCTTCTGTGCTGTTCTTAGTATAGGGACTGGTCTTCGGCAATGGAACAATGAGGTAAAATGGGTACGCAAGAACACAAGTACAGTCAAGTATGCATATTGAGAAACACCTTTTGTAGTAAAGACGATAGATTTCTAACTCCAGGACACTACATGCTGGATATTGTTACAGGTGGGGGGCATGACCCGTCAGAGGTGGGGGGTGTGGGTGAGCAGGAAAGGTGACAGGGCAGATTTAGTGTTAAAAAAAAAAAAAAAAAAAATGGACTAATATAACTAATACAGCAAACCAAAAATCAGGGTTTGTTTCATTAGGCAGCGATGTGGTATAAACATGACGTGACTGAGACCTAGCATCTCAGTCACGTCTACAAGGAAACAGAAAAGCCCTTATGAATAGCAAATAAATCCTACTCACAATCCAGCTATGTGTGATCACAGTTCACTATAACAGCACTTCTGAAACCAGTTCTTGGGTTCCATCAGATGTTCGGGCAGCCAACGGTCCCCGTTTTTGCTCCATCCCAGTCCATGTTTTTGACAGGGAGTCTGGCAAGGGACTGGGATGGAGCAAAAACGGGGACCGTCTGGGGGTCCGTGGTTGAGAAATACTGCATTATAACACTGACATAAACAGATCCCTACTCAACATATGCCGACAGACAGATCCGTGTGTCTGATTACCTTTGGCAGAGGAAGTCTAATTCCCGTTAATTACAGTGACATGTCACACAGCTGCCATCACCCGCAAAGATGAAGAGCCCTAAATGTCATCCCTATAGTAGATGGTTTATATACACAGACAAATAACAAGCTTTCTCACTGTAAGACAGGGAGGGAGATCGCCGGACATCCACTCTCTTACATTCCCTCAAAGTCATTTTCATACATTTTAAATTGGAGGACAAACTTTCTACTGGGACTCTTTAAGACATACTGTACTGTACAAAAGAGCTATTTTGCTAAAAATAGAACACACTATTTAGTATTAGAACATATGCAAATTAAGAATAACAAGATAACTAACAAAAATTTCGGCAAGAAGTTACCGACATCTAGTTGGAATGTTAGATGAACCCCGATTCGGTTCCCAAATCTCTCCCCAGCGGCACCCCAGCCGTTCCACCTATTTATTCAATTTTGCCGCCGACTCACTTAATCAGTTTTATTAGCTAAAAATATCAACGAGATATTGATTAGCCATATGAAGTCTGCTAGTGGTCATACATGGGTGTATTAGATGGTTGCTACAAATACTGATGTGACATTAGGTTCCAGAGGGTTTGAAATAGCTAAGCAAAAAGCCTTTGACAGGCATAACAGCAGTTTTACACCAACATTAAGGTCATTTTAATATTATCTTTTTTTGGCTGCCCGAGATGCCTGCACAGTACTGTAGATGCAGGCATAACCATAAATTGCTCCACCCAGTGGTTTCAAAGCCAGAGCTTTGAACAGCTGTTACCGGAGGAGTGAGGGAGTGACACGAAACACAGAAATTCGTGAGCCACATTCACCTCCTGGGGCGCCGTGCACCGCGCTAACAAGCCGTAGCGAGAGATCTGCTATAATGAGGGCGGGGAGGAGGAAAGGGGCATGCAAATTCCAAAGGACTGGTCACCTCAGGAAAGATACCATTTACCGGGGCGTCCCAGAATATCCCAGAGGAGACTGCCCCATGGAAAAATGTCACGAGTGCGGTGGGAGTCCACAATCTCCACAGCTAAGAAATGTAACGCTGTGTATTAGTGTACCTCACACTCCGTAAAGGTTTTCTCCTGAAAATGAAAGTTTCAGTGCTTGTCCGGAGCCCAAAGGCTCGATGCTAGTTCACAACAACAATAATATTTGCATATTTGCACAAGAAAGGAATCCACTTCTGCAGCTGGCCCAGCTGAATGACCAGTATAGTCCCTCGCTGCTATTTTTATCCCTTTATTCACTTTGCACCAAGTTTAGCGCTATGTGGCTAATTCTCAACACCCGTGTTGTCATATGTCAACAATGGCAGGCATCCTTATTTTTACCTTCCCCAGCCGCAGCTCTGGACGGAGCGCCGGTGTTACTGTGTGGAAAAGTACGGAGATGCGGGCATCACACCAAAGGTGTTCCTTAAAAATAGGTGCGGCCGGTTTACAAACACACGCGTGCCATTTTCACCATTCTTTGTGTGCATGGAAAGCACTTGGTGCATGCAGGGGGACAATACAGGTCAAGGTAAAACAGTGATTGGGGGGGGGGGGGGGGGGGGG
>JAODKF010000138.1:4802015-4820654 GCA_026779585.1 Mormyrus proboscirostris
ACTCATTTTCTTTTACCATGCAGTGTCTAAGCATTCATTTGGATTGCTTTTGAATAGTTTTGAATAGACTAAGTTTCAAGCTTAGTCTTTCCGTTTGAGCAGTACTTTACACATTTAGTCTGGTATGTTAATTGTTAGAAAGTACATGCTTGGGACAGGGTTTCGCGACCCTGTTAAATAGCGTCATAAAATACAGGCTTTCTATTCTCCATGCATTCTACACTTGAACTAACAGGACACCAGGAAACAGTTTTTTAAATGTCTCTTGTCTTGCACAGACAATTGTTATACTACTAGTGATTATTAAACTGCGTTGTTGGTTACACAGTTGTGTGGTTTTGCATTTCAGAGACGGTCTCATGTTTGAACTTGAAAATGGAAAAGCAAAGCTTGTTTTGTCCAGTCAAGGTAAATGATTTTTCACCCATGCCTTTTGTAAATTAAACAGCACATAGTAAAAGTCCCTTAAGGTAATTTTTCCATATTTTCACTGATGTATTGTCTTTTTGTTGTAGGTCTGGAGTCAAGAAATGCAAAGAAGGTAAGCTTATTATTTTCAGTATGGGCAGTGGGTTAGGGAAGCGCATTTGTAATTGAAAGATAGCAGGTTCGAATCCCCCACCAGCATGTCACCACTGAGGTACCCTGAGCAAGGTACCATCCCCAAGCACTGCTCCCCGGGCGCTGAATTAGCTGCCCCCTGCTATGTCACGAAAGTCACATATAGGTTAAATGCAGAGGACACATTTCGTTGTTGCGCACTGTGTGGTGTGTTGACAATGACCACTAATCACCATATTCTAAATTATAATTCTAATTCTAAAGATCGGGTTTCCTCCAGCAGTCACAAGAAGTTAAGTGACTGTCTTTCATTAAAATGGAAAAAATATAAAATTAATATTTCATAAGTTTTCTATGAAATCTCATAGTTGATAGTATTTTTAGAACACTTCTTGATGTTTTCATTTAACGGTATTATTATGTTTTATTATTTTGTTTTGTATTGATTGTAGGTGATCCCTTTAACTAGACTTGAGAAAGTCCCTGTCAGGTTGAAGCAAACGTACAACAAATCAGTGATGGGGAAACCCCAGAGAGTTCAGGAGAGGCTCACTGATGTGAGGAAAAGGATCGGCTCACAGACCGCTGTTGCCAGGAGCGAGCATCTGGAAGCCCCAAAGCCTCCCTGCAGGGCCTCCTTAAAGGATACGGCCGGTGATGGTAAAGTCTCACCGCGGGCCGGCGCTCCGGCTCGATCGTGGCCCGTAAAGAAGTCCGGGATGGACAAGCAGGTTACCATCCAGAAGCGTTCTGAGGTTGCCAGGGAGACCCTGAAGAACAGCTTGGTGTGTCTGACCCAGCAGCAGCTAGAGCAGATCCTGAGCAGCATCAACCGGGCTACAGACGAAGGTGCAGAAAGCCCAGGCTGCAGCAGCCAACCCCAGTCAGGTGAGCTTACAGAATCACCAGCACAATTTGGGCCTTGGCAGGCTGCTGTTCTCTGTGGTACGGTTTCAGTATACTGTAGCATTTGCTCAAATGAGTATCAATATACTATTGATTTTCATTTCGCTATTAGAAGGTCAAAGGGATGAAGTCAAAGAGGGTATGACTGTGAACGGAACAGAAAAAAGTGACACATGCTCAGAACCTACATCTGCTCATACAGACAAGAGTGATATGGCATTGGAAAATGCAAAGGATGACAGGTAATTCTCATTTTCTGTTAATAAGGGCAACTTCCTCTTCCTCTTGCATGTTATGTTATCTTCAGAGGATAAGTATGGCAAAAACACAACTGTTGTTGGCATCTTGCTACGTTGTTGTTTGGGTGGCAGCATCTCCTGTATGACTGTTCTCATTGTTCACTTCACTAAAGTGAAGGCTACATTCTCTTATCTAGGGTGATTCCAAATGGATTTTCAGCTGGCCTCTTCAGCACACTGGGAGAACGAGAGAGGGAGAAGGATGTCCTGGAGGCCAAGAGAGAGCAGTGGAAGAAAGAGCTTGGTATGCAGGACAGACTTTCACTACCCAGCGATTGCTGTGGAATTGTGATGAGACTATCAATTTTTAGCACAGCAGCACCTTGCTAAGTTGATAAATTGCAAATTTAAAGACTATATGAATGCTGGATGGCATTTGGTCATCTACCAAGCAAGCTGTTCCAAGCACATTCTATTGGGACAGATCCAGGACAAGCTGGAGGGATTTTATCTCCCAGCTGGCTTAAAAACACCTGGAGATTCCTCAGAAGGAGCCAGACTTTGGGCCTTTTGGAAAGGGAGGCTGGGCTGCCCTTTTAGCACCGTGACCCTGACAAGGAAAAGCAGTCTGAGGATGGACAGATTGATAGATGGATGGATATCGATATTGATGTGCTAAATCTGGTTGATAGAATACAAACTGATCTAAAAATCATTCACCCTCCTCTTCAGATGAGCAAATGGCTTTAAAATGGCAGAAGAAAATTACTCCAGGCGTAGCACTGAACTGCCACACTGTCACAAGGGATACTCTTACAGAGGTAGGCCCGAGTTTATCCTGTCCCTCATGGGTTATTGTAACAAGCTATGAGAAGATAAAATTCCAGACATAGCTCACTCCTTTTCCAATCACCGTGCTTGGGCAGGCGGAGGAGGAGAGGATTCTGGGAGAGAGCCAGGAAAGGAAACTGCAGCAGTCTAGAGCATCAGTCTGTTGCAGCCAGAAGGACCTTCCGGCTGCCATTCGCTCTGCGTTTGTCCTGGGGGTAAAGATACTGATGTCACACAGACAGTATCATGAGGCTGCAGAGGATCTTTTTTCTAGTCGGGTTCTCCAATAGGCAGCTCGCAGGCCAAATCCAGCCCATGGGAATCAAATGTACAGCCCATAAAAACAGGTCATGTGCATTTTAGCATAACAATCGGGCAAAATCAGAGGAGAATGGAACGATCGCCCCTTGGCTTTGTGTTGTTGATAGAATTTGTCCCATGGGTTAAAATAATTGGGAACTCTGTTTTATACAGGTAGAGATTGAAATATAGTATGCAAATGTAAAGCTTAGATACTATCACTTTATCGTTCTCTTCGATGCTTTACCCTCTATCATTAATGAATGATTGGTAAGTCCTGGCCAGCTGGCATGCTGAGACTCTGCTGTATCTTGCCGTTCAGGAGGCCACCCCAGTGGAACATGCTTTCAGTGCCAAGAAGCGTGAAGATCGGAGGATGTGGCTCCTGGAGCTGGGCCAGCAGCGTGAGGAGGCCAGGCTGCGAAAAATGCAGGAGCGCCAGAACCGGACCCAGGTACCCGGCCCGGGGGTCGTCACGGGTCCCGTCCATTTGTCCCCAGCACAAACTAACCCTGCATTCCCACGGTCACCAGGGGGAAGACTTGGAACGCTGGGCCATGCACTTTGACTCCCTCCAGAAAAGAACCCCGTCCCAGCCACCCCCGGCCACTGAGGGGCGGGATTCGGGCTCTCTGAGTGCCCGCTACACTGCCCGCCCATTATCTCCCCCCAGCACCTCGTCCCTGGCTTGGGAGGGCGCGAGTACCATAGCAGGGGACCATCCGGGTCGGGTCAGCGTGGACAGCTCCACAGGCGGAGGCCAAAGGAGCAAGTACGTAACACCAGCCCTCTGAGCATATTCAGGATATAATGTGGTGCTGATGAGTGGAGGCCAGTCAGAACAAAGGTCTGAGTGCTGAGCTAGAAAATTAAAATGAAATGTTTGTGCCGTTACTAGGAGGCTTACTCCTTACTGTCCTTTGTGCTAAACTGGGTGCTGATTTATCCCGCTACCAGCAGATGGTGCACTTGTGTCAAATATATGGCGATAGGACTGGTGTTGAGGTGCGTTTCCCCCCCAGCCACCTGCGCACCATGACGGCACTCCTGGATCCGGCCCAGATTGAGGAGCGGGAGAGGAAACGTGTCAAACAGCTAGAGCACCAGGTACAGAACAGAGTGACAACTTAAGGAGAAGAATGAAGTCTCCATTTGGATGATCACCACCCAGATAGAGACCTCCCTCCTTCTTTCTCTTTGTTTGTTCACCCCCCCCCCCTCCCCCCCCACTTCATAGCGTGCCATAGCGGCACAAGTGGAGGAGCGTCGGAGGCAGCGGGAGCAGGAGGAGGCCCTTTGGCGGGCAGAGGAGCAGGAGGAGGAGCGCCGGGTGGCCCGCGAGAGGGAGTGCCTGGAGCAGCAGTACCAGCTGGACTCCCTGCAGCAGAGACACAAGGAGGTGGGGGGTCGCGGGTGACCCCCCCCCCCCCCCCCCCCACAGTCATACAGCACATATGCATGACCGGCGCTGAGAGCGCGGACCGGAACAGACAGTCAGGCGGACCAGACGCGTCACACAGACTCATTTGTTAAATATGAGCTGTCAAGTAGTGGCACACAGGAGCATTTGGCAGAACCTCTTTATTATGTTCTGAGGAGGTGTGGAGAAGGTAATCCTCAATTTTTGCCCCATTAATTCACTGGTTAACGGTTCTGTCCCGTATCAGATTCTAACTGCTGTTACTCCCCTTCAAAGCACTACACGGCCTCGGTGACCTTCTGACCCCTTATGCTCCCCCTGCTCTCATCATTTACTGCTTATCCCTCACAACAGGCTTCTCACTATGGGTAGCAGGTCGCCCCCAAACTCTGGAATTCTCTTCCTCAGTCTCTCTCTAACTGTTCTTCATTTTCCACTTTTAGATCTGATTTAAAGACTTTCGTACTTCATGAACATTTGTCGTCCCATACTGTGTAGATCACGAGTGTCTAATCCCAGTCCCGGAGACCTACTGTGCAGTCGGTTTTCAATCTTATTATTTGTTTATTTATTTATCTTTTATTTTACCAGGAAGCTTCCATTGAGAAAATATCTTTTCTTTCTGGTAGTCCTGCCCAAGATGGCAGCAGATAAGCAAATAAGGCTTCTGATGAGCATCACGTTTTCTCAGGTGAACATCAGGAACAGATATGGCTCATCAGAAGCCAGGTAGGATAGAAAGCTATTGGATAGTAGCCCTCCAGGACCGGAGTTGGAGACCCCTGGCTTAGATGATGTCTTTTTGTTTTGTTTAAATATCCTCCTTGTTAAACAACATTGGCATTGCAAAAAGCATAATATAAATGTAATAATTATTATTATTGACTATTTTTACTTGAACGACTGCACCATACAAAGTCAGCATTAAGTCCGTGTTCTCAGTGGCTACTTCCTACTGACGCAAGATTTCATTGCTCTGCAGGAGCTGCAGGCTCTGAAAGCCGAAGAGCTTTATTTGACTGTGCAGAGAGCCCAGGAAGAGGCGCTGCGGGCCAGACAGAGGCAGCGGATCCAGGAGCTGACCCGCAAGGGCCACGACGTCTCCAAGCTGCTCCGCCAGCTGCAGGTGGCGTCCGACACGGCAAACGGTAGGCGGGTATGACCGGCGGGCGCCGCCCGCAGGAGCGATTTGTCTGGTTAGCTAGTGCACAGGGAGTGAGGGGGAGAACATCTAAGATCAATACCCCCCCTAGTGACCTCTGGAAGTGAATACCTTGAACACATTCACTCATTTATACAATTGTAATTTTCCAAAACACACTCAATCCATATGCTGTTTTTGAGGAAATTGCTGGTGACTTAGTGAGTTTTGAAAATGTAATGAAAGTTCATTTGATTACATGAGGGCTGAGTGACATATGTCGAGGAAGCCTGACTTTAGGTCGTTGGCTGAGTATCTCCTCTCTAAAACCCCTCGTGTGGTTCCCCATTGGTGGAATGATCTGCCGGTCATCAGATTCTCTCTCCACCTTCAAGAAATGCCTCAAGAACCATTGGGTCCACGATTTCCTCTGCTAACCTGACGCCTCTATGTTCCCTGTTTTTGAAGCTTATTACGTTCTTCCTTTGTTTATAAGTTGTGAATTTCTTGTGTAGTTCCTGCTCCAGTCCTGCTTGCACTTATAACTCTGCATTGATTGGAAGCTCAGCCTAGCTGCACTCATGCCTATTCGACTCCTCCTCAGTATGTACGTTTGCAATGTGTATTTGCCTTGCATGTGTGCTGCTTTGAACAAGAGCATCCACTAAATATGTCAACATAAAAAATAAAAGTGAAAGTTTTGGAAATTTGCTCTTCAGTTTAAGAACCGTGACTCAGCGTTCATTGTGACATATCATATCATCACTGGACTTCAGACAGCTGTAACATGGCGGCCTGTCCCACCAGCCCCTGCTCACATGATTACTCTGTCTGCTTACATAACACTGATCCAACGGGGAAAATTCAAAGGACTTTAGGCGGCCAATGAGGCAGCTGCTTGTGTAGTGATTTATTTTCTGCCTGTCACTTGTCATCCAGCGCCCAGCTGCAGGGATTCATGCAGCCTGCCGGAGGGCAGCCTCACCCAGAAGGAGAAGGGCCTGTACGCTGAGCTGCAGAGTGGGGCGTCTCCCCGGAGAGACACGGCCGTGCAGACTGGTATGTCCTTGGGTCTGGGTGTTTCTCAGAGCAAACTGTATGGCAGTTTACAGGGGGTCCTTTGGCCCCTTCCGGCACTGGCCCTGCACCAGTTCCAGGTTTAGGCTGACGGCAAACAGTGAAGCTCATCATTTGAGAACAGTTATTTATCTTTATACAAAAAAAAAAAAACAGATGCTGATTCAGCAAGCACGGGATTAGCAGTAGCTGCACCAGCAGCAGCACCGACAGCAGATGGAGGCCCAGTAGAGATCCCGGATGCCCCAGTGGAGCAGAAGCCCCTGCCCAGCATTAAAAAGCCGAAGCAGGAGGGGCAGGTGCTGGGGAGGAACCCGAGGAAGGGGAAGGAGAATGAGAATATGCGTGTGGTGGACAGCAGGGAGGACCCGTACGAGGGCTTCGCACGGACGGGCGGAGACCACCGTCGGCAGGGATGGAACACAAAGAGGCCTGGCAAGCCATTCGTCCCGGCCTCGGAGCGTTACCCCCCAGGACCCCGGCATCGCAGGGAGGAGTCCCGACTGCGGAGGCAGGCGGAGCTTCTGGCCCTCGTGGGGCGGTGCACCACCTCCAGGCTGGCTCACAAGGAGCAGAGGCCCATCACACAGAAAAAGGTATGAGAAGCAGGGCCAGCAGGGGGCATGGCGGTTAACAAAAAGCTGGGATGAAAGTAGTATAGTA
Organism: Mormyrus proboscirostris; assembly: GCA_026779585.1. NCBI lineage: Eukaryota > Metazoa > Chordata > Actinopteri > Osteoglossiformes > Mormyridae > Mormyrus > Mormyrus proboscirostris. Next base: position 4,809,154 of record JAODKF010000138.1, read on the forward strand.
GTAGATGAGTAGTATATTAGTTTATTTAATGTGAACTGTAAAATGTCTGGCTGTATACAGTTAAGATTTCTGCTTTTCAATAATACTTCTGACAAGCACAGAAAAATGTTTGCTCCCAGGAACGACGACCTCAGAAAGGCACATCAGCTGGTCATGTGGAAAACAGGCAAGTATACCACTAGTAACCACTAGATGGCACACAATGAGTGATCATTAGGTAACTGACCAGTGACTCCCCACTCCTGCCAAACGCAGAGCCCAGCCAGCCCCCTCGACAGCTTCAGATTCCACTGAGCGTCCATCGTCATTCAGCTTCGTCCCCTACGTTCGGACGGATGAGGTATACCACTTGGACCCGCTCGCACCTCTCTCCAGACCCTCAACCCAGGAGCTCCAGCATCACGTGCCACTAGGTGACTCATGTGGGGGTGGAATGAGTGTATATTTTTGGAGAACAAGCTAGGAGAAGATGTAACATGTTTCACACTAAGCCTTAATTCATCGAAGGTCTCATTGAATGGGAGGTAGGGGGGTTGGGGGCTCCCTAGCACTGTAATTTGAGGGCTGCTGGTTTAAGAATCGTTTAAAACTCTCCTTGGTCTACGAAGCCAGCCTGGTCCTGAAAACTATACCATTAGACCTTCTGGCTTCTTCTGTATCTGACTGGACCGCCCTTTGCCCAGGGTCTCTGTTTATCTTGTTGGGTGATCAACACCCTGTCCTTGACAGTAAGCTGGATTCCTCTAGCAATTTCCACAGAGAATCCCCATGCTGAACAGCCAGCTCCCGCTTTGCTCCACAACTCTTCTAGCCATTGAAACATTTTGCCACCTGCTCAGGCATCAACCACAGCAAGCCTACCTCAAATCCCCTTCGACGTGACCCCCTTCTCAACCCAGAGCTGTTGAAGAACAAGGAGAGACAGCAGGCCATACTCAAGGGGCTGTCTGAACTGCGCCAGGTAAGACCTACACCCACTTCAACCGCTGCTCAGGTGAGGGGAATGAAGAGGTTGCTGTAGATATCTCCACGTACCTCATCTTCTCCATTGCCTGGGTGCCTAAATGCAGGTGTTTTTGTTGGTGGCGTTACCAGTTGCAGGCGCTAGACTTCCTCACCTTTCCATTTTTCGTTTGCTTTCAGGGTTTGCTGCTGAAACAGAGAGAACTGGAGACTGCACTCAGTCCCCTTTTGCTCCGTCCAGAGGGCACCATGTCACCCACATGAACACGGACGTCTCGGCTTTCTTCAGCTTACCTTTATCATCTCCCCATTCACTCCAGAGCTGCAGAATTAGCACATGTCTTTAACACTAGCTTTGCTGAAGCAATGAAGAGCTGGATTGTGAATACCAGCATGCCCTTCAGTCCTCAGAACACCAGAGCTTCCCAGCAGTGAATTTCTGTGCTATAGTACAAGACCTGGTTGTGTTTACAGTGCCAGATGGCCATATCTACCTTAGAAACCTCATCACCTTGGTTCAGCTTGCGGTCTTGGCTGTAGGATGAGGTAAATGTGGCACTCTGGCACACCTACTGAATCACCTTAACGAGGCACAAACAGTGCCCCCTACAGCAATGACTATGCTTGAATCAGAAGCTCATAAAGCTGATTCACAACAATGTTTTGTTTGAGTAAGTGTGAAGCAGTATTAACTGTGTGGATGTGAGTACTGTGCTCGTTTTATGGGACTAATTTTAGCACTGAATTTATTTATTGAAACTACTGAATGTAACTGCTGACACTCCCACTGGGAGGTATAATGTATGAAATGAATCACTGAATAAAGTTCTCACAGGGTGTGAACCTGGTACAATCTATTCATGAGTCAATATGGTTTGCCAGTCTGGAAGGGGGGTAGACATATATAAGACGAGATCCGTTGGTCCCAGCCGTGCCCCTTGCAGAAAAAGCATCAACTCTCATATAATGCATTTTCACTTATAACAATTTGGTCCCCAGGGCCACTTTTAGCTGTAGTTTTGTTTGGCTATAACAGACACGCAGGCTCCGCCTACAAGGCGTGTGGCATGCTGGTGATACCCAGCGCAGATACATAGTCAGGATTATTAATAGTTAGGCATCTCCTCAGGTAAAGTTGGATTACTACATGTACAATATAATAATCTATACCTCAAGTGTGTCTGCTGGGGTGGGGCATGAGTAAATGGTGTCCTGTAGTTATGTTCCGGACAAACAGCAACTCTGGATATAACGAACTTTGGATATAATGGTCCCTTGAAGTCTGTTATAACTGGATTTTACTGTAATGGGGAAAAGCACATCAGTTTTTCTTAGTAAGCTACAATAAAGTGTCAATTCTCAAATATATCCAAGTCACTTTCTGCTTATATACTTAAATATATAAAATGCATAGATCTAACAGAGAAACCACAGGCCTGTCTGCTTATCAAGGAACAGATTTTGATACAGGCATATTTTAATATAAACCTCAATTTTGAACAACTAATATGTACAAAAGAACATTAAAACCAGTGGCTCACAGTGCAACGCCACCTGGCTACATTTAAATAAAATTAAAAAAAAAAAAGGTGGTCGGGGGGAGTCATTTGCCCCTGCAAATCCAGCATGTACTGGGGGTGGGGGGGGGCGGCTAACAAATGGAACACTGCAATAAAATAATCTTGGCAATTAGAAATACAGTGGTTTGAAAGGGCCGAAGAGCCAAAAACGAATCAACAGCGTGGAACTCTGGTCTGTGCCTGCATCTTATTTTATTTCATTTACTGGTAGAAAACAGGGGCTCCCCCCCTTCAGTCCGTTTCAAGAGCGCGCTGTACATCAGTGTCCAGCTCACCAGCAGTTGTAATCGTTCCTGTGTTTGCGGTAGCCCTCGCCCTGTTTGTAGTACTCTTCCCTCCAGGGGTAGGGGTCTTGTGTGAAGTCCATGGTGGGGGGACGTGGGGCTCCCCTCCCGTGCGGAAAGCGCCAACCGCAGGCGGGCCCCCGTGGCTCCAGGCCATGCCTAAGCAGGCCCCGGGGCCCGTTGGAGGGCATACTCATGCCCACGCCCACGCCCATGCCCAGTCCCTGTCCACGCCCATTGACGCTGCCCACTCTGGGAGGGGTTGGTAGCAGCCCGGAGCCCTTGGGGGCCTCTCGCACAGGGGTGGCGAGCTCTGGTCTCGGAGCTATGGTGTTGGGAGGGGGAGCTGAGCTGCCCTGGGTGCTGGCAGTGCTGCCCAAGCTGCCCGGCCTCACCCCTCCCTGGACAGTCACAGAGTGTAGGCTGGCCCCTGCCTGGCTGGTAGTGGTGCCCGCCGCTCCGTTCCCGGCGGCGGATGAGTGTCCTGGGCCGAGCGACCCATCCTCCTGACTGGTGGGAGTCCCAGAGGTCGTGCCCAAGGCACCCGCCTCACCCACATGGCTCCAACTGTGAGGTGGCCAGTCGTCCCTGCCAGTCGCCCCTCCTATGGGGAAATAGGACATCCCTAGGGAAGGGGGGGCCACGGCTGGAGCCGCGGGGCCCTGCTGGCCATGGGCAGCTGGGGTGGGAGGCGCCACCGTGGGTAACGCTGCAGGACCTGGCACTGCTTGGCACTGATCCAGAGGACCACACAGTGAGGCGGTGACAGCCCTTGGGGTCTCTGCCCCACCAGCGCCCGCATTTGGCAAAGGAGGACAGGGAACCGGAGGATTCAGAATCGCGGCTGCGGGTGGAGGTGCCGGGGCCACATCTCCTTGGCTTGCAGAGGGCAGGAGGACGGGTGGGGGGGTGGAGGAAGCTAGACTACAGTCCTGTCCCTGGGAGGTGCCGTAGGGGGAGGCGGGACGAGTCTGGGCACCGGACGAGTTGGAGCTGGGTGTGAGCAGCGGCACCGGGCACAGGAAGCTCTGGTGGGGGTTGACGTTGAAGGCCCCTGGAGAAGCTCCGCCCACCTCAAAGTCCAGTGGCGAGCTGGCAGCCTGGGCGGAGGCCTGGAAGTGGCAGATGGCCGTGTTCAGGGCGTCCATGTCCAGCTGCTTCGGGGAAGGGTCCTGGGCTGGCTCCTCAGGGAGAGGGGGGCAGAACTCCTGAGGGGGGGGTGGGGGCGGCTGCAGCAGCTCCATGCTCTCCTCCCGAAGCTGCGGGTCAGGCCTTTCGATGGGCGGGGACTCTTCTTCGGAGTCCAGTGACATGTCCTCCTCCTCCACGCACTCGTCCTTTGCTTCTTCTAAGGAAGACAGCGGTACATCAGACCCTCGCAGTGATCTTCAGCAAGCTGAAATTGACCCGCTCGCTGTTAAACATGCAAGTAAGGCTCCGCAATTGATTACCTTTGCCTGCATCGCGCTCAGATTCGGGGGGGTGCTCGGCAATTGGCACGTCCTCTTTGCCGTCATGGAAACCGATGAGGCTGTGGAAGCTGTTCATGATGTCATCCATGGTGGCAATGACAACGCCGTTGTTGGAGTAGTGGGGGAACATCTCAAATCGGCGTTCTTGCAGATCGACAACAATAACAATTTGTAATTCAATTCAATATAATGCCTTCCACAAATGTCACTCTAAGGTTCTTGACAAGGGCGTGTGACACATGAAACAGGCAAAACTTCAAAGCTTTATCTCTATTGGGGTTTGAGAATCAATCCTCATTGATCACACCTTTGTCATTTTACAGGTCTCAACTACAACAAAATTCAACCTTCAAATATCCCATCCTGCTCTCCGATTAGGAAAACTTACAAATGTTGACTCTGGGTCAAAGCACAAGGACAGCCATTTTAATAGACCTCTGGACCCGTTTATGGGGTTAAGGGCCAAACGGTGGTATGATTACACTGCCATGCACAAGATTCAAGCCAATGACCTTGTAGACAAAGGCATGTGCTGCTAACCCGCCCCAGTGTGATGGCAAGCTTGAGAGTCCATCCCCTTAACCGCTAGACCTCCCCACTGTACCGGTATGGTTTGGCCCCGGCACCACGGCAGAGCACCTGTGAGGAAGACGATGTGCCGGTGCTGGGTGTGATGAGCTTGCAGCCGGACCAGACAGTCGAGGTCCGGGGCGTGACGGGACGGGCCGTCGCACTCATGGTACGGCAGGAACTCCACCAGGTGTCTCTTCTGGTAGGTGGTGAGCAGGTTTAACAGACTCAAGGCGTCGCCGTTTAATCTGTCACGGGGAGGGAGGAACATCAAAACAAAGACGCGTCCTGTCCTCCAGACCAATGAGGTACCCTGGCTGTCAGGTGAGCCTACCATCCCTTTTAGCAAGGAGTCTGATATCAACTAAAATGCAATGGTCTACTTATGGGTACACCTCGATTTTATTAATGAAATATACATATATATAAATTTTATATATTAAATATTGTGGTGAAACCCCCCCCGTACCCCCCTGTTCTGACACCCCCTGCCCACAGCGATGGAGAGCCAACCTGCCAAGTTCCTTCAGCTTCTTCTGGCTCTTACAGTGAACCTTCCACTGCCAGATGTTGTCTGGGCTGCTGTGCTCCTCCAAGAACCTCAAAAAAGCCTGAAGCTTCTCTACACAACAACCCAAAAAAAAAAAAAACAAAAAAAAAAAAAAAGAGAGGCATTTATACACACAACTACTGGCAAACAACTGCTATCCCAGAACAATTTCTCCGAATCCATCCTATATTCCTTGGACTCATGCAGTTCCAGCACAAGCACGTGCCAAATGCCGGCTGGAAGTTTCTAGATTTGAGGACGGCCTCTTTCCCCTGCACCGTGACTCACCGTACGTGATGAAGTCCGGGTTCAGCACAAACTCATCCGACACGATAAAGCCGCCAGAGATGAACAGCTCATTGTACGTGTGGTTCTTCACGTCGTCCAGGCTGTCCACGCCGGCAAAGCTCACCGACGGCAGCTTCTTCAGCGACACCAGCGCTGGGATCTATGAGGATATTCACATTTCTGAGCATTAATTTCAGGGTTTTGTGTTGCATTGTGTCATTGTTCAGGGATATTTTAGTATTTACCGTTAGCTGGTCTTTATTTTCTGATGTTTCTCTTATTCTTTGATAGACTTAACTGTAGGTCAGTACGTATGTGACTTTTCATCTCATTTGTATGCAGTACTAACATTTGATCATAGGTCTCTAACCAATCTAACTATCTGCTTGCAACGAGGCCTGAAATTCACTTCGTCCTTCTGAACCCACCGCGTAGGATGCTGAGGCGACTGCACATACCTTGTGAACGTGAGCAGCGATGTCCTCATTCTGGATGATGATGAGCAGCTTGTCTAGGTTGTTCTTGCTCTCCAGAAAGCTCTGGGGGTTACACTCTGCATTGCCGAGCCTCATCAGGTACTCCTAGAAAAAGGTTAACAGCACGCTCAAGGAGGGCTAAAAGCTAATGGCTAAAAACAAACGTTACACGGTAAAAGAATTGTATGGTCTGTTTGCCCCCCCCCCCCCCATTCCCACAGTATGCAATTAGTCCTGTCATGCACCCGCCCCGTGATGAAGGCCCCCACACCAGCAGGGGAGGGATAACTTGTCGTCACTCGATTCCACCGTGGGCGATGCTGCAAATCGCTGTAGGTCAACGACACAGAGGAAGCCATCTGTGCTGCACTGTGGAATGTGTCTTGTCGCGCCCTCGGGGGCCCCAGGAGGCAACGGGGGCAGTCGGAGCAGTGTCCCACAGCCAGAGGCAAGACCATACCACTGACGCATATGAACATCACCACAGCGACTTAACTCCCTGGATTACACAAAAGTCACGTTTCCGAAACCCTTCTGTAATTCAATTAAAAGCGTCAACGATAAGCAGGACTGACCTATTCATCAAAACGCAACTTCCGCCACAGATATGGTATTTACACACTTAGCTTACATAGTCTGATGCATTTGATTGAAGCAATAGCAACGGACACATGAGTCTTACCACGGATTCGTTTGTGCATGTATGGACAGGTTGATCATCCCTGACAATAAGGCATCCCTCATGTAAGGAATCTCTAAATTTGGCTACAAATATGACAAAAGTAAACACTCTTATATAGTTTAAAGTTAAAGTATACCACGTGAAGCTGGGAAACATAAATTAAAATATCTATTAAGGGTAGAAATTTGTAGAGACATCCTTAATCAACATCATATGGAGATTTGTTAGTCAATTCAATATGTATTGCATTTTTTTTTTGCTGTAGAGCAGTTCAGATCTTCAGATCAAGGGCAGTAACAGTAAACATGTGTGTCATGTGGTATTCAGTTACATCGAAATACACACTGAAAACATACTTCTTGACATAAGTGAAAACTAAATTCACAAGTAGGTGTCAATCATGTAACTCACACAACTGGTTGGTTATGGCTAGTGTTGGAGAGCTCAATGACATCATTTTAGTTGTTTTGTAAATTCTGGTTTAAAAATCATTACCTTGAAGAATCATCATTTGTATCTGAATCACCTCCCCCCCCCACATCACTAGGACACAATCACATAAGCTAGGAAACAATATAAGATTAATTTGAAATATTTATCTATATATCGCTATATCTATCTATATATCTATATATATTAACTACATGTGACAAATAAAGGATCTACATCTACATCTGTACGACGGCATGGGGGCTCAGTAAGTGGCGCTATTGCCTTCCATCTCAAAGGCGGGGAGATTTGACTCCTACCTCTTCACTGTGTATGTGTATAGATAAGATCTAGTCCAGTGAAGCAGTTTTCTTCCTGCTACTGGTTTCCTTTTGCAGTCCAAAGATAAGCAGTTAGTGTAACTGCCATCACTAAACTGCCCATAATGTGTGAGCACTCATGCAACCTATACGCCATTGGCAGCCCATTCGGGGTGTGACACTGCCCTGTGTCTTAGTCAAGCAAGGGGCGGCTTTACCGCGGCACCAATCATACGCAGGACACAGCATACGGTGACACGAAATAACGTTCCCCAGACCGCAGCGCTACAAATACACCTTAAGTGCATGGACAAACAGGATAAGCGCGAAGGGGAAAAAAACATGTTAACACTGACACACAATGTAAACATAAACAGCGATGGAATGTTAAGAACGTGCATGTCTGCTGCACCCACTATTACTATCTGGGGCAGTGTGATGCACAACCATGCATATAATCTATACAGCGCCGGCATGTATGACGACATCAAGCAGGTCGATCCTTCCACGAGCAAGATTCCAAAGAGAGCAGCCATTTACTTTCACTGAAGCAAAACCGACTATAACGTCAGAATCCAAAGATAACATCCCTTTGTTACTCAATCAGATGCATATCAACAGGCAACATACACACTGCAGATAACTCGCTCACGCATACCTAGAATCAATTAGAAGGATCATCTGCTTTCTGTTCAGATTAAGCTATTGCTGAATTGGCTGCCTTACGACTCTTATTCAGTTCTACCGCCAAGGATGATTAATGCACGGCTAATGCTGATTGGCTGCATCGTGAAGGTTCAAGGCAAGTACATTAAGAGGAAAGATCTGAGTGCGATGGAACGTGACCGGCTACGCTTCCATGCCGGAGCTGTGCGGCCTCCCGGACTCCCACTTGTCCGCACCCTCCCCTGAGAATCTCCCAGGCTGCCGCGGAAAGGCTGAATTCGGTATTTCACTCAGACAGCTTATTAAAATGCTACTTTTCACCCATCGCTGAACGCTTTACACTGACTGTCAGTGTCTTCTGGGATAACACTACGGTTCTCTTGGCTTTAGTTTTTAAAGCACTTCACAATGTAGTACTTACTAATTAAATAACAGCACAAGCTTCAGTATTCTTTATTCTCATGCGTGGTTTGAGATGCATGAACCCCCCAAATTACATGGGTTTCCCTCCGTTTTCCTCACTCAGCCCAAAACCACACAGCTAGCCGCTACCTCTAAATTGCCCCAAGTGTGAGTGTGAATGTGCCCCGCGGTAGACGATATCCCATTCAGGGTGGGACAAAACCTACTGTGACCCTCTACTGGCTTAGCGATGGATGGATGATTTGCATTTCATTCCAATCAGCTGAAAATCAACACCAATATACCACTTAGCACAAATCTTGTATTTTATGTGCTTTATGTGGTTGTTTTAATGAAGCACCTACAGACTTCAAGAGAGCAACGTCAACACATTTTACCGACACTTCATAGACAATGAAACCAAGTGCGCCAGCTTGTCAGAAGAACTTGCGTCATGTGACGTTGTCACACTGCGCCCAGCTGACAACGCCGGTGCTCCACTGACTGGGCTTTCGTTAAAGACCTTTAACATCAACTGACAGAATGATGATCTCTGAAGAAGAGCAACAAAACGCAGTGTCACTTTGCACAGAAAAGCATGTCGCAGCCTGACAAATGACTCCTCGTTATTTGACACAGTTAATTATGAGAATGTTCTATCGTATATATGCTCAGAGACAGGCAGCCCTGCCGAGCAAGACCTTAATAACTCCCTATTCATGACTGTTCTGACATTCTCTTTCTATACAGTGGTAATTAAACGAAATGAGTAACCCTTTCAGAATTTGCTGAGTGTGAGAGAGAGAAAGACCGACCTGCTTTATCCTTAGGATCACTGTGGTGCAAGTTGGACAGAAAAAAAAAAAAACTACCCAACAGAAGCATGAAGACGACCCTGGTCTGTTTGACGGAATTCACGCTGTACCACCGGTGCACAAAGGTAGGTCTTAATGGTAACGCTGCGACTGCACCGATGTCACATCGGAACTCACCTTTATCTCCATGCATACGTTACTCTCCTCCTGCGAGTGGATGTAGAACTTAACAGTGTTCTTGCGCACATCCTTGATGATCTCCACCAGGCTGCTGAACACCTCAGGCTTCAGTTGGCTGATCAGGCTGCTGATAGAGTTGGGTCCGGAGCCGTGGGCGGGACCAGAGGCGGGTTCCACTTGGGGGGGGGCGGGCTCCGGCTTGGCGGCACTTCTGTTTGCTGCAATTACGCCGTCTTCGTGACGGGTCGGCTTGGGCGGGTCCGGATCCGGCTTCTTCGGGACCCCGGGCACTTTCTGGACCCGCGGGGGCACTTCTTGAGAGATCTGAGGTAGACCTTGATGTCGCCGCCGCGGAGGCGAGGTAGTGAGGGGGCTTGGCTGGGAGGAGAGAATGGGGATGGGGTCTGGTGGAGGAGCCGAGACAATGGGCAGGAACAGGGACGGTGGGGGTGTGGGGGAAACTGGGACGGTGGGATCAGGACCTGGGCCGCACGGAGGGGTACGTGTCCTTCCCTGAACTGCCTCCGAATTCATGACGCGGGTCATCCTCTCACACAACGCACTGACGTAGCTCTGCACGGGCACCGGCGGCACATAGTCCGAGACATACTCAGAGAAGGGCGCCATGGCCATCCAGAGACTGGGCCGGTGCGCCAGGGTGGATGGGTCAGGCGTGTAGCGGACGCGCTCTCCGCTCAGGAGGCTGTGTATTTCTGTGGAGAACTCGCCCAGCTCCTGGTCAAGGATGTTGTCCAGCCGATCGAAGGCCGCCTTCCGGCCCGGCGACAGGCTCTCGGTCCACTCGTCTCCCGCTTCGGCGTCCGCATGGTCGTCCACTGCTACTGCCACCACCGGCTCTGACAGCCCGTTGCGTGTCCCTTCGGGTGGGGCATGGTCAGACCCCAGCTGGGGCTTCGGGAAATGGGCACCCGCTGCATCATCGTCATCTTCACATTTTTAGAAAATCAGAAAGAGAGAAAAAGTTTAAGACGGACCAGACTTCAGAGCGAACAGAGAATACAAGACAGTAAGGGATGGGTTATAGGGGACACCCTGCAAAGCACGTGCGCACGCACATGCAACCTTACAGCAACCTTTTTTGAGCCAGAGACCCCAAAATAAAAAAGGATTAGATCTAAAGACCCTTCACCAGGAAGCTGTAATCCCATAACTAAGAACTAATGACACTTAAGTCTGATCCCTGTTGTACAGATTCCAAAACCCTACAGTGGCAAAAGAGCGCCGGACCAATGTAAAAGCAAACCAATGAACTGGTGGCCACCAGGCCATGCCAGAGGTCCACCATACCCGTGATGGGAATGAGACTCCAGGGGACATGCTCGTCACCGGGCGGCTCGGAGGCGCGGGGCTGCTGCTCGCCGATGGAGCATGGGCTGAATGCCTCGGGGCTGTCAGCGCCGCCGGCCGCGGGCTCCTGCACGGGGACACGGGCACGTGCTGAGGCGCTCTGGAGGACAGGGAGTCAATCTGTCGAATCAACCTCGGCTATAAACATACGAAACTGATAAAGCATGCCCAGACCGGGACCCCGGTTACCTGCCCATCCAGTTCCCCCTCGGCAGTCGCTTGGTTCTGAAGATCAGCGTGGTGCTGGGCGGGCAGTCCAAGCCGGGTCAGCAAGTCATAATCGAGGGCCTCCCTGCCACCGTCCCCGGCCGGCCCTCCTCTGCTCCCCGCAGGCCTTGCCGCATCCACAGGCTCATCCTTCCTCAGGTACGCATCATGGACCCCCATGCTGTTCATCACTGCGGCCGGGTAAGGGCAACCGTGAGCTTGACCGAGCTGACACGGTGTCCCCCGGGG